>CM053580.1:579020838-579043902 GCA_028627135.1 Pseudochirops cupreus
GCCATGAGCAGTTAATGTTTTTCCATTTAGTTAGATCTGACTTTATTTGCGTGAAAAGTGTTTTGTAGTTGTGTTCGTAAAGGTATTGGGTTTGTTTTGGCAGGCAGATTCCCAAATATTTTATAATGTCTACAGTAACTTTAAATGGTCTGTGCTTGGATTTGAACCGAGGGCTTCCTGATGCTGGGGCCAGCATGCTCTCAAGCACACTACCTAGCTACCTCCATCCCTGACACAGGCAGTGTCTTCATGAAGCCCTCCAGTGAAGGAGAGCACATTCCCATCCCCTGTGGGACCTAGTATTAAGATCACTTAACCATCGAGGGCCTGAGATTCCTTATTTGGAAAATGAGGGGATTGGCCTTGAGGGTCTCTGAGGTTCCTGCTGGCTCTGTATCGAGGCTGCCCTCTGTCCTCTCCTTCTTCTCTGTACATGTCACACATTGTGGGGGATAGAAGAGGAAGACAGGGCCAGCTGGCTATGTACACCTTCTCCCATCAGTATCCACCAGTCAATGATTCCCAGGGTACAGAGCTGCACAAACCTTCCTGTCCCCATGACCTTCATCATACATGCCCAGCATCACCTTACAATAAACCTATGAGGTACTTATTATTGAGCCCATTTTGCAGAAGGGGTAACTGAGAATCAGGGAGATGAATTTACATGGCAGAATTAAAACAGAAATTAGTCTCCTTCTGACTAATGGTTATCATTCCTCATCCCACTGGGAGATTGTTAGTGTCCCTAAGGCCACTCATCCTGAGGATATGAATCGAATCTCAATTCCTTTGCTGCTCCTGTGAAGTTTTGGAAGGAGCTTGGGGTACATTCCATATCTGATGTGTTCTGTGTTCTAAGGCCCCTTCCAAATCTGCTGTCCAAGATGTCTCCTCAATTTGACTTTCCCTGTTGTAAGGCCCTTCCCAGCTGTGATTTTGTCTTTTAAGCTCCTCCCAGCTTTGACATCCCCTGTTCTGAAGTCATTCCAATGTTCTCTATTGGAAGGCCCCCTCCAGGCCTGTTATTCTAGGTGCTGAGTTACCATCCAGCTCTGACATTGTTCTCTGTTTGAAGCTCCTTCCTCGTCATGGCATCCTGTCCTGTAAAGTCCCTCTCTGCCCAGATATCGCCTTGGTGTTCCATCCCAGTCGGTTCCTAGCTGTGTCACACTGGTCAAGTCCCCTGAGCATCCCTCCTACTTTGTGGGGCTTCACCTTTCTCCTCTATAAAATGGTCATAAGACCCTTAACCCTTTCCTTGCCTGGCGCACCCTACAACAGGATAGAGCTGTGACCCAGTCTGACTGTCACTCCACCTCTACTCCCTTTCCTGCAAGTGGACAGATCAGAGAGTCCAAGCAGAAGTAGCCCAGCCTTCCCCTTACATGGTTCCTTTATCCAACCCCTCCTTCCTCCCCTCCAATACACACACACACACACACACACACACACACACACACACACACACACGCACTCTCACAATGCACTAATACACACACTCACACATACTCAGGCACTTACACACTCTCTCACACATGCACTTACACACACAGACACATATGCACTCATACACACTCACAATGCACTTGCACACACATACACACACACACACACACACACACACACACACACACACACACAGCCTCTTTCCTTGGTCCTGTCTCTTTAAAAGCTCAGACAGGAGCAAAGGCTCCCAGTGAGTCATTGGGCAGGAATGTGGGAGTTCTCCCATTACTCTGCCTCTAAAAGCCTTTTAATTCCAGTTTGGTGATGAATGGGCCAAGTCCCTGAAATGAAATGTTCGAGGCTCAATGTACCATTCCTCCTGCTTGTAATTATTTTTGTACAGAATATGTCAAGTGTCGGCTTCAGAAGAGCCCCTTTCGCATGCAAACATTTTGTGATTAAGTGGGGCTTACTTAATTAAGCACTTTCTAATGACTCTTAAACCAAAGAGTAGTGGATTAGTATGTCCTATTTGTGTCTGCCGTGTGAAAGGCGCGCTAATGACAGGTTGCGGCAGACAATTAGGGTTAGGCTGGAAGGTGGTGGCAGGCGGTGAGGCAGCCTGGGAGGACCAGACAAGCCCCCCCTCAGGATGGGGGCGGCCTCCCAGGAGGGGCCCAGGACAGGGGAAGCTGGGATTCAGGCGGAGATGATGCCATGGGGGGACAGTGGGAAGCCCTGACCCCCACGGCTTAGGCAAGGGACCTTGGGCGACAGATTTGGTCTCTTAAAGCTTTGGTCTCCTTCTGTGCAAGATGGGACTATGGGAGCCCTGCCTGTCCCCCAATCTTTTGTGTGGAGCCCATGAGGTAATGAAGGAAAAAGGCCATTATCAAAAGAAATGGACGGGATGCTGATAATGGGGTAGGGGTGGGGGGTGGGGGTTATTTCAGCTACCAGGGTCCTGAGAGCTGGTGATTGTGAGCATCTGTGGAAACATTCATGTTTTAATAGGTGAGCAGGGAATCTAGTGTCCTGGGAATGTCATTGGCTTGAACTGGTTTCTAATGGGCTCACCTTCCCTGTCGTCTCCCAATACCAAATACAGAGAGAGGATAAGGACCAAGGACCTCTGTCCAAAATGAAGCAACATAGAATGTGGTAACAGGACAGCGGCCAGGTGGGGTAGTGGATAGAGCGCCAAGCCTGGAGTCAGGAAGATTCACCTTCCTGAGTTCCAATCCAGCCTCAGACACTTCCTAGTTGTGTGACCCTAGGTAAGTCACTTTACCCTGTGTGCCTCAGTTTCCTCATCTGTAAAATGAGCTGAGAAAGAAAATAGTGAATCACTCTGGTTATCTCTGCCAAGAAAACCCCCAATGGGCTCATGGAGCTGAAATGACTCAACCACAACAAAAGAATACACTATTAGCTTTGATGTGTCTCTAAGGACCTGTCCAGATTTTACATCCTCTGTTATTAAGGCCCTTTCTGTCTCTGCTATCCGATATTCTAAGGCCTCTCTCAGCTTGAATATTCCATGTTCTAAAGTCCTCCTCAGTTCTGACAATCGAACATTGTATTTTCTATGTTAGGGCTCCCTCCACCTCTTCAATTCCGTGCACTGAGGAGTTGCCCCTAGCTCTAATCTATGATTTTCCCTAATAGATATGGCTTTGAACATGGAGTTCCCAGTCCCCACAACTCACGGAGCACCAAGGGAGTTAAAAAGCGTTGCTGCACGGGGTCAGCGTTAACTCCCAGGCTTTGGTTACCATCCTTACTATGACACCACCCAAATGGATGGTTTTAGGGGAGTCCTAAGCGGCTCAAACGTCATTTGCCCACTGGATCCCAGGGAAGGTGTTTATTCCACCTTTCATTCTCCTATCAGTTCCCTTGCCATTGCAGGCAGGCCTTCAGACAGCCACTCCCGGGGGTTGGCTCAGCTGATCTAGCAAGTTGTATAGGGAAGCTCCCTGTTGGAGGTAGCATCCCTTCCCCCTCCTATTAGGAAGGGCATGGCAGAATTCTGGAACCAGAGAGGCCTTAGACTCCCAGAATTTCAGGAGTGGAAATGGCCTTTGAGGTGAGCTAGTCACAGAGTCCTAGAATGTTGGAGTAATGAGCAACCACGTAGTCCAGCGCCTGGTAGTCTCCCTGCAACGGAATTCTGCTTTAATATGTGAATTTATAGAGTGCTTCAAGGTTTGCGAAGCACTTCCTAAATATTATTTTATTTGATCATCACAACAACCCTGCAAGGAAGGTGCCGGTAATATTGTTTACATTTTACAGATGATGAAAATGAGGCAGACAGAGTGACTTGTCCAGGATCACATGACTCAGAAGTTTCTAAACTCAAGTCTTCCTGATTCCAGGGCAGCTGGGTGGCACAGTGGTTAGAGGGTGAGGAAGATCTGAGTCTAAATTCAGTCTTAGACACCTACTAGCTGTGTGACCTTGGATAGGTCACTTCACCCTGTTGGCCTCAGTTTCCTCATCTGTAAAATGAGCTGGAGAAGGAAATGGCAAACCACTCCAGTATCTCTGCCAAGAAAACCATCCCCATCAGCTCATTCCCCTTTTCTGCAGCTCACATTGTCAGGAAGATTGGTTTTCTTATCATTGTGTGTAATTTGTTGTTACTGTCAGAAGCCCAGGAGGAAGGAGCAATAATGATAAAAGCCAGATTTGCCGTCCCTGGGAGAAATCAGTCCAACCTGCCAGTGACACGATGAACCCCCTTTTTTACCTTCTTCAATCATCACCAGAAAAGAGAGGTAGGTGCTGTTAACATGCCCATTTTAAAGGCAAGGAAACTGAGGCACAAGTAGAACCAAAGAGTCAAACAGATTGTTTCCAAGGCTGTATTCAAGCCTCACTCTTCTAGATACCACGCACAGCCTTCTGACCTCTGTAACAGGCTGCCCTTCTCAGGGACAGAGAAATCTCTCTGGCTAAATACAAAAACCATCAGCAGCCCCCATTGCCTGGGTTTCCTGTTCCTGAACAGGCTGGAAGCAGACAGGCTGAGAAGGGTTGTTTGTGGAATGTCTCCAGGGAGCCTTGGGGCAGGAAGGGCAGCGACCCAACCTGATGAGATTACTACTTGGGTTTGGAGCACCCAGGTGTGTCTGCAGTCCTTGGCCCAAGGTCCCACCTTCTTCTTGGGCACCCCCCGGCTTGGTGATGCACACAGCTGCATGTTTTACCCTTGATTCTCTATGGAGACCATTCCATAGAGTGCAACAGGATCCACATCTAGAGTTGGAAGTCTAGAATTCAAATCCTGACTCTCTCTCTCTCTCTCTTTCTCTCTCTCTCTCTTTCTCTCTCTCTCTCTTTCTCTCTCTCTCTTTTTTTCTCTCTCTCTCTCTCTCTCCTCTCTCTTCTCTCTTTCTCTCTCTCTCTGTCTCTCTCTCTCTGTTTTCTCTCTCTTGCTCTCAACTACCTGAGTGATTTTGAATAAGTCAATTAGTATCTCTCACTTCCATCTCCTTATCTGTAAAAATAAGAGGGGTTGGATTGGATGGCCCCTGAGGCCCCAGTCTGTGATGCTACTCACATCACCTTGGCAGAGTCACTGATCCCTCTGAGCCTCAGTTTCCTCATCTGTAAAATGAGAGAATTGAACTAGATGATCCCCGAAGGCCTCCTGGGTCTAGATGTAGAATCCCGGTGTTTGTGCCTTATCTCCCTTTGCCTCTGTAAGGCCCGTGTGGGCAGGTCATTTATGTACTCTATATCTTCTAGTGTCCAGCACAGCTCACAAAATAGCCACTTAAAACATTTTGTTAAATGGATGCGAGTCAATGAAGTCAGATAATGAATGTGACTGTCCAACGTGTGGGTGGAATTTTGGCATCATTACAGGGATTTGGGAATTGGGAATTGCTGACACTCGCTCCACCAGCTCGGGCGATTTTCTTTCATTAAACACACATTTATTCCTCCTCTATTATATGCTAGGCATTGTGGGAATACTACCACAAAAATGAAACTCTCCCTGCCCTCAGAGAGCTTGTAATCTAGTTGGGGATGCAATACGCATTTATATAGCAGCTATGGGCAGCTAGGTGGCACCATAGTGCATAGAGCGCCAGACCTGGCAGGATTCAGATTCCAGCCTCCGATACTTACCAACTGTGTGACCCTGGGCAAGTCACTTCACCCTGTTTGCCTCAGTTTCCTCAAATGAGCTGGAGAAGGAAATGGCAAACCACTCCAGATTCTTTGCCAAGAAAACCCCAAATGGGGTCACAGAGAGTCAGGCATGACTGAACAACTGAACAACAACAGAGTGGCACCTACTGTGTGCCAGGGAACTGTGCCAAGTGCTTTATACATATTATCTCACTTGCTCCTCACAACAATCCTTCAGAGCAGGTGCTGGGATTATCCTAATTTTCCAGTGAAGGAAACTGAGGCAGACAAGTTAAGTAGAGGCTGTATAAGTGTTACCTGTCATTGTTGATATTTCATGTACACCAATAACGCAATACAAAACTACTCCTGAAGTACAGTGTGGGGGGAGCCCTGGTTACTAGGAGCACTAGGCAAGAAAATAGCCTTGAGACCAACTCACCCAACCCTCTCATTTCACAGAAGAGGAAGCTGGGTCCCAAAGAGGGGTCAGAAGATCCCAGACCTGCAGCTGGAAGGGACCTCAGGAGCTATCTCATCCAACCCATGTCCTTTACAGATGGGGGGTCACGGGATCCTCTATGCCAGTGGTTCTCAACCTTCCTAATGCAGTGACCCTTTGATACTCGTATGTGGGCGTATCTGCATGTGGGCGGACCCACCTGGAGATGGATAGAGGAGCCGTGTCTCGATTCCTAAGACCATTGGAAATATGTGTTTTCCGATGGTCTTAGGTGACACCCGTGACCCCTGTGAAAGGGTTGTTTGACCCCCAAAGGGGTCATGATCCACAGGTTGAGAACCACTGCTCTATGCAGACCCAGAAGGCACCTCACTGACCAGCTAGCCCCAATCGCTCTTTGCTACAAAAGGGAACACTGAAGCCCAGAGGGGGAGCATGGGATCATACAGCTTTAGAAAGTTGGAAAGGACCTGAGAGACCTTCTCATCCAAGCCCTTCTTTTATCTCTGAGAAAGCGGAAGCATAGTGGGGGAATTGATGTGTCTTAGAAGACAGTCTTGGGAGCCACTATGGCCCCAGACAATTCATCAGGCCTTGGCAGATAGAGCTACCTATGGGTCCGACCCTTGTGCGTGGTAGATGACCAGCCAGAGCTCATGTTCTTCTGGAAGAGCTGACGGGAGTCCAGGGTCACCTCTGTTGTACGACAAGGCATCAGAGAAGGATTCACTGGACTTTTTTTAAAAATAGATTATAAAAATAGGCTGACGAGTCCATCTCTAAGAATGGCTCCCCATTCCCCTGCCCCGTCACTAAAGACGTGTATCTATAATAGGACTTGGGTTTCAGATGGTGCTCCTGGCCTCAGGGCCCTGAGGCTTTGGCTCCATCTCAAGGAAGCAGACCACAGTCCCAGAATAGCCTCTGTATTAATTCAGACAAATGCTCCCAGGAGGTGGTGGTAGAAAACAGGCATCTTGTCTGTCTGGGAAGCCCAGAAGGAGTGGAACAGGACAGTTATAGGATTCTGGATCTAGAGCTAGAAGGGCTATTAGAGGCCATCTCTTCCAAGCTCATCACTTTACAGATGAAAGAACTGAGGCCCAGTGAGGTTCTGTGGGGGGAAAGGAAAAGAAATGGGGTTCCAGCTATTTTCCTTTGGGTCTGAATTCTGTGGCATGCTTTTTACCCTCTCAGAGGTCCCAGATTCGTTTGCTGTTTCTCAGCTTCCAAGATCTTGAAGGAGGTCCCTGTCTCCCTTCAAGCCCCAGGTCAGACCCCTCTTATAGCAGCTCCCCCTAGTGCCTTCCCCCTGAGAATACCTCCCAGTAGACTATTAGTTCCCTGAGGGTAGGGCCTGCTCTTCTCTTTGTGTTTGCTTCCCTGCCTGGTTCTGACTCCCTGAACAAGATGGTGCTCCTTTGGGTCTGAATTCTGTGGCATGCTTTTTACCCTCTCAGAGGTCCCAGATTCGTTTGCTGTTTCTCAGCTTCCAAGATCTTGAGGGAGGTCCCTGCCTCCCTTCAAGCCCCAGGTCAGACCCCTCTTATAGCAGCTCCCTCTAGTGCCTTCCCCCTGAGAATACCTCCCAGTAGACTATTAGTACCCTGAGGGTAGGGCCTGCTCTTTTCTTTGTGTCTGCTTCCCTGCCTGGTTCTGACTCCCTGAACAAGATGGTGCTCCCAGGAGAAGTTCATCACTTCTCATGCTGCCAATTCAAGCCTTGACTGACATTTTCCTCTCTCTTCAACTGGAGGGCTAGGTGGCAGAGCACCAAATTCCTTCCAATGCCTTCCTTTACAGAAACTGGTCTCTCAGCTCATTCCACCCTGTACTGCTGGGGACGCCATGGGGGTTGGGTACCTCCAGCCCATCCCCTCCCTTTTCTGCCTCTTGTGTGTTGGCTCTCCCTTTAGACTGTAAAACCCTTGAGAACAGGAATTATTTTGACCTTTCTTTGTGCCCTCAGTGCTTAGCATAATACCTCACACATAGTAGTAGGCTTTCAATAAACTCTTTTTGACTGACCGACCATCGAACTGCCTGGTTATAAATCTCCCCAGTGCCACCTAGATCAATAAGGAAGGGGACCATTGCTTGCCCAGGGACTCAGCCATTAATCCTGGCAATCAAGGCTCTTTATAACTTAATTCCAATCTCGAGTGGCACCATGTTACTGTGAAAATGAGGAGAAAAGGCTGTCTCTCCATACATATTTGTTACTCTCTGGTCTCCATGAATTTACTCACTCTGTTTTCTAGGCCTGGAATGCCCTCTGTCCCAGCTCTGTCTATAGATCTCCTTCTCATCTGTTGAGGCCCACCTCAGACTCTGTCTTTTTTATGTCTTTCCTGTTTTATCCCAGGAGAAGGAGAACTCCCCCTCCTCTGAATTCAGCTAGGGGAATAGCTGAATTCCATTTCAGTGGAGAGACTTCAAGGCCTGGTATCAGGAAGACTGGAGTTCAAACCTGGCCTCCAAGACTTAGTAGCTGTGTGACCTTGGGCAAGTCACTTAAACTCCGTTTGCTTCAGTTTCCTCATCTGTAGAATGCAGGCGCTAATAGCGCCTACTTCCTGGAGTTGTTGTAAGGACTAAATGGCGTGATATTTGCAAAGCATTTAGCATGGCATATAACATATGGTATAATACATAATATAACATGATATAATATAACATAACAAGATAATATATATGATAATGTTGTATAAGCATTAGATTATATATAATTATTAGTACTAATCATTCATATGGCATTTTCTCATATTTCTTTTTTGTACTTGTCATTCCCAGTTATAAAATAAAAATTTATGTGTGTTTTTTACTCCCTACTGCATGCTATACACACACACACTGGACAATGAACACTTTTAGGACAGAGATAGGTTCATAGACCTAGAACGTAGAGTCTAATACTTTCATTTTACAGAGAGGGAAACTGAGGCCAAGGGGGGAGGTAAGTGATTTGCCCAACAATGTCATGCAGGTTATAGCATCACATATCTTGAGCTAGAGGAGGTCTTAGGGGTCATCTAGCATAACCCTCTCATTTTGCAGATGAGGAAACTGAGGCTGAGAGGTCGGGTGACCTTGTTCAAGGTGGTGAGTCTAGTCCAGATCCTCTCCCTCAAGATCCAGTGATATTCCCACTGCACCAAAAATGTCTCTACCTCCCCCCTCGTGGAGCACTGAACCCTGCACAGATTAGGGGCTGAGTCAATGTTTGCTGAATCGAGTTCATTGAATTGACTCCCTAGACAACCCCTCTGCAGAAAGATCATCCTTCAGTCAACTTCTCCTGTAACCTCAGAGTCCTCCCCGACTCCCCCATAATCCATCATCTCCAATACTCAATCAGGAGCTCACTTCTGTCATGTCAGTCTCCATTTCTGCCTCCATCCCTGTCACTCCTCTCACTGGACGACTGCCCTACTTCACTCTCTCATCACCTCTCAAATGGGGGACTGGTAGAACCACCCGATTTGTCTCCCTGCTTCCGGCCATATTAGCCTATTTGCTGTTCCCTAAATTCACCAGTCCATCATGCACTTCTATGCATTTGTATGGGCATGTCCCACATGTCTGGAATGGACTCCTCCTCTTCTGCTTGTTGGATTCTTCCCTTTGCTCAAGGCACAATTCAGGTGCCATTAGCTATGGGGACCCCTTCCCTGATCCCCCTCTTTATCAGAACTCTCTCTCTAGGGGCAGCTAGGTGGCACAGTGAATAGAACACCGGCCCTTGAGTCAGGAGGACCTGAGTTTAAATCCGGACTCAGACACTTGACACACTTACTAGCCATATGACTTCGGGCAAGTCACTTAACCCCAAATGCCCTCCACAAAGCCAAAAAAAAAAACCCCAAAACTCTCTCTCTAACCTTGGATTATCAGCACTTTCTGATCTGCCTCTGCATTCTCTACCTAATTATATTCTAATTCTATATTCTATATTCTAAATATATTCTAATTATAGAATATAATTCTCTATTCTCTAATAATGTGATCTCCCCAAGGGCAGGACTTGTTTGGATTTTGTCTCTGTCTTCCCATCACCAGCCTAGTACCTGGCCCAGAGTTCATGATTAACTCGTTCTTTTTGGATTAAATTGGATGGGACACTCAGCCCGTATGGAGACAAAGAGAATCAGTGTCCAAATAATGATAATGATAATGATAAAAAAAAATAGGTCACACTTATATTTAGATAAGGTTCATTGCACTTTTGTCTCACAACAAACACGAGTTACCCAGTTCAAGTATTAACGATCAGAACTTGGACACAACTCAGCTGCTATCTTACCCTGGTACTTCCCTCCGCACTTTCTGATAGCCTTCATCACCTTCAACCTTCTCGCTTCAGAGCAGCGGTTCTCAACCTGTGGGTCATGTTCATTTGTAACAGTGAAAATACATCCTGCATATCAGATCTTTACTTTATGATTCATAACAGTAGCAAAATTACAGTTATGAAGTAGCAATGAAAATAATTTATGGTTGGGGGTCACCACAACATGAGGAGCTGTATTAAAGGGTCGCGGCATTAGGAAGGTTGAGAACCACTGCTTTAGAACATCCCTCCTCCATGCTGACTCTCTTCTCTCATTGATGAGTCTCTCTCAGGGCCTCCATTTTGGGAAGACTCATAGGCAGGCCAATCTTCATTCCTTTCCAGGGTCTACTTCTGACTTGTCAACGCTAGCACCATATTCCCAAGCGTTTTGACTGACTGACCATGTAACTGCCTGGGTATAAGTCTCTAAGGTGCTACCTAGATTAAGAAGGATGGGGGTCATTGCTTGCCCAGGGACCCAGACATTAATCCTGGCAATCAAGGCCCTTTGCCCCCACCCCACTCTTCTTTTCAGCTCCCTTTTGTGTGATTTCTTCCTCAGCTAGAGTGTAAGCTCCTTGAGGGCAGGGATTATCTTTCCTTTTGCTTGTATTTTTAGTCTCAACACTTGGCACCGTGCCTGGGACATAATAAACACTTAGTAAGTACTCATTGCCTTGGTTTGTCTTGTTTGTCTCAGATGAAGAAATTGGAACTCAGAGAAATTAAGAGATTTACCAGGGATCACACAGTTAACCTCAATTCTAAGAAGATTTGGGTTCAAGTCTTCCTTCAGATTCATCTTATGGTTGTGGGACCCTGGGTAAGAGATTTAGCCTCTCAGTGCTGGAGGCAGATTTCTAAGACTAGTTGTAGAGGAGAAGTTAACCTGTCTTGGTAGAGGGAGTTTCTCCCCTGGGACCTTCCTATGCCAAGGAAATCACAGGTTCATTCCCGTTCCCTATCCCTGTCCCTCTGGCTTTTTAAGTCTTTCTGCATCTGGACACTATCAATTGACATGTTTGCTTTGCTTCCAGGTTTCCTGCCATCAGCAAATTCGACCAATTGACTCTCAGTCCAGGTTGTTTGAAGAAAAGTGAAGAGAATGGAAATGTCTAACATGGGGAAGAGAAGACTCAAGGAAGGAACACTTCCCAGAGTAACCCCTATAGCTGTCATTCTGGAAATCGTCTCCAAGGAAGATGGTGCTCTCTACCCTCACCAACACCAAATGCTGATCAACTGGGGCCCAGGAGCAACAGGAACACCCATTTTACTGACCGTTCTAAACTTCAAACACAGCTGCATATCGTGTAGCCCACTCCCTTTCCCCCAATCCCCACACCACTCAACCTGCTCTTTCAAAGAGATTGGTGCCTGGTGGCCAAATCTTGGACCACCCTCTCTAAGTGGCCCTTTCCCTCTTCTCATTTTAATTTTAAGGCCAAGGAGGAAGCAAGGGTACATTAGGTGGTGGTGGCGGTGGTGGTGATGGGTCAATAGTTCATTCTTTTTCCTTTAAGAATGAGATTGTTTCTCTTACTCCTTTGCTCTCCATCCTCTCCCCACCTCACCCCCCAACACACACACACACACACACACACACACACACACACACACACACACACACACACACACACACACACACCAGCCCCTACTCAGTTCCTCCATGCATCCCTCAGGCACAAGATAAAATTGTTGGGGGTTACTGTCATCCTTTCTGGTTTGTCCTTTGTCACAAAATGGTCCTGCCTGGATCTGGTACAGGAGGTCCTGCGAGGATGAGGTTTGGAGGAAGGCAATGATCCTTCCAATTCTCATATTTTCAGCTTTGTTCTAAGGTCCCTTCCAGCTCTGATATTCTATGTTCTAGGGACCCTCAAAGTTCTGGCATTTTATATTCTTAGGTTCTTTCTAGCTCAATCATTCTCTGTTCTAAGATCCCTTTAGCTCTCAAAGTCTCTGTTCTAAGCACACTCCTCTCCTTTATCTTGTCTCACAAGTGATATATGGTCCCCTTTGATTGAATGCAACTAGCTATACTAACAAGGACACATTCCTTTTCTATTTTCTATGCAACTAGTGATGTACATTCTCCTTAACAAGCATACCTTTTTTTCTTTGTATAACTAGCCACAATATTGCAAGCAGCCATTTTTTCCTCTTTGTTTCAAATAACATATAATATTACCAGCCAGCTCTGACATTCCCTGTTCTGAGGCCCCTCCCAGCTCTGACATTCGTGTTCTAAGACCACTCCCAGCTCTGACATTCCCTGTTCCAAAGTTACTTCCAGTTATGAAATTCCCAATCCTAAGCCCCATCCCCAATTCTGACATTCCTTATTCTAAGTGCCCTTTCCACTCAGACATACCATGTTCTAAGGGCCTTCTCAGCTCTGACATTCTCTTTTCCAGGATCCCACTTGGTTTTTCCATTCCATGTTTTATGTTGTAAAGCTCCTTCTATCTCAAAAATTCTGCATTCTATCTTTTTTTTTCCTAAGGTCCCTTTTGGGTGTGACATTTTCTTCCCTACGGTCCTTCCTGGTTCTGAGATTCTATGTTCTAAATTCGCTTCCGACTCAAATAGTCTCAATCTTTTGTTGCCAAATTCCTGCCAGCTCTGCCATTCTCCTTTTCCATGACCGTTCAGCACTCTCTGCTTGAGATCATGTCTCAGGCCCGCCATTTTCTTCCCCTGCTCTCATTCCTCCTCCCCTGGTCATCCTCAGATGGTCGGGCCCTCAGTCCTCCTGTGAACTCTGGCCACACCTTATTATTGGTAGCAGGTCCTTGCTGAGACCTTGTGGATGGAATCATTCACATTCGGTTGAGTCTAAAACAAAAGGAGGTCACGTTTCATGAGAAACAAGAGGGAAGGTATTGAAATCCACTGTCATACATGTCAAGGTTCTCTCCAGAGACTCCGGAGAGCACAGGGACCAGAGGTCCTTCCGCTGTTGCTTCAGGCAGTCCTCAGTAACAATCTGCTGACTTTCATGTTTTCCGTTGGGTTGTTTTTTGTTTTGGGGCTTTTTTGGTATTTTGTTTTGCTTTTTGGAGGGCAATTGGGGTTAAGTGACTTGCCTAAAGTTATACGGCTAGTTAGTGTGTCAAGCATCTGAGGTCGGATTTGAACTCAGTCCTCCTGACTCCAGGACCGGTGCCCTACTCACTGTGCCACCTAGCCTCCCCCCATTGGGTTGTTTTTGAGCTCTGGGGCTCTATGCCACTTAGCCCTCTCTTCTGGCTCTATCTCTTCCATGTTTTGTTCAAACATTTGCCGAAGAAGTGATATGCTTTTTGGAAATGCCCACTACAGAAATACACTTAACAGGGCTTCTTACCCCTATCCATACACAACACACACACACACGCACACACAGACACACATGTACACACACACACACGCACACACACATAGACACACACACACTGATGACAACAGCAATGACAAAAGCTAGTGAGTGACCTGGGAGTCCCCAGTCCCATGGTCCTGTCTACTAGAGGCTAGTTGAGTCCCAAACATGCCCTTCACTCACTTTGGGACAGTCTGTCAGTCTCTCTCCAATGACAAGTGTATGTAAGGAGAATTTGGCCATCTGGCGGACGATGGCCCTAGATGTATACCTAACACTTTAAGGTCTGCAAAAGCCTTTGATAAATCCTATGTCCATTGATTCTCTACCACCACTCTGTGAGGTAAGTGCTAGTCCTGTTCCCATTTTACGTATGGGAAAACTGAGGCTGAGATATGTTATGTGACTTGCCCAGTGTTGCATAGCTAATACGTGTCTGAAGCAAGATTTGACTCACATCTTCCTGACCCCCAGGTTCAGAGCTCTCTCTCTTAGATCATCTTGATGAACAAGGATGGCTATTAATTTTCATTAGACTAAAAAGGAAAGGAGGCACCTAGAAAACTCCAGAATGACACAAGAGGGAGAGAACAGAACCAGACCTTGAGCCTAGGTCCCCACGAAATAACAATGGGAACCAAGACTTGTTGTTTTCCTGTTAGAAAAATAGGACACATTCAAGGGAACCTGGAATTCTGAAATCCACTGAAGGGCCGGACTGACTTGTGAGTAGGTGTTTTTTCAATTCACTTCAATAAACATTGATTGAGTGCCTTCTATGTAAGAAATACATGCTCAGTGTTAGGAAAATAAACAGGAAAAAGAAAGACAGTCCCTGTCCTCAAGGGGCTTCCGCTCTAATGTATGTGTGATACCCTGATGAGAGGATGTGCCTGGTACAGCGTGGTGTGTTGTGCATGATGGGTGTGTACTTTGCGTGTGGGCATCGTGCACAATTTTTGTAGGTCTTTGTGCATTTATGAGGTGTGTCTACACAGTTGAAGGGTTTATGTAAGTACAGGAGACCTGCGACTTGTGTGTGAGCTTTATGGGGATGGGTTATCTAAGTTTTACAGGTTTGTGGTCTGCTCTGTCTGTGTTTGTCGCATGTGTTCTGTGTATAAATGCATGTTGATGGTGCTATATGGACAGTCTGTGCTGTGTGTGTGTAATTGGCACACACAAGTTGTGCTTGGGCTGGTGAAATCTCAGGTGACTTTTATTATGCATGTGAGTGCTGCGGGAGTGAACATGAATTGTGTAGGTGTTCTGTGTACTGCGTGTTCACGCTGCATGTTTTTGTGTTGGGTAGATTTTTATGGATTTCATGGATATGTTGTTTGTTTTGTTTATGTCGTGGAGGTAAGAGTTTGTGTATACAAGCTGAGTTCATGGCTGTGCATGTCTTTCATTTGGGGTGTGTGTGTGTGTGTGTGTGTGTGTGTGTGTGTGTGTGTGCAGGGATGCTTCTGTGATCTTTGACCTATATGTATGTGCAAGGGTTCTTTGGGTCCTATGTAAGCATGTTTTTGGACCTTCATATCATGTATGTGTCTGCATGAACTTTTTATTGGGTCTTTGGAGTGTGCCAAGGGCAGATTCCCAGTGATAACGACTCTCTTTGGCAGTTTCCTGAACAGAACAATAAAGGGAGAGGGGGGTCTCTGCATTTCATTTCCCCAGAAGAGCAGCCCAGCTTGGAGCTGGGCCTTCTCTGTTCTACCAGGCGTCTTCGAACGCAGGGCGAGCTCCTCGGCCAACAGCTGTCCTATGATACCGCTGCCGAGCTCCTCACAGGCTGGATCTGGGAAAAGGCTGCAGTTTTTAGGCACTGGAGGCCGTTGGCAGTTTAACTCTAAATCACCGAGTTAATCAGGAACACATTGTCCATCCTGTCAACACTTTGTTTAAACACCTCTATGAATTCAGCATTAGTGTTAAAAAAAAAGATTCCGATTTGACGGATGAAATATTCAGCCTCCTCGGCAAGCCAAGCCCAATAAAACAACCTTAATAATTCACTGAAATAAGGCAGGAGACCCTTGACACTTGCAGGAGTGACTGACACTTTGATGGGGAGCCTCTGGTTGTGAACGGATGACCAGTTGGACGAGGGAGCCGCTTCAGACAAAACAAACACACAAAAATACCAGAAGGAAAAGCCAAGTCAGGAAGGGGATAGTACTTATCTCGTCCTCGGAGGTTGGCACAGTGCCTTAAAAATAGTATCACGCTCGATGCTCTCACCCACCCTGGGATGGAGGTGCCCTTATTTCCCCATTTTACGGGCAAGGAAACTGAGGCTGGCAAGGTCATGCAACTAACCCATATCTGAGGCTGGATTTGAACTCGTCTTCCTGACTCTACTAGTGCATATCCTCCAGATTCATAGAGCGGTAGGATGTTAAAGGGGGAAGAGATCTGAGAACACTGAGAACAAGCAGGAAAAGGGACCTTTTAATGTGAGCTATAGAACAGCAGAGTAAAAAGGGAGAAAAAACCTAGAATGGGAGAACACAGAAGGAATTTATAACATAGAATGGTATCATTTTGAAGAGGTTTTAGAACATAAAATATCTGAGCACAGAGGGCCCTTAGAACAGAGAAAGTCAGAGCTGGGAGGGGCCTGAGAACAGGGGATGTCAGAGCTGGGAGGGGCCTCAGAACAGTGGATGTCAGAGCTGAGAGGGGCCTTAGAACAGGGCATGTCAGGGCTGGGAAAGGCCTTAGAACAGAGAATGTCAGAGCTGGGAGGGGCCTCAGAACAGGGGATGTCAGGGCTGGGAGGGCCCTGAGAACAGGGGATGTCAGAACTAGGAAGGGACTTAGAACAGGGGATGTCAGGGCTGGGAGGGGTCTTAGAACAGGGGATGTAGAGCTGGAGGAGGAATTGGACTCCATCTAGTTCAGTCCCCTAATTTTACAGATGGGGAAACCAAGGCACTGAGAATCCAATGACTCAGCCCACATTTGGGCGCAGAGCATCAAGGTTATCCTCTTCCCCCATTCCTGTTTGCCTCAGATCCGATCTAGATGGCTGTTTGCTTCCACGCCTGGCGGGCTGTCCCCTTCCCTGCCTCAAACAGATGGGCTAGTGCTGGCTCCTTGGATCATATTCCCCAGCAATGAGATCATCCCCAAAGATCCTGCTGAGACTTGAATTTCCCTGGCATTCATGCGCTGACTTCTTCTCGCAGCCCTGCTCCTCTAGTACGTGAGCCGAGTTCCCCAGTCCCAGCCTCTGGCACAAACAAGAGACTTTGGACACTTCTCTCCCCTCAGCCCCCCACCAAGAGTTTCCATTCGGAATCCCAATCCCCTCGGCCAAATCACTGAGGGTTGTTTTTTCCAGCAATGTGAATTTAGAGAAAATTGTCTCACTCCCTGTACTTGGAATCTGTGAAATAATCACTGAGCAGCGTCAGCTTTCTTGGAAAACCCTTCAGAGAGTTGGGCTGCCCTTGTTTATTAAACATGGTGTTTATTAGAACGAGAGACTTTTGGAACTCACACCCGAGCACCACAAAAGGCCTTAGAGAAGAATATTCTCTATCCCTCACTGCCCCTGCAGGTCAGGTATGAGGGGTCTGTCCCTACGTAATGCGAAAGGAGTGAATTTCTTCCTGAGACTACCTCTGGTTCTGGGCCCCACCTGGAGTAGATTGGGATTAGAAAGATTGAGATCATTGAGAATATTTACCTTTATACTTCAATATGTCAGCATATCTTGAATTCCTTTGACCAATGATTTAATCAGTAGACATTCACTATGTACCTACTATAGTTCAAGGCATGGATGGAGCTCTAGGCCTGGAGACTCCTCTGTCTGAGTTCAAATCTGGCCTCAGACTCTTACTAGCCCTGTGACCCTGGGCAAGTCACTTCACCCTGTTTGCCTCAGTTTCCTCATCTGTCAAATGAGCTGGAGAAGGAAATGGCAAACCATTCCAGTGTCTCTGCCAAGAAAACCCCAAATGGGGTGGCAAAAAGTTGGACATGACCGAAAGTGACTGAACAACAGAATGTTCAAGGCAAAAGACATCATAGATGGCATCAGATCTAAGAAGATTAATTCTCCTCTCCTCACTTATATTCATTCTCCCCAGAAAACTAATTTTCATTCATTTTGTAAATTCCATATACATATTTAAGGTATAATGAGGGAGAATGGATAGGAAGCCAAGACGACCTGGGTCCAGATCCTGCTTCTGACATATATTGGCACTACACCAGGCAGGGTGCTGATCTGCATCAGGTGAAAGCATTTCCTCACCTGGGACTTCTCTTTCCCAGTGAAATCACAGCTCCAGACCCTATTCCTTTCCCTGTGTTCAAAGGACTATGTTAGGTCCAGGCCTCCCTCCCCTGGGACAGATACAAACAACCTGGATGCTATCTCATCCTCTGTGATTGTTGGCTATTAATTTGGGTGGATCAGAGAGGAATCCTCATTTCTGAGCTGGCCGGCAGCTCAAACATCACCCTCTTGTGCCTCACCATTCAGAGCTCTTTCCAGGTCTGCCCCACTATTCCAGAGAGGATCTACCCACCACTGTGGGGTGAGTGTTGTTGTTGAGTTGTTTCATTTCATGTCTGACTCTTCGTGGCTCCATTGGGGGTTTTCTTGACAAAGATACTGGAGCCATTTGCCATTTCCTTCTCCAGCTTATTTTTTAGACAAGGAAACTGAGGCAAACAGGGTTTTGTGACTTCCCAGGGTCACCCAGCTAATAAATATCTGAGGCTAGATTTGAACTCAGGTCTTCCTGACTACAGACCTGGTGTTCTATCCACTGTATCTCCCAGGTGCTCCACCTCTGGGGTAGATGGATAGCCAAATTTTAAGAGTGTAGGTCTGACCATGTCACCCCCCGCTTAGTAAACTCCACTGACTCCCTATCACCTCTAGGACCAATTACACTATCTTCTCTTTGACATTGAAAGCTCTTCACAGACTGACTCCAACCTGTCTTTTGGGGTTCATTCTACAAGACTCCTCTTCACAGTCTCTAGGGGTCAGATGGGATCAATCTCCCCATGAGACCCACGCCCCATTTAAATGCCTTTGCACCCTATGCCTCTCTTTCCCCTTTTGCCCAGACATATCCTTATTTCTTTACTTCTACATGAAGCCTTCCCTGGATTCCATTGTTGCCCCTTCACCTTCCCTCCCCCCAAAAAAAGCTGCTGGTGCCTTCCTTCCCAAACTACCTGGTTTTCACTTTGTGCGTGGGCTCCAAAAACTTATTGTGAGTATGTTTGTCTCCTTCATTGGAATGTAAGCTCACTGAGGGCAGGGTCTGTTTTACTTGTCTGTATATCTCCAGTGCCTTAAGCCTTTATTAAATGCTTTTTAATGGATTGATTTATCAAGATGATTCATGGATTCCAGAGGCAGTGATTGGGCTGTCCATCTGCTATCCCTTCTCCTGCTTCTTCTCTCTTCTGTTCCCGATTAGGTTCTGGATAAATGGTGACCTATGAAACTAACAGGAATATGGTGTTTGGAGAATTACCCGAGCATTTTTCTCCCAGCATTACAATGCTAGAGGGAATCATGTAATAATACCCATTTCACAAAGGAAGAAACTGAAGGTCAAAGGGAAAAAGAGTCTACTAGTCACTAAGAGCTAGGACTTGAAAACAGGTCTTATGACTTGAAGACCAGTGCTCTTTCCACTTTATGATGTTAACTGAGTTCTGTGGCTACATATGTGACCTTGGGCTGGTCATCTAAATATCCTACATCTCTTGCTTCTTCCTTTGCAAAAGAGGAAAGTTGAACTAGGGGATATTTAAGACTTTACGGTCCCTCCCAGTCCTGACACCCCATGTGCTAAGGTCCCTCCCAGCTCTGAGATTTCTTCTAGCTCTCACATTCCATGACAGCGCATTCATTCAGTATTTAATAAGCATCAATTAAAGCCACTGTGTGCTAAGGGCTGAGAATGCAAAGCTTGTTTGTTTGTTTGTTTTTGAAAAGTGAAAGAGTCCTTCAATTTTCTATGCTTGGACACTGTTGTTGTGTGGAATTCTGAGACAGTCTGTCCCAAAAAGGACTCCAAGAAGAAGGAAAATTGGTTAATAACTAATGTCTTTGGAAAGTATGAATCTGATCATTTCTGTATGAGATGAGTCACCATCAGGAGGATGGGAGGGGACAGTGTCACAAGCCGCTGGCTGAATAAATATTGACTGAACACCTACTGTGTTCTAGCCTCTGCATTAGACCTCAATAAGGGGGAGGGGTGGGGAAGGGGAAGACTGGGGCTATGGGGAAAGGGGAGTGTGGGGATGGGAGAAGGGGGAGTGTGGGAATGAGGGGAAGGCGTGAGGGTAGGGAAGGCGGGAATGGGGAGCTGATCCAATCTGTGACATCAGGGAGATTTGTTTTTTTAATAGAGGGTCCCCAGAAACCAAGAATCCTGCTTTCCCAGCCCACTGTTCTGACTAACAGAGATTTCTCCTATCAGCCTCCTCACTAGGTTCTCTGTCTCTCCTTCCTGTCAGTCCTGCTTATGCTCACAGGTTCTACGCTCAGTAATAGGCACCTCTGGCATCCTGCTACCTGGACCGACGCTCCACAGTCTGAGGCGGCTCTTGGCCAGAGTTGAGTCTACACAGCCTTCTCCAAGAG
Source organism: Pseudochirops cupreus (assembly GCA_028627135.1). Lineage (NCBI taxonomy): Eukaryota > Metazoa > Chordata > Mammalia > Diprotodontia > Pseudocheiridae > Pseudochirops > Pseudochirops cupreus. The sequence continues at coordinate 579,041,228 of CM053580.1, forward strand.
GATTTTCCTCAGTTCTCCTCAGTCTCAGCGCCTTCCTTCCATGCTGGCGTGTGTTCCTTCAGAAAAGGCAGACCCGCAGTTTATCACATCTACATCTGGCTGGTTCGTGGCTCCCACTCTAGACTGGGAGCTTTTCGAGGGCAGGCTCTGTCCTTGGCTCTTCTTTGGATTCTCAGAGCTTTGCACAATGCCTGGCATGTAGTAGGAGCTTAATAAGTGCAGCTGGCTTTGGCCATTGCGGCGGGTGGAGGGAGGGGGATTGGCCATGGCGGTGGGGGAAGGGGGCAGGGTGCTCCGGCTGCGCCCCAGGCTCTCTCCTAAGTATGTGTCCCATTCTCCAGGAGTGACTCTCCTTTTTTATTCTTTAAAAGACATTTGCTCCGACACTAAATCAGAGTGAAAACTCTGGTCGTTGACAGGGCTCCCAATCAGCCAGCCGCCGGCTGACGGCAGGGCCTGCTTTATGGGTGCTTCCTCTGTGCAATCAGAGGCCGAGTTCCCCAGAATGATACATGGGCCCGAGAAGGATGAGCTGTGCCCTGTCTAACCAGGAGAAAAAAAGGGGGGGGGGGGAATCACAGGCTGTAAGAATGGGGCCAGGGTGGGGGGGGAAGGCTGTGTGGTTTAACATCTCAGCCTCAGTGAATATTGGAACCAGGAGAGCCCTTAAAGGTCAGTCAGGCCCAACTCCTTCTTTGCAGATGCTAGCAAGGTGATCAGGCCATATTTAGAGCTAAAAGTGACACCGGGCTTTTGTCTCAAGTTTACAGATAGGGAAATTGAGGCACAGAGTGATGAGATTACTCGCCAAGGTCATGTGGGTAGAGAGTAACAGAGATGGATTTGAACCTGGATCCACTGGCTCCAGAACCAGGGAGCTTTACGTGCCCCACACTGTCTCTAGCTGAGGCCCAGAGAGGGTCACATGGCTCATTAGACAAGGTAGAAGGGACAGCTCTGCCATCAATGCCCTCTGTTCTAACCACCCATGCTCCTGGAGCCTGCCCGAGCCTGGCCCTCTCTGACCCAAAGACACTCCTTCCAGCTTGCCCCTAGCATGGTCTTCTATGAGTGATGCAGGAAAGCAGGGATTGATGTCTGGTCCTGAATCCTATATACATATGTGTGTGTGGTCAGAACAGAGAAGAGAGAAAGGGTCTGGGCTTGGGACCAGAAGACCAAGGTTCAAATGTGAACTCGGCTAATTACCCCTTCCCCCATGATGTGGGAGGGAGAGGGAGAGGGAAAAAGAGAAGGAGAGAGAGAGAGAGAGAGAGAGAGAGAGAGAGAGAGAGAGAGAGAGAGGAAAGGAGAGGAGAGGAGACAGAGACAGAGAGAGAGGAGAGAGGAAACAGAGAAGAGGATAGATAGAAAGGCAGAGAGATGGATGAATGGATGGATGGATGGATGGATGAATACATAAATGGATAGATAGATATACAGAGAGACAGATGGATAGATAGATAGATAAGATATAAATGGAAAGATATATAAATATAGACACACACACACATGGGCAGCTAGAAGATGCTGCAGAAAGCCAGGCCTGGAAGCAGGAAGACTCTTCTTCCTGAGTTCAAATCTGGACTCAGACACATACTAGCTGTGTGACCCTGGACAAGTCACTTTACCCTGTTTGCCTCAGTTTCTTCACCTGGAAAATGAGCTGGAGAAGGAAATGGTAATTCACTCTTGTATCTCTGCCCAGAAAACCTCACCTGGGGTCATGAAGAGGCAGACATGACTGAAGCAATGTAATATAACATACCTGCACACACATGCAGACTTGTGTGTGCGTGTGTGTGTGTGTGTGTGTATGTGTGTGTGCATAAACGAGTCAGGGGGAGCCACAACAGTGAATCAGAGATGGGCCCTGGAGCTTCTTTTTATAGTAATGAGGTAGAAGGGCAAAGTCTCCCTCTCTTCCTGCCCATCCTGCCCTCCCATTGCTGCTGATCAGATTCAGGATGGAGGGGCCTGACATCCCCAGGAGAGAACTTCCATTCACACCCTAATAAAGTGCTTTTGAAATCTGCTATTCACATGTTTTTCTTTTACATCACATTTATTTCTGAATAAATCTCATTCTTCCCCAACCCCTAAAACAGCCCCAGTGAGAAAAAAAGGCCTCAGACCAAGTGATACATCAACCGAGCCTGAGAGTGAGAGCAACAGGCCCCTGTCACGATGGGCACCTGTACAAGAAAGGAGCGCCTGCGCCCTTCTGGGTTTGCCCAGCACACAGCCCGGGGCCAGGCACAGACTGGGCTCCTAAAGAGGCTTTTCACTGACCGCTCCTTCATCTCTCCTTTGGTCATTGTAGTTACAAGGTCTTCAATCTGGGGTTTTCCCATTCTTTCTATGGCATTGTTGTCATCATGCTGTGCATTGTTTTCCTGGTTCCGTTGACTTCTCTCAGTATCATTTCTTGATGTCTCCTCTCCCCTCCTCTTCCCACCCCTCCCTTCCCCTCTCCTCTCCTCTCCCCTCTCCTTTCTTCTCTCCTCTCCTCTCCTTTCTTCCCCTTCCCTCTCTTCCTTTCTTGGTATTTTTCACAGTCATTGTTCCTTATGACAAAATACACTTTTCTTCAATGAACAGAAAGCCTTGAAGCAGAAGACAAAGGCCAGCAGACCAGGCCTGCCCCCCAGTCTCTAACTATAGACCAATCTATT
>CM053580.1:579044402-579066174 GCA_028627135.1 Pseudochirops cupreus
CACACACACACACACACACACACACACACACATACACACACTCCAAACTCCAAGTAAGTATATTTTGCTATGTCAATAACAAATAATGAATTAAAGTCTTTGAAAGTGGTCAGGGAACGTGCCTACAAACACAAAGAGATACCTCTCTGAATAATACAGGATTATTCCACATTCATGAGAAATCAGAGAATAAAATGGAACATTGTATTTCAAAAGAGCAAAAACACTCAAATGACAATTTAAATTAATATGTTCCTTTTCGCATTTAATTTTTATAGTATTTTCTCAATGACATTTAACAAACATTTTAATCTTTCATTTTTTTAAAATTTTGAATGATTCTCTCCTTCCATCCCTCCCCATTGAAAGGACAAGCAATTTGAAATAGATTATAAACATGTGCAGTCATGGAAAATATTTCCATATTAGCCATGTTGCATACCTACACATACACACAGACCAAAAAAAACCCTAAGAATAATAAAGAGAGTTTTAAAAGTGTTCTTCAATGTGCATTTAAACTCCATCAGTCCTTTGTGTGAAGCCAGGAAAGAGCTGGTAAGTCAGCCTGGAGTTAAGATGAAAGAGGACTTTACTTGGGTACTCTATATTGACTGATGAGATTGTGACTTATTGAATGATATGCTTTGTTTAAGACTATGTGACCAATTTAGTAATAAGTTGTTATGTTATACTATTGTGAACTTTGTGCTTTAGTTTTTGGAATGTTTTGTTTTAGTTTATTTCCGAATAAATAGAGAGTTAACTATACGATGAGATTAGATCTTTAAAGTTATTCACAGCAGTCCTCAGGAGAGCTGCTCATGATTGGTTTTGCATATATCTGGTACAATTGGCCCCTCTGAACTCAAAGATTTCAATAAACAGTATCTTAGTAAAAAAAAAAGGAACAAATTCTTTCAGATAAAATCATTTCCCAAGGTACATAAAAACAGTTTGGATGACAAAAACAGATAAAACGATAGGCAAGGAGATCAAAACACACACACACACACACACACACACACACACACACACACACACACACACACACATAGCTGACAAGAAGGTTCTCCCCTGAGGTCTCAGTAACTTTTTACCAAAGTCCTAAAAACTTTTTATTTTCCTCTTTCCCAAAGGACCCAAGCCTGGGTCCTACATCCATATACCTGGAGGCAAATTTAACTCATCACTGCCCAAGAAATGAACTACGACTTCCTAGCTTGAAAAAATCTTGGGTTTTAGAACTGATATACGACTAAGTCGCAGCTCCCCAGGTCTACTGGTATCCTCAAACACAACAGATAAGACGATAACAATTTTATCAATTCCTCTGGTTCTCAATCAAAAAGCTTTTTGCTTTGCCAGCATCCACAATATGGAAGGCTCTTCACCCAGGCTCAGAGGTAGGAACACTGCTCTCAGGTGTTTGCCCGAGGTTGTGCTCTATCTGGGCTCTAAATTTTCTCCACCTACTCCTCTGTACCATCCCCTCCTCCACCCTGTCCGGTGACTTCTTACAAAATTCAGAAGACTTGAGCTTTGAACCCAGATATGCCGGGTTCTCTTGGGCCAGTTACCACTTTCTTGAGGCTCAGTGTCCTCATCTGTAAAATGAAGATATTAATGTCTGAAACATGATGTGAAAATAGTGGTGAAAGCACTTCATTGTCTCAATTTCATCTAGAAAGCACTATATATTATATACATATATTATATATATAATTATATATTTATATATATAATTATATAATATAAATATAAAATATATATAATATGTATTTATATATAAAAAATAAATATATAATTATAACATATATTATATTATCAAAATATCCATTATTATTATTATTACCATAACCATAATGACAATTGTCACAATTATAGATGATAATTGTAAGACAACGGGATGTATGGCATCACATCTGGAGTTAGGAGGAATTGGGATTTAATCTTCACTCTGATGAACACTAATCAGCTGTGTGGGCAGCTAGGTGGTGCAGTGGATATCATGCAGGGCCTGGAGTCAGAAAGACCTGAATTCAAATCTGGCCTCAGACACTTGCTAGCTGTGTGACCTTGGATAAATTACTTAACCTTGTTTGCTTCAGGTCCTCATCTGCACGATGCTGGAGAAGGAAACAGCAAACTACCCCATTATCTCCATCAAGAAAACCCCAAATGGGTGTCAGACGCTACTGGAATGACTGAACAACAAAAATTTGTGTAATGATTGTATCTGTATGTACACACACATAGGTGTATAAAAATTTGTGTAACTATTGGCAACTTACTTCGTCTGTTGAGGTTAATGAGACTTCCTGAAGCTCCCTCACACTGTCACTGGGAAGAAAGTGATTTATAAATCCTAAAATGCGGTAGAAATCAGAACGAGCAGTAGTCCTAATAATAACAATTAGATGCAGCAACATGGCGTCATGGATGGGGCGTTAGATTCAAATCATAATTCTCCTACATACCGACCGTGAGGTCATAGGGAAGACACGATGACCCTGTGCATAGACTGATAGACCTGGAATTAGGAAGATCTGAGTTCAAATTTGACCTCAGATACTTACTAACTGTTTGATCCTGGGCAAGTAACTTAACTTATGTTTGCCTCAGTTTACCTCATCCGTAAAATGGGAATAATAATAGAACGTCCTTCCCAGGGTTGTTGGAGGATCAAACAAGATATTTACAAAGTACTTTGCAAATCTTAAAACACAATGTAAGTATTATTATTAATTATTATTATATGGAATTTAATACCAGATAATTTGGCATCCAATCTACTTCTCATTCTACCACCACTTAACCTCTCTGTGACCCAGGCACTTCCAAAGACCAAGTTATAGATAAATGTGTAAGTGTGGAGGGGTCTGGGGAGGGTGTGCCTGTTTCTCACACTGATGAAGGCAGAAGTTTGGATTTCCACCCTACAGCGAAAAAATTAACAACCTCCACAAATGTGGGGGAATGGGAGGAGCAAAGTTCCCATTGGGAAGATGGTGGCTGGTTTCCCATTCAATGAGAGGTCACCTTCCCATCTTGGGTCTTCAGAAGCCACAGTTCCTGCTGGGGTCTGGAATCCATTTTCTTCTCTCTGCTGAGAATCAGCAGTGAGCTCACACAGTTAGAATTTAGAAGTAAGAAAGCCAAGGTCATCGTAACGACGCTCATAGGGGCCCATTCCTGGTGTTCTATTACCTGGCCACAGGACGATTCTGAATTCTGGCCAATCGTCTCCGTGTGAGTGTCCTTGGGAGTTACAATAATGAGCCTAATAAGAGTGATAAGGGAAATAGTGATTTATTCCGTTAGACTCTTTATAGTTGATGAAAGAATTTTCTCATGATCTCTCTGACAAGAAGGGCACGTGTTGTTATGCCTCTTGGTCAGATGGATAAACTGAGGCTCAGAGGACTGAGGTTATAGGATCGCAAGATTTTTTTGTTTGAACAGACCACAAAACTACCTAGTTCAAATCCCTCACTTTAGAACTGAGCAAATAGAGGCCAAGAGAGGGGCAAGGACATACAGTGAGCAAATTGCAATCTGTGGCACTAATCTATACCAGCTTTCCTGATGATCGGTTTGGTCTCAGTTCCAGTCTGTCATGTCAAAAGCACCAGGTGGGGGATGAGGTGCAGGTGGCCCACAGCAAGCTCTCCTCTGTCCTTGGAGAGGCCACTTTGCCAGAGCTGGGCTGATGGTGGGGCCCTCAGAGGAGAATGTGCCACTCTTCCTCTCCACACTCCCTCCCCATTGGTCTCCTTATGCTGCTGTACTGCAGGAGAAGGAGGCTGCAGCCAACATAAGCTGTTCTCTGCAGCCGGAGTCTGGGTAAGGTCAAATGCCTGGACACAGATCATTCTACCCCCCTGAAGGCCTGAGGATTTATGAGGGTCCCTCATGGCCTGCCAGACCTTCTTCCCCATCTTGTTCTAGCCCTACTGTCTCAGCTCAACATCTTCACCTTGATGCCTGAGAAGACATTCACTCAGATCAAAAAGCCTTCTTTGGGAGGAAGGTAGAAACCTACCATATAAATATATGCACAGAGCTATGGGAAAACCTAAAAAAAGGGAAGGTGCATGTGTCTCCTCCCCCCCTTCTCTTCCTTTCTTCTCCTCCCCTCTCCTCTCCATTTACTCTCTTCCCCCCCTCTCTTTCTCTTCCTCTTCTCCTCCCCCAAACCCCAACGCTTTTGAGACATACTTCTGTCTTCAGTGGCCTTGTCTCTTCTTCAATCACCCGCTTTCCCTGAATGTGCCCACACCACTCATTTAGGTAAAAAAAATGTACCACTCAAATTGTCCTTGCAAATGTATTATTTTAAGTGAGCCAACTACTTTCTTTGGGTCTCAGTTTCTTCATAAGTCAAATGATCTTTCTAGTCCCTCCATGCCCTGCCATTCTCTGTTATTTGAACTCCATCAGATCTGTATTTTGTAGTCTGGGTAGTACAGTCCTGGTTAACTAGGCATTCTCTATTATCATTTAAAAGACCCTTTCTTTAATAACGTTCTGTTATTTCTGTAGGAAAGAGAGTATTATTTCCAATCATGATAACATCGATTATGACAATGAAAACTGAAGTTTATGTATAACACTTGAATGTTTCTTAAAAAGCAGCTTACGTACTTTATCCCGCTGGAGCCTCACAACACTGCTGTGAGGTAGGTATAATCATCCCCATTTTACAGATGAGAAAGTCGAGACTCTAAAAGACCCTTGTTATGCAGCTAGTAGATAATTATCTAAAGGAAGATTGGAACACTAGTGTTTCTGACTTCAGGCCTGACATTTTTTCCCCACAACATTCACTAATTTCAGTAAATAACTTCTCACCAACTCACTAACAGATAGCTGTAAGACAGGGGTGAGCCTCAGCGCCCCTCTTCCCTGTTCCCTGGTGAAGCTGTGGAATCAGGGGCTAAAGGCGCACATAGGAAACCACTTCTCCCTTAAGCACCAGCTGAAGGAACTGCTTCCTTCCTGATCCCCTTCCCCTTCTGAGTCCCCCCATCCCCACCCCAGACATCAGGTTTCTATCCTTACTTTCTCTCCTGCTTTCACTGCCACCAGGGGCCTCCAAGATCACATGGCCAGGAAATGCTCCCTTTGGGATTTATAGGCTAAACATTCCCTGGACCCACTGAGAACATGATCAGAATGAATATCACAATTGCCCAGGGGACTGGAAACAAAGTACCTGGAAAGGCAAAGGAGGGAAAGTTAGCAGGGCTCTGGGACAGGGGGCTTACACACTCACTCCTCTGGCCGCCTGGGAGAATCGAGTTAATAGGTATTTACAGGAAGGCACTGGAGGAGAAGAGTCAGAAGGAGAGAAAGCTGTGGAGATACCCGCATAGAGCTGGGAGCTTTACTGAGGTTCCCAAGGAAAACCTAGATAGTGTGGTCCTGTAAGGAGGCCCTCAGGAGTGATGCAGCCCACAGTGACCCAGGCAGCTGTCCATGAGGAAAAATTTAAAACCAAAGCAACAACAATTTTAAACTGCTTGGGAGACAAGAGTAGGAACCAAGACAAGACAAGAAGTATGACTGAGATGATGGTCGATCAATTATTAAGCACCTACTGTATGCCAGGAAAACTCTTAAGTGCTAGCAATGAACATAGGAAGTGGAGTCAGACCCTGCCCTCAAGGAAGTTATAGATAACCATGAGAGGGCTGATCTCAGCTCTGGAGGTAATAGGTAAAATTCTGGACCCAGAGTCAGGAGAATTGGACTTTGAACTTTACCCCTGACATTCACTAGATCAGGAGTGGGGAACCTGTGGCCTCAAGGCCACATGCAGCCTTCTAGGTCCTCAAGTGCAGTCCTTTGACTGAATCCAAACTTCATAAAACAAACCCCTTTAGTAAAAGGATTTGTTCTGTAAAACGTGGACTTAGTCAAAAGGCTAGGAGGACCTAGCAGGCCACATGGAGCCTTGAGGGCACAGATTCCCCACCCCTACAATTCTGATCTTGAAGAAATCATAAATTAAATGACCCTCAATTTCTACCCTCTGTAAAGTGATAGGGAGAGGCAGTGGATCCCTGACTTAATTGGTATGGGGAACTCCAAGAGACAGAAAATTCCTAGCATCTTCTCTGAAACCTAGAACCTTGGGAACGTGCCTAGAGCACTGAGTTTAGTGACAATATAGGGCAGAGGTCAGAGGCAGGATTTGAACCCATTTCTCCCTGGCTCCCAGGTCAGCTCTCTATCGACTACATTCCACGGCTTCTTATAATTGGAGTGATAATAATAACTGTAATAAAAAGTATCTTTATTGTTATTAAGTTCTATGATTATGATTTAATACTATGCCTCCCAAGAGGCAGAGTAGCATAATGGATAGAGAGTTGGATCCCAATTCAGGGAGATATGAGTTCAGGTCTTGCCTTTGACACATACAGGCTGTGTGACCTTGGGCAAGTCACTAAACTGCTCTGAATCCTCCAAGACAAAAAGTTACAGAAAAAGTGCAGACTTGCGTTGGTAGAGGAAAGCTGGTGCTGGTGAAATCACAGGGAAGATTCCAAAAACAAAGAACCAAAGACCCCAGGGGCTGCTAGGTGGTGCAGTGAATAGAGCACTGGCCCTGGAGTCAGGAGGACCTGAGTTCAAATCCAGCCTCAGACACTTGACATACTAGCTGTGTGACCTTGGGCAAGTTACTTAACCCCAATTGCCCTCCAAAAAGCAAAAAAAAACAAAAAAAAACCCAAAACAAAGACCCCAGGTCAGAGAATTATTGTAGGGAACCATAAAACACTTGGTAAACCCTGAAGTGTTATATCAACGTATTTGGAGTAAGAAGGCTGGACCAAAATGAGCTGAGGTCATAGGGAGGCATCCTCTAGTTTACCCAATGAGCTCATGGAATCAGCCCCAATGACCTACCTATATCAAAGGCACAGTATCAAAAGAGAATGGGGAAGCAACAATTTTTTAAATCTTTTATTTATTAATTTTTAGTTTTCAACATTCATTTCCACAAGATTTTGAGTTACAAATTTTCTCCCTGTCTCTCTCCTACCCCCCACCTCAAGATAGAGATCCCACTGAATACCCCTTCCCCCAATTTGCTCTCTCTTACATCTTCCCCCATTCTCCCCCCTTGCCCCCCAACTTTCTAATAGGACAGGATGGATTTCAATACCCCAGTGCCTGTAAAACTGATTTCCCAGTTGCATATAAAAAACCAATTTTTTAACATTTGTTTTTAAAACTTTGATTTCCAAATTCTTTTCCTTCTTCCTTCCCCACCCACCCCCACTGGGAAGACAAGCAATTCAACATAGCCTGTATATGTGTAGTTACGCAAAACATTTCCGTAGTAGTTATATTGTGAAAGACTAATTGTATTTCCCTCCCTCCTATCCCACCCCCCACTTATTCTATTTTCCACTTTGATCCTGTTCCTTTTCAAAAGTGTTTGCTTCTAACTACCCTCTCCTGCAATCTGCCCTCCCTTCTATCATCCCCCCTCTTATCCTCTTACCCCCTACTTTCCTATAGGGTAAGATACCCAAATGAATGTGTATGTTATTCTCTCCTTAAGCCAAATTCAAGAAAAGTAAGATTGACCCATTCCCTTTCACCTTCCTGCTCTTCCCCTCTGTTGTAACAGTTTTCTCTTGCCTCTTTTATATGAGATAATTTACCCTATTCTATCTCTCCCTTTCTCCTTCTCCCATTATATTCCTCTCTCACCTTTTAATTTTATTTTTTAGATATCATCCCTTCATATTCAACTCATTCTGTGCCCTCCGTCTATGTATACATGTACACACAGTATTTATACACACATATACCCTCTTATACATACATATATATGTATGTATATATATATATATATATATACATATATATATATATATATATTCCCTTCAACTATCTTCATACTAAGAAAAGTCTCATGACTTACAATTATTGTTTTTCCATATAGGAATGTAAATAGTTCAACTTTAATAAGTTCTTTATGATTTCTTTTTCCTGTTTACTTTCTCATGCTTCTCTTGATTCTTGATTTGAAAATCAAATTTTCTGTTCAGTTCTAGTTTTTTCAACAAGAATGTTTGAAAGTCCTCTATTTCATTGAATGACCATATTTTCCCCCGAAGCATTATATTTAGTTTTGCTGGGTAGGTGATTCTTGGTTTTAATCCTAGCTCCTTTGACCTCTGGAATATCATATTCCAAGCCCTTCGATCCCTTGATGTTGAAGCTGCTAGATCTTGTGTTATCCTGATTGTGTTTCCACAATACTCAAATTGTTTCTTCCTGCCAGCTTGTAATATTTTCTCCTTCTGGAATATGGCTATGATGTTCCTAGGAGTTTTCTTTTTGGGATCTTTTCCAAGAGGTGATTGGTGGGTTCTTTCAATTTCTATTTTGCTCTGGTTCTAGAATATCAGGGCAATTTTCCTTGAGAATATCTTGAAAGATGATTTCTTGGCTCTTTTTTTTTATCATGGCTTTCAGGTAGTCCAATAATTTTTAAATTATCTCTCCTGGATCTATTTTCCAGGTCAGTGGTTTTCCCAGTGAGATATTTCACATTGCCTTCTATTTTTCATTTGTTTGGATCTGTTTTTTAGTATCTTAATTTCTCATAAAGCCATTAGCTTCCATTTGCTCTAATCTAATTTTGAAAGAATTATTCTTTTCAGTGAGTTTTTGAAATTTCTTTTCCATCTTGCAAATTTGGCTTTTTCAGGCATTCTTCTCCTCATTGGCTTTTTGGGCCTCTTTTGCCATTTGAGTTAGTCTTTTTTAAGGTGAGGAGGGGAGATGGGAGGAGAGGAGAAGGGAGGGGAGGAGAGAGGAAGGGAAGGGAAGGGAAGGGAAGGGGAGGGAATGGAAGAAAAGGGAGGGTGTACTCTACTCTGCCCTGGTTAGGTAACAACCATCTTCACTTCAAGGTATCACATTTAGGAAGAAAATGGGCATACTAGAGAGAAGTCAGAAGAAGATAATCTGAGTGACAAGAGGACTGGAGACCATGTTGGCTGAAAGAATGGAGACTGTTTAGCCTAGAGAAGAGATGTCCTACTCTTGGAGGGTATGGTAGACATCTATAGGCACAGAGCATCCACATGAAAGAGAGAGTAGATTTGTTGAACTTGACTCCAGAGGACAAAACTAAGGGACTGAGTGGAAGCTGCAGAGAGGTAAATGTAAGGCAATATCCAGAAAAAAATCTCCTTAATCATCAGAGCCGTCTCAAAGGGGGATGGTCTGCCTTGGGAGGGAATGGGCTCCCTATCACTGGAAGTCTTCAAGCAGAGGTTAGGTGACCCCTTGTCAGAGATGTTCAAGTACAGGTGGATCTGGATGGCCTCAGAAGTCTTTTGTTGTTCTGATTGACTGTGATTCTGTCCTAGGAACTACCCTATAAGGAAGGTAGGTAGGACCAGTGCTATCAACTCCATTTTACAAAAAAAAGAAAACAGGCCCAGAGGCCAAGGGAAGAAGTGACTTGAGGCCATAAAGATTGGAAGTTTAGGATCTGGGAGGAAAATCCAGGTTTTTGGACTCTAGATTCAGTTTCCCAGGTCCTTGCTACCATTTTGCTTCTTGGACAAACACAGAGAGAAGGACAAAAAAAAAGAGAGGGAGAAAAAAAAAGAGGGAGGAAGCAAAAGACAAGGAGAGAAAGATAAGCCAAAGTGAATATAGAAGTTAACCAAAGACCTCTAAGTGAAATCAACAGAGAAAAAAAACCAGGGGTTCTAATCATGGAGGGAAAGGGAGAGAGAGAGATGGGTAGGAGAGACAGACAGAGACAGTGGGAGAAGAGAAAAGTGGGTGAGTGGGGAAGAAGGGCGTGGGGAAAGGAAGAGATCAAGAGAAGGAAGAAGAGAGGAGGGAGAGAGAGACAGAGAGAGGTAGAGAGGAGTTAGGAAGGCAATAGCTCTGAGCATCTACTGTGGGACCCCCACCACGTCCTTCCCCAAGGCTCCACTGAGCAGCTACAGGCAGCCAGCCCTTTTAGCCATCTTATTTGACAAGAAGGAGTTAAAGGAATGAACCCTCCCCACTCCCACCCTGCTTTAGCCCTTGCAGATAAGATAAAGTGCTGAAAGAGCATTTTCTCACAGGGACCTTGTGGGAAATGCCAAACCTCCCGTCCTGGTTCACTAGCTGCCTGTCCAATGATCTCCCTGTGGGACTTGGTCAGGCCCTAGAAAACTGGGCAGTTCACCCAGGAAACAGTGGCGGCAGTCAGAGCCCACCTGAGCCCTGGGGGTTGTGGAGGGAGGGGAGAATCCTATGTGCCCCCTACCCTGGACTCAGACACACCAATGCTTAAAGAGGCCCTGAGACGTTCTGGGAGTGTTCAGATCTGAGACAGAGGCCTGAAGAAGAGATCGCCTCCTCCCCATGGCTGCCTGCCTTAGCCTGATCTCAGACCTCAGCCCATAACACAGTGTTTAGAGCTGGAAATCCATCTAGTCTCACCCTATCATATTCATTATGGTGTAAAGGAGGCCCAGAGAGAGAAAGAGGACAAGCCTAAGGTCACACAGGCAGGGCCTGGGATTTCCTAGCTCACTTTGTATAGATTTGTTTACAAGTCATCTCCCTCCTCTCCCCCTTAGATTGTAAGCTTCTTGAGGACAGCCACTGTCTTTTACCTCTTTTCCTATCTCTAGTAAGTTGGCCCTGGAGTCCCAAAGACTCATCTTCCCAGTTCAAGTCTGGCCTCAGGTACTGTGGCCCCTAGCTGCGTGAACCTAGGTTAGTCCCTTCACCCTGTTTACCTCAGTTTCCTCACCTGTAAAATGAGCTAGAGAAGGAAATGGCCCACCATTCCAATATCTCTGCCAAGAAAATCCCAAATAGGGTCACAAAAAATCAGACATGACTGAAAAACTTCTCAACAACAACAACAGATGTTTGTCGATTGAGTGATTCCATTGTACAAAAAGAAATGAACGTCAGTTGAGTAAAACCAACCAATACTCTGGCCACATCTAACACTCGCACACCCAACGTTCGACCTCCTTTTCCCCATCGAAGTGATGAAAGGGACTCGTATTTCTTCATCTCATCTCTGGAGCCAATATTGGTGATTACAATGAGCTACATGTTGAACTTGGAAACCCTTGTTCCCATGAGCTTGAAGGACTCTCTCCATCTGTGGTAGGGAGCACCAGAAGCTCAGTCTGAGTGTGAGAAGTTTGGGGAAGAAGGTGCTCCCAAAGAAACTTCCTTTGGCTAATTAATCAGAGCTCCAGGTGAAACTCAGCTAATTTTCATTTGATTCATGTTCCTTGGGTAGCCCATGCTTGGTATTTTAGCAAATATTTGTTAAGCACGGCTTACACGCGGAGAGGTCCACCGGGCTCCAGGACAGATAGAAGGGTTAGACTGAATCTTTGTTCTCCTGGACCTCAGAGTCAAGGAAATACTTATATTCAGGGCAAATGCAATAGAAGAGGTTGTGTACCATGCCAGGGCATTGCAGAAGATGTAGAGGTCATAGAACTCGAATCTTTTTTGTCATCCTCTTTGCCTTTCTCTGTATATACTTAAGCTTGTGAAAAAATCACCATCTATAGCAGTGGTTCTCAACCTTCCTAATGCTGCCACCCTTTAATACAGTTCCTCATGTTGTGGTGACCCCCAACCATAAAATTATTTTCATTGCTACTTCATAACTGTAATTTTGCTACTGTTATGAATCGTAATGTAAATATCTGATATGCAGAATGTATTTTCATTGTTACAAATTGAACATAACCCACAGGTTGAGAACCTCTGATCTATTGGATCTAGAAGGAATCTTAGAGATAAGTTAAATACCTTAATGTTACAGATAAGGAAACTGAGTCACAAGAGGAGGCAGGGTTGCTCAAAGTCATGTAGATAACCAATGGCAGTTTCATGATTTCAATTCAAAATCAAATGCTCATGGAATCATAAGATCCTGGCTTAGGGATTGGAAGGTACCTCTCAGGTCACCTAGTCCAAGCCCCTAATTTTACAGAGGAGGAAACTGAGGCCCTGGGGATTGAATTACTTGCCTAGAACGTAAGTGGCAGAGTTGGTTGGGATTTGATTGAAGGTCACAGGAGCATAGGACTGTGAATGTAGAATCTGAGACCCTTAGAGGTTTAGTGACTTGCTCAAGGCCGCCCAGTTAGGAAATGGCAGAGCCGGGATTGAACCCAGAGCCTCAGAACCTAAATATAGAACTCTCCCCAGGACACCATACCTCTTAGCACTTCTTGCAAGAAGAGGCAGCTAAGTTGGTCTTTGCAGTATGTGGAAGAATTCAAAGGCTGTTCCCGTCAGTTATGAGAAACATTTATTATCCACAAAGTAGGGCACACATGCACGGACCATTTTGCTTTGTTTTGATTTTTTTTTTACATATTTTTTCTCCTTGCACTTTAGAAATTAAAAAAATATATTTCAAGGGAAAATTGGCTCTGCTTCTCTGTGGAGATCATCCAGGGATCATGACGGAAAGTCCTAAGTCCTTCTCCCTGGCCTCCTTAGCCATCCCATCCCAGGATTCTCAGTGCCCCAGAACTGTCACGACTTTCATACCTAGGGATGGTCCTGAACTTGGGGCAGCTCCAGAGGCTCTTAGCAGAAGTCAGATAGCTTAGGGAAGTGCTTCAACCACACTTCAAGGATCGAAGGATTTAGATTAGGAAGGGATTCAATTCCATTTTATTCAACAAAGAGTTTTTAAAAGCTATGTCATTTTGTTGTTGTTTTTTTTAATATTACACTGATTGTGAATATTTTGGTCTTAGTGTAGCCAGCATCTTTTTGTACAGAGCCTGGACCATGGCAAACACTTGGTAAAGACTTGTTGGTGAATTAAGTGATTATAACCAATATTAAAAAGGAGAAAAAAAGCAGTGTTGAACAACTAACCAATACATCAAACACGTCTGGAAATATATGCAACATTCACCCCCATAGGACATCCACATTCACGGACCCCTTCTACCTTTTCATTAAAAGTTTCACGGGGTTATGTTGACTCCATTTTCATTGTTGTAATCATTGAACATTGGGGCAGCTAGGTGGTACAGTAGATAGCGCACTGAGCTTGGAATCAGGAAGACTCATCTTCATGACTTCAAATCGAACCTCAGACATTTACTGACTGTGTGACCCTGGGCAAGTCACTTAACTTGTTTGCCTCAGTTCTTCATCTATAAAATGGGCTAGAGAAGGAAATAGAAAATACTCCAGTATCTCTGCCAGAAAAACCCAAAATGGGGTCACAGAGAGCCAAACCCAACTGAACAACAACAATAAATCATTGAATAAACTATCTTGTTTTCCTGGTTCTGCTGACTTGACCAAATCAGTTCTTATCCCCTCAAGGTTTGTTTGTTTTTTTTTTTGTTAATGTGTCTAGTATATGTTTTGTTTTCAGCTTTCCTTGGCACTTTGGTGTAATGGATCCTGCTTCATTGTGAACTTGAATGATTCTTGAAACTCATGACTTCCCCACAACAACAGCCTCTTCAATATCCCTATCAGTCATTGAATTGTACTCTTTAAGAGCTGCAACATTTACCTGTTTCCTTGGAGTAACATATATTCTTCAAAACCACAGAATTAAAAACCCAACAGAAGAGACCAATGCTACATGCATATGCTAGGCAATCCATCACCCAGCTGACAAGGAATTCACTAAAGGTTCCATCCGATCAAGGCCATAAGCCTGTCCCTGGGATGTCGTCTTCTCCTGTTTGTATTTTCTCTTCCTTAGTACAAGCCTTAGGGAAACTTCGAAAATCAAAAGGCATACAGCGTTTTCCCTTCTTCATGGGCACCAGAGTACAGGCAACCAGAGAAATTACAGTAATAACAGTGGCAAATTGACCCCAAAGGGAAGTCGCTCACCAAGACCAAGAGACCACCAAAAAAAAAGCACCCACTTGGTGTTGATTGGGTTAGAGGTCAAATAGCCAATAAGCAGCCTTGTTGCCAGGGTCCCAATGATTAACTTAAAATGCTAACCTCTCAGCTGAGTACAATCATTCTCTGATTCTCCATTGCTTATCATTTCCTTTTCTATGTGTGGGAATAAAAGTACCTGTCCCATACGTGATTTTCTTTTTTGTGCTCTCTTTGACTAGAGCTAAAATTAGACACTGAGATCAAGATGGTAGAATTGGAACATTGGAAGCCAGTACAACCCCAGAGCAATGAATGCAGGGCAAACCTAGAGGTTACCAAGGGTCCAAGTCTAGTGCAGTAGTATGTTGGTAAATATTTAACAACCAGTTCTCCAGAAAAAAAAAAAATTGCTCATATGACACTTTTAAAGTTTAACATTTCCTTCATCACTTTCTCAAGTCTAAACAATCAACAAAACAACCAACCATTTGATTTCTGAGGAATAATTAGTCACACTGAAAATTTAATAAGCAGGTTTCAGGAGCCAGTTGGAGCTGGCAAATGCCTGATTTAGTGGCAAAACAGAATGCCTTTTGCAGAATGCTGTTGATTCACAATGACAAAGGGAAATTTCTCACCATATCAATGGAGATGCATGGATCATTTTTTAAAAGGGTCATGGTGCTAGGATATGAAGACAAAAGCAAATCAGTCCCTGCCCTCAAGGAGTTTTCATTCTTGGAGGAAGAGAGGATTCAAGATGTATACAAATGAGTAAATGAAGTGTAACGGGGGAGAGGGCACTAACTGGGAAGGGGGCAGTGAGGAAAGGAGGGATTGCCTAAGCTGAGCCTGGAAAGAAAGGGTGAAAATGGAAGTTATCAGTTAGTACAACCCCCTTCATTTACAGATGAGGAAAGAGGCACAGAAAAAAAGGACATGATTTGTTCTAAGTGCCAGAGCAGGGATTTGACCCTAGGCTATCTGAGTCTAAAGCTAGGGCAATCCTTCCCCAAGTATAGGACCCAGAAGTGACCGCAAACAGCTCCACTGCTGCCAACCCTCAGGCCAGCACTGTGGACAGAAGACTATCGGTGCTGTCATTCGCTACCCAGATTTGTCTCTCTGCAGCCCGACATCCCAAGAGGTA
Source organism: Pseudochirops cupreus (assembly GCA_028627135.1). NCBI lineage: Eukaryota > Metazoa > Chordata > Mammalia > Diprotodontia > Pseudocheiridae > Pseudochirops > Pseudochirops cupreus. The sequence continues at coordinate 579,059,449 of CM053580.1, forward strand.
TGTGGAGCTGATGGAGTCTGGCTGAAGTCCAATCAGGAGAAAATTGGGCAGGATTCAGCAAGAAGACCAAGCAGCCTCATGATTTAGGACCCCCATGGATCACCAGCGACAGGAACTGGGCTGTTTCAGACACTTAGAAGGAAAGATAAGTACAGCCAAAATGGTGTGCCTGAATTCCTGGCTGATTAGGCTATGGGCTAAAGTTGGGTTTACGATCGGCCTCCGTATTTCATCCTGGCACTTGGGGAGGGGCGGCTTCTTCCTGTGTCTCCTCCTCTGTCTCCTCTGGGCCTCCCTCCACTCCCAGGGTTGAAATGCAAGCCTTTGGAGGAGGCTGGGGAGACCTGGGGGAGATGGCCAAGATTGCCTAGGAAGGTCTGTAATGAGGGAAGGACGACTCCCCCACAGGAAAGCTGGGGGGCTGCCCTTTGGAATTCGTCTCTGACTGAGCCCTGCCCTCCCTCTCTATGGGGAGGGGGCCCAAAGCCCTCCCCTACTTGTGGCCTAAATGTGGGGCCAGCACTGGGTGGGTGGGGGTGTCATTAAAAGGTTACATTGTGGTCTGGTCTTCTTAGAGCTCACACAGCTCTCTCCTCACAGAAACTCTGTGAGGCCAGGCAAGCAAGGGACATTTCTCCTCTTTTATAGAGAGAATGCTGGTGTGATTTGCTCAGTCACACAATTGATGTTTGGGACACTGGATTCTAGCTTAGATGCTCTGATTCTAGCATCTAGAGCAGGGCCTCACATTCTTTTTTTTGGAGGGGGAAGTCAGGACCTGTAATTTCATCAATCTGGGGAAATCCCCTCCTATTCAGATGGATAATTTGTCTATTACTATCAATCCTAAAAGAGTTGCCTTTGGGTGCTGAGAGGGTGGGGGTTACACCACACCTATTTATCAGTGGTGAGATTGAGAAGCACTAGGATACAGGAGGTTTTAAACTAGGAAACTCTGGTTCAATTGCAGCCTGTGATATTTACAAACTGGGTAAAAATGACCAAGCCATTAATTTTCATATGCCTCAGTTTCCCCCTTTGTAAAAATTAGAGGTTAGGCTAGATGGGGTCCCTTCCAGTTTTAGTCTACCAGCCTACAAACCCAAGGCTTCCTTGCATGGAGGTCAGCCCTCAGTCTACTGCAGCCCTCTTACCTCTCCTGCACAACCTGAGTTTGAATCTAGCCTCTGCCAGGTAATGGCATTTGGCTCTGGACAAGGCACTTACATCTTTGTGCCCCAGAAACTTTCTTTTTTAAAAAAAGTATTTACTTTTAGTTTACAACATTCAGTTCCACAAGCTTTTGAGTTACAAATTTTCTCTCCCCTCGCCCGCCATGGCGGCATGCAATCCCATATAGGCTCTACAAATGTCTTCATATCAAACATTAGTCAAGTTGTAAAGAAGGATTGTAACCAATGGAGTGAACAGTGACAAAGAAGGAACAAAACAAAACACAAAAGAGAGAGCAAGTAGTCTGCCTCGATCTGCATTCAGGCCCAGAAAACGTGCTGAAACTACGGTGTCATCAGGTCAGGACTCTGTCCCCAAGTGTTGCCCATCCAGACCCATCCCCAGGGCCTCTGATTTGCCCCCATGGAAGCTGATAACGCCAGCAAGTGAAATCAATGTGATTTTCCTCAGCTCTGGCTCAGATCCAGATCTGGGCTGCTGGGATTCAATTTTCCTATCAATCCCTACCAATATGTTCACTGCAATATTTTTTTAAATGAAATAGTTCACGATTTCATAAGACTTTTACATTCTGAAATCCGTGCTGTAGGAAGCTTGTCTTCCATGTTACTCCCATGTACTCCACATTTCAGCCCCATTCCCAGAATCCCCAAGCTTCAGAGCTGGAAGGAACCGCAGAGAGCATATCAAATCTAGCCTGGCTGGACATGAACAAAAATCACCTCTACAACATCCCTGACAAGGGCTCCTCCAGTCTCTGCTCAAGGACTTGCAGGGAGGGGGATTCACTGCCTCCAGAGGCAGCCTGTCCCATGCTGGGACAGCATGCTTTTATTCCTGACATCCCTCCAAAATTGGCATCTTTGTAATTTCTACCCATTGGTCCCAGTACAGTTATCTCATTTTACAGATAATACCCCCCTACCACCACAACCTCACTCAACCCTCAGCTTCCTCCCCTTCTTGCCTGAATTCCCTAGGACCCCAGATGATGAGAAGTCATGTGCTAAAGTGGGAAAATTCATTCTCTGGGAAGTCAAAGGACTCGGTTTCAGATCCCACTAGTGTTAGCTCCTATCAGGGTGACCTTGGGCAAGAGACCTTAATACTGCTGACCCTGAGTTTCTTCATCTGTTAAGTGGGACGGTTGGGCCGAATACTCTCTGGGGCCTTACAGCTGTGATCTCTGCCCTGAAATGATATATTCAAACTTCCTCATCTGTCAGAATCGCCTATGCAATGTCTCTGGCAGCCAGCTGGAACACCACCAGTGATGGGGAACTCACTACCCTGCAGCTTCCATCCAATGTTCCTAGTTCTAGGCTCTGGAGACAAACAGAGTAAGCCTAATCCTGATAAAACAAAACAAAACAAAACAAAACATCCCACAGATATTCCATGAATACAATGGGTGGGTTGTGTTGACCCCATCGAGGATTTTCTTGGAAGAGGTACTGGAGTAATTTGCCATTTCCTTCTCCAGTTTATTTTACAGAAAACTGAGGCAAACATGTTTAAGTAACTTACCCAAGGTCAGGCAGCTAGGAAGTGCCTGAGGCTGGATTTGAACTCAGGACCTCCTGACTCCAGGGCCAGCACTCTATCCACTGTGCCACCTAACTGTCCATAACGAGTAGGGGCTGGTGCCAAAACAGAGAGTACATACCCCTTTAGGGGTACTGAAGAACCCTAACCTTCAGGCAGTGAGGGCCAGGGTAATCTCTGTTCCATAAATATACGGAGAACATTGGAATAAACACGATACCTCCCATTTCCTTGGAACAGGGAATTTCCTATGAGTTTCATTCAATGCGAGTGGGAACCTTCTTTGTAATTTCTAGTCTCCGGACTAGTCTAGCCCTGAGATATGATATGACTTGTCCAAGGTTACACAAGCAATGGGGGTCAAAGAGGGACCCACACCTGAACTTTCTGCCTCACAGAGGAAATGCAGACTAAATATCTATTCTTGACATTGGTCGTGCTACTGGCCTTCAGTGACTCGGGTAGACTGAGGCTGATGATGTTGCCTCCCTTAAATTCACACACAAGATAACAACAAAACAAAATAAACTGGTGGTATTCAGGAGAAGGAAGGCTCTCACAGTCAGTCGATGGGCATTTAAGGAGGCTTACGATGCCAGGCACTGTGTCAGGGACTGTAGCTAGAAAGCAAAGGCAAAAAGCCTGACAGCGTCCCTCAAATCCCTTGCTGGCTTCCCTTGGTCTTTTTGTATTTTTATTCACTTTTCTTCAGGCTAAACCTTCCTGTTCTTCCAGTTAATCCTCACAGGGCTCAGGCCTATGGCCCTTCCAGGTTCGGGAGTCTTTGGTGTAAGGCAAAGATGACTGGCGTGATCTGTTACTGCTCCAGCTTCACAGCTTAAAAAATAATAATAAAAAAACGGGGTCCATATTTTCAGTTTTGAAACCCTATGTTTGTCTTCCCTTATCTGATTCCTATGCTACTGGGGACCTGATTTCCTTTAGCCATGAATACTCTGAAATACAAAGTCCTTCTGCTTCCAGGCCTGGATAAAATGAAGGGCCTATTCAGGGCCTGCATCAGATACTCATCAGCTCTGACGGCTGCGGCATATTATCAGCCCCGTTATCACACTTGCTTACAAATCCTTAAGGAGATGTATTTTTTAAAGGTATCAGGTGATGAGTCTATAGAACTAAAGTCATATTGTAGAGGGAAAATAGCCCTGGAGACCAAGTCTGAGCTGAGACTCACTGAATGACCTTGGGTAGGTCATCTGACCTCATGAGTTCTTATTTCCCTTTGACTAACTGGTCTTGATGCCTCAGTTTCCCCTAGAGCTTGACCAAGATGAGTTGTTGCTGCATTCTAACCTTGCAGAAGCTTAATATAATGGGGAAGAAGCCTGGGATAAGTGATGGGAGATTGGCTTGGAGTCAGAAGACATTCAGATCCTGCCACCTCTGAAACTATCAGTATGATCCCTGGAAGTCCCATAACCATTCAGTGTTTCCAGAAATTCCTTAAAATCTAACCACTTAATTATAGAGGGCGTGTGAATTCTCTGGTGCAGAGGATTTTCACACTGTGCCTGCCCTACAATATGGAAGGCATAGCTGAACCACTTGGACTCAGTGGACCCCCACTATCTCAGTTGTAGGAGGATGCCTCTTGCCACATCGACATGGAACCATTCTGTTCACTCAAGCGGTTACAAACTCATACAGTGCTCTTATTGTCTAGTCCACATCTTTCCGTGTTCTCTGTGACACAAAAAACTTTGCTAATATATATGTGAAGTGTAACTACTGCATAATTCTCCTCAGGTCTCTGTGACCCTGTTGAAGAAGAAATGAGGTTAGTTAGGCATGAACTGTTCTTGGAAAAGTCTTGCTATTTTGTGGTCACTGTTTCCGCTTCCAAAATGTCACCAATTTCTTCAATGGTCTCTTCTAGAATGTTCCCAGAAATGGAAGCCAAGTCATTGGTCTAGAGTGTCTTCCCTTTTTTTGAGATTCTGGTCAACCTTAGTCCTTTTCCCATTGTAGGTTTCCCTTCTCTCTGTTTCACTCCTCTCCTCTCCTCTCTTTTTCCTTCCCCTTCCCTCTCCTCTCCTCCTTGCTTCATACGTTATAACCCTCCTACATCATTACTGAACCAGAGACCTAGATGTATCTTCCTCATTGGAGATTTTTAAGTAGAGATGGGGATTCTTTCTCAGCCATGGGTTATATTGTCCCTCCCAATTTTGAGGTTCTGTGATTATCTAATGGAATACAAAATGTTCAGATTAGAAGGAAATATCAGAAAACAGAATGTCAGAACTGGAAAAGGCTCTCAAAACATAGAAAAATAAAACTCAATGAAACCGTAAAACAAAACAAAATGTCAAAACCAGAAGGGACGTTAGAACATAGAATATAGAACATTCTAATATGTAAGAAAAGTTAGAACATAAAAAAAATTCTCAATTTACAAATGAAGAAACTGAGTCCTATTGGTGTCAAAACTCCTCTGATTCTCACTTGGGGATTATATCACAACCTGCTGCCCCTCAGCTCCAAATCATATTTATTGTGTAAGGAGACAGGGCATAGGGAGGATCCTAGATTAACTTTTCCACTGGTCCTATTCCACCCCCCTCCTCCGCAGCCTTCCTGGCAAGTGAACTGTCTGTTTCGTCTCTGATTCCTGGAAGGTCATTGTTTTTTCTTGGATTTCTCCCTTGCTAGTCTTCCTCCCTCTGCCTAGTTCACTGATTTCAGAGCCGGGAGGACAGCCTCTCTCTGGGATGGCATTGTCTCTCTAACCTCACCCCTGCCAGCACACACACACACACACACACACACACACACACACACACACACAGTATCTGCTCCTAAATTCCTGCACATTCACCTCTATACGCATATACGTGAATTTTAGAAACATTCAGATATCCGGATGAGTAAACAGGGACCCTTCCCCCACTCCCTCCTCTATCCCCTTTACAGACACACAAATGTGTAATATTCATTATAAATATTTCACCCAGAGAGAAGTATCCACCCCACCTTTCTAAAGGCTTGTTCCGCTCTTGTTTTGATGGGATTAGATTCTATTTAATCCAGGAGATTCATCCCTGGTTTGACACTAGCTTCATATTAATTATCATGATGAAGTAGGAAAATGACTAGACAAATTGTCATAGAGGGATATTACTGTGCTGTTAGAAATGATAGCAGATAGATGAAATAAGAAATGAAAGCGAGAAGCCCAGGAAGACTTGTATGAACTGAAACAGAGCAAAGTAAGCAGAACCAGGAAAACCATATATGCAATGACTATAACAGTGGAAGAAAACCATGGCAAAATCATAAACAATCATCTTGGTCACTAAGAGGAGAAGGGAGAAGAAGTCACCCCTATCCCACTCCTTTACAGGGATGGAAGGTTTATGGACTGCAACATTGAATCTAATGCCAGTTTTTTGGATGTGTCTTATTAAATTTTCCCCTCTTTTTCATCTTTCTTTCAAAGAAATAATTTTATTTTTAATTTATGGAATAAAACAATCATTTCTATAACATGGTATAATAAACCTGATGATTGCACATGAAACTGTAAAGCTATTATGTACAACTTGCTATTCCTTTTAAATATGTAATAAAGTTATCTTGCAAATTTGCTTTTTTTTCTTTCCTCTCACCCTGCCCTGCTCCCCCTGGAGATGACCACCATTAGACACAAATGGGTATATGCACACATATATGTATGTATGTATATGTGTAAAATTATTCTTTGCGTACTTCTATTGATCAGTTCTTTCTTTGGCTGCAGAGAGTCTTTTTTCAAATGTCCTTTATTTTTAATCTGTGCATTTATAACAGTCAAAATGGCTTAGTGGGGCCAGGGTGAGGGAGGGACTCTCTCTTTCTTTTAAACATTTATAAAGGATGGGGAGGGGGAGAATAAGATATACAAGGGGAAATTGAGCAATGGAAACAGGTAAGATATCAGTAAGAATCTATTAAATATAATGACAGTATTTTCTGACCCTCAGTTTC
>CM053580.1:579066674-579086001 GCA_028627135.1 Pseudochirops cupreus
AGAGACAGAGAGAGACAGAGAGGGACAGAGAGACAGAGACAGAGACAGAGAGACAGAGAGACAGAGAAAGACAGAGGCAGAGAGACAGAGAGAGAGAAGAGAGAGACAGGGACAGAGAGACAGAGAAAGAGACAGAGAGACAGAGAGAGACAGAGAGGGACAGAGAGACAGAGACAGAGGCAGAGAGACAGACAGAGAGAGAGAGAGAGGGACAGAGACAGAGACAGAGACAGAGAGACAGACAGAGAGAGAGAGAGAGGGACAGGGACAGAGACGGAGAGACAGAGAGACAGAGACAGAGACAGAGAGAGAGGGACAGAGAGAGAGAAGAGAGAGACAGGGACAGAGAGACAGAGAAAGAGACAGAGAGACAGAGAGAGACAGAGACAGAGAGACAGAGGGACAGAGAGAGAGAAGAGAGAGACAGGGACAGAGAGACAGAGACAGAGACAGAGAGACAGAGACAGAGACGGAGAGACAGAGACAGAGACAGAGGCAGAGAGACAGAGAGACAGACAGAGACAGAGAGGGACAGAGAGACAGAGAGACAGAGAGACAGAGATTATGTCCTAATGGCGATGTGTGAATTTTTCCTATGGAAGTTTTATTGCCTGTATTCTAAATTTTGGGACATTGTCATGTATCACTTCATGTAGGATGGTGCTCTGAGATTTTTGCTGGTTTTTCTGGTTGTTTTATTGTTTGGTTGGGTGGTTTTGTTTATTTATTTTTCCTTCCAGGAAACCTATGATACTTATCTCTTTGTATCCTATTTTTAAAGTCAGTCATATTGGCTTGCATTAAGTTATGCTTTTAATGACATTGTTTTTGATTCTCTCCTTCTAAATTTTCTTCTGTATTTCGATTTCTAAATCTTTCATTTTCTCTTTCAAAGTCTCTACATCTTTAGAACAATGTCCATCATTTCCTTTAATAAGCTCTGTCCTCTACTATTATATTGTATTTTTCTAGTTCTATACTGAGTGTTATGATTGATGACCTAATTTCATTCATAATACTCTATTGTAATAGTACTACTTCTCTTTTGATCTATCCTGGAATTATTGGGTATTGTTCTTTGATGAGTCCAACGAGATCTTTTTTTGGATTATGATAATTTTGTTCTTTTTCCCTCATGATATGACACTTGTTCCCTGTATCTTGGCCTCTTTTTGAATACCTACTGTCTTCCTTCTGCTTCTCTGTTGATTTATTAGCTTGTGAGGTGGGTTTTTACTTGGACTATCTCCCTTGATCTTTTGATCTTTGAACCTTTCTCTCATGCTCTTAGTTCTTTGTATCTGATTTTTCTCCAGGTTCTTTGGTCCCACTTCTTTCTCTTTCTAGGGATCCTCAGAATCCTCACATTGGAGTGTTTGGAATCCTATCCCTGGTCTCTTCTCATGGTAAATTCTGAGTACGGAATACTGGACACATGTAGATCTCTAGACCCCATTCCCTCTGATAGAAATGGTTTTCCTCTAGTCCATCATTCCACATTTTCAATGTCTTCCATTCCTCCCTGCTCCATTTATTCTCCTTTTCCTTTATATAACTGAGAAGAATCCCTGTCTGCTCCCTCTTATAGGGATGGATAGAGCACTGGGCTTGGAGATAGGAAGATTTGAGTTCAAATCTGGCCTCAGATTTGAGATCATTAACTCTGTGACCCTGAGTAAGTCTCTTAACCTCTGTGTATTTCCATTTCCTTACTTGTAAAATGAAGCTAATAATGGCACTGAATTTTCAGGATTATTATGGGGATCAAATGAGACATAGTTGAAAAACGCTTAGCACAGTATCTGTCTGGCACACAGTAGCTGTTTAATAAATGCTTGTTTCCTCCTTCCCTTTCCTTCCTAGAGAAGAAGTTCAGGATAAGTCCCTGCCATGGGGGATTCTAGAAGACTTCCCCAGCTGCTCTCTGAATCAAAAGCCTTTGATGTTGCTTGGGCTCACTGAACCCAATAAGGGAAATGGATAGTGACATAGGGAAGAAGAGTAGGGACTCTGAGAATGGCAGCTCTCTTATGTAATTTCATTAGGTTTTTATCTCGTGCAGTATTTCTTCCTTCTTATCTTGTATATTCAGTTTTAGCTTCCCTATCTGGTATATAATTTCCCTTTTCTTTTAAAAAATTCTTTTGAAGGCTTGGGGCTGAAAAAGTTTGTAGAGAGCAATTACTCAAAAATCTTACTAGTCATATCCCAGTATCACTTAGGAGATGAGTAGAATTATTTTTCATATTTATCTTCCTTATACCTCACTAGGTGCTTTGCACACAGTAGGGGCTTACCATGTGAATGCTGAATGGATTAAAAATGAGTCTTGAAATCACTTCCTTTTTTATCATATTTGCTCAAATTATTCAATGAAATTTCCTTTCTTTTCTTCCCCTACAAAATGAATACATTCCTGAGTATCTACTAAAAGTTTTTGGAAAGAAGGATTTTTTTCTCACCCATTGACACCCTCTTCACATACCCCCAAATTTTCTCAAAGTGAATATTAACTCATCCTATCTTCATTTTTCAAAGGATCATAATTCTAAATCTGAAATGGAGCTCAGAACCACCTAGTCCACACCCCTCATTTTACAGAGGAGGAAACTGAGGCCATAAAGGAGATGTGACTTACCCAGGGTCACCTAGCTAGTGAGCATCATAGGTGGGTTTTTGTCTCTTGAAAAAAAAATTTATCCTACTCTCAGGTCTGAGAGAAGTGTAGAAGGGTAGAGGAAGCCCTGGTTCCAGGGTCTGGAGAGATCTGAATTTGACTCAAAGGGTGGGAATCAACAGAGCATTTACATAAAATCTCTGAGCCCTAGTTTCCTCTTCTGTAAAAATGGGGATGATAATTCTTCTACATTTGTAAGGACAGGATTAATTGGTTTATGCATTCCCCCTTCTCATCTTAAAATGAATGATAAGATATCAATCAAACAATTTTACTCATAGATTTGAGACAATTTGGAACTATGCCCAAAGGCCAATCAAACTGTGCATAGTCTTTGATCCAACAATGCCACTACCAGGTCTGTATCCCAAAGAAATCATAAAAAGGGGGAAAGGAGATATTTGTACATAACTATTTATAGCAGCTCTTTTTGTGGGGGAAAAAATTGGAAATCAAGGAGATGCCCATCAATTGGGGAATGGCTGAACAAGTTGTGATATATGAATGTAATGAAATACTACTGTACTATAAGAAATGATGAGCAGGCGGACTTCAGAAAAACCTGAAAAGGCTTATATGAACTGATGTTGAGTGAGGGGAGCAGAACCAGGAGAACATTGTACACAGTTACAGTCACATTGTGCAATGACCAACTTTGATAGACCGGGCTCTTCTCAGCAATGCAAAGATCTAAGACAACTCCAAAAAGCTCATGATGGAAAATGCTATCCACATCCAGAGAAAGGATTATGGAGTCTGAATGCAGATTGAAGCGTACTATTTGCTCTCTCTCTTTTTTGTTTTGTTTTGTTTCTTCTTTCTCGTGGTTCATTCCATTGGTAATAATTCTTTTTTACAACATGACTAATGTGAAAATATGTTTATGATTGTATATGTAGAGCCTATATCAGATTGCACCCTGTCATGGAGAGAGCAAGCACTCACTCAACCCAAAAACCAAACCAATACAGGGGCATCTCCAAATTCCATTACCATTGCTGGGGGGGGGGAAGGGTGAAAGAAGGGGGAGAAAATTTAAGACTCAAAAGCTTATGGAACTGAATGTTGTAAACTAAAAGTTAATTAATTATTAATTAAAGTTTAAAAAAATCAAAGTTCGTAAGTTTGAAAAATCTTTGGAATTGGAGTAATGTTACATAGAAATCATATCTGGATAGGCCAAAGAAGCATGATCATACCTCAGGAGTCACTTCTAAATTTTCAAGAGGGTAGTTTGAAGTTGGAACAAGTATGTAATGCGAGCTAATCTACCTGAGGAGGGACTACTTGGGGAGGGGAAAAGAAGAGACTTCTGCACTAGTTTTGATATAGGTCTCCTCCCTCTTCCTTCTGGCTGTGGGAGGACCTTGTGAGTTTCTGGGATTCCAGAAGATGCTGGACTTCCTATCTTCCTATTAGTGGCCTAGAAACACCCACATATCAACTGAAGGCAATGTCTCCATCAGGAAACAAGAATAGAATAAACGTTCATTTGTGACTTTACTAGGATCCAAGCAAAGAATTGTAGTCGTGCCCAAGAGAAACTTCTTGAGCCCTCTATGAAAATATTTTTTTTTAAGTTAAAAAGAAGGAATATTCAGTTACCAAAGTTTTGAGTTATGACTTTGCCATATGTGCTTTCTTAGTTTGGGTCTATTTTCCTCTAAAATCTGCATGCAATTGTGGGAAAGTGTCTCCCTGAATTTGGGGGAATTTTTGTCCAACTATTCTTACTGTACCACCCTAGTAACTATCCCTTTTTATTCTTTTTTTTAATTGATAATTTTGTAAAGAAGCACACTGGTGGGGGCTTAAGCCAGTGGTACTAGAGAATCACCTTTGACTTCTCAGAGGGTCACCTTAGAGCCATAGGAGGAGATGCAGACTTTTGTGGGGAGGCCCTGAGATTCATCTGTGAGAATGGGAGTTGGGATAAGAATCTTAAGAACTTACATTGGATGGATATCCCATCATTCAGGCCTCCTTTTACCATGTTGGGGGGAGGGAGAATCAGGCATTCGAGGCTATGATACAGAAGAAGAGAGTGAAGAAGGTGATTTTGAGTTGGAAGGGAGCTTTTGGAGATTAATCCAATAACCTCAGTTTTTAGAGGAGGAAACTGAGGCTCAGAGGAAGTGACTTTCTCCATCACAATGGCAATAACTGACGGAGCAGAGATTTGAACCCGGACCCTTGGACCAAGAGTCTAGTTTTCTTTCCAAGTAAAACATAATGATTCCCTTCAAGGAAAGAGCCCTCAGGGTAGCATGTACAGGCTGGAAGTTCTCAGAGATGGTTTCTAGGAGTCATTAATCTTGTGATTCACAAGATGGGGATTGATCAGGAGGCATTTAGGGAGGAAATGTCACTGGTAAGTTTTCATATAGATGACCACGGTCCACAGAGCACCAGAGTGTATTTTGGCTGCCTGTCACAGCCTCGTTAGCTGGCAGATGTGGGGAAGCTAAGGAAGGGAAGCCATGCTTGGAAGGCAGGAGGCAAGGAGCTTCTCTGCTTCATAGCACCACTGACTCGTATAGAATATCAGGAGGGACTTAGAACAGGGAATGTCAGAGCTGAGAGGGGCCTTAGAACAGGGAGTGTCAGGGCTGGGAAGATGCTTAGAACATAGAACAGTTTACCTCAGTTGTTTAAATGATGAAATTGTGCCAGGAGATGACAAGAGACCTGCCCAAAGTCACACAAGTTAGTGTCAAAGTCAGGATTAGAACACAGAGATTTTAGCTCCCAGGTCAGGGCGCTTCCGACACTCACTGCCCTTTCTCCACCTTTCTATAATCTCTACCCTGGGTATACATCTTATACTTCATCCTAATCTCCTGATGCCCAAAGACACAATTAAGTCATTCTATCCATTCTACTTCCTAACTGTTTAGTGGTTGCTTCTTCCTCCTCCTCCACAAGCCTACCCTCTCTTTCTCTCTCTATCTCTCTCTCTGTCTCTCTCTGTCTCTCTCTCTGTCTCTCTGTCTCTCTCTCTGTCTCTCTCCCCTCCTCCTCTCTTTCTTTATCTGTCTCTGTCTTTCTCTGTCTCTTCTCTGTCCTCTTTCTCCTCTTTCTTTTTCTCTCTCTCTCCTTTCTCTCTTTTTTCCTTCTTCCTCTTTACCATGCCTCTTCTCAAGAGTTAATCTTTGCAGGAGCAAGGGATTCTTTATTCTACTGAGTTTTCAGTTCTGACATCATGCCTATGTTATGAGCCCTGGCAGGGATTCATGTTTCACAGCTGAATTTCAATTGCCATGAGCTCTCTCCATGTAATATGTGTATTCATGCACACGTGTTGTGAACAGCAGAGAATTTGGGCCAGGAATTCCAGGCCTATCAGTGCTCTGCCTAGAAATGAGTGCCTATTGGGTAAGAACGGGTCATGGAGAAAGCTAGCGATGGTGCTGGATGTGTTGTTTCCTTGTCGTGTGAAGCTTCCAATGAAGAATGTCCTCAACCACTGCATGCCAGCACGTTCTCTACAAAGTGACAACATAGAAAGCCGTCTAAGGTGATGACAGGGGAAATGACTCTGTATAGGCCTACACAGATGGCATGTGTCAGAGGCCTGACTGGCTGAGGCCAACTCTCTATCCACTGTGCCACACTGTCTCTCATCACATAGGAGGAGGAGGAAAGAGTCTCCTGCCTTGGCTCCATTAACGCTAGACCTTGGATGAAATCCTGACTACCTCTGGTCTTCAGATCTCTTCTCCAGAAGATGGACTTAGACTAGATGATCTCTAATGTCTTATTCTGCCTAGACATTCTGTTTTCTAAGCTCCCATTCTAGCTGAAAAATCCTGTATTTTGAGATACTATTCTCCTCTGACATTCTATGTTCTAAGGTCTCTCTCATATCTGAAATTTTATATTCTAAGACACTTCATTCCTTCTGAGTTCTAGGTTCTAAATTCCCTCCTCATTCTGAATTCCATGTTCTGAAGATCTCTTCTAGTTCTGACATTCCCCATTCTAAGGTCCTTTCCAGCTCTGACACTTCTTGTTCTAAAGCCCTTCCCAGAGTTGACATCCCCTGTGCTAAGGTCCCTCCCAGTTCTGAATTCTCTGTTCTAAAGTCCCTTTAAGCTCTGACCTTCTCCAGGCCAAGATTCCTTTAATTTCTAGATCTCTATGTTCCATGACATTCTATTCTCAATGGTTTTACCATTCTATGAATACAGCATCCATTGAGTCTTTGATTTCAAGACTTGATCATTCTATCAATCTGAAACAGAAGACTGGCCAGTGTTCCCAATCCTTATGAACAGTCACATAGACCTCTCCTGGTAACAGTCTCTACAAGGACTTTGGCATATGTGCAGATATTCTATGAGTGGTTCTGGTCCACTAATTATATGATGAAGAAGAATTATTTTGATTGGCTATGTAGCTGAAATTGGGGCACACGCAAAAGGCATTAGTCAACTAGGGTCTAGATTTTGGTCTGGCTTTTTCTTACTTGGCCATGTTCTACTGAGAGAGACAATGCTGTATGGGCAGTTGGCTATGGGCTCTCCACATCTGAGGATGACATGTGGCTCCACTTTTTGTCTCTTCATGTTCATGCTTTCATGCTTTAGGTGAAAGCCATTGGAGATGGCTATGACCTTGTGAGACTCAATGAGATGTGAGATTCCATGCTAAGACTTTCTGAAAGTCTGATGAGATATATGAAGTCCTAAATAGCCGCGCTGGTCTGGTTCAGCAGAAGCAGAGACTTGGACTCACCCACTCATTGGCCATGCCACACTTGGAAGTGAACTTGACAATGCAAATGTGATGCAAAAATGACATTAAGTCTGAGCCCACTCTCCCCAGCAATAGAGATGGTGTAGGAGAGAGCATGCCCCCAAATTGTTGAGGAGATATTTGTACTCTTGCTATATTCTTAGTGAATATCTCTTTGTTAAAACTAACTGATTTTAATTTGCTTAAATGGAGCTGGAGTAATAATTATCGGTGGATAATAATGAAAAAAATATACTAGAATGGTGGCTGAAGCTGATAGCATTGGAGAAAAACACATCAAACCATTAGGACACCACCTGGAGCCAGGAGTGGTAGTACAGCCAGCTTGGGAAGAATGATTTCTAAGTATGGCTCTAAGTCTGTACTTCTAACGTTCTAAGAATCGATGTTCTTAAAAGTAGCTGCTTCTGGCACTGTGGTACCTGTCTGAGACTTTAGGGACACATACACCACTTCATGGAAACATACAACCGTAGGAAAGAAGATGTATGTGATTGGTTAATTCCATAGATTTTCTAATCTGCCAAACTGTAAATCAGTAGATCAGTATGGATAGGTTCAAATCTTGTTTCTGACTCTGATGACCAGTACTACTATAGGTAAGTTCCATAACATTTCTTAGTCTCCATGCTAATATCTATATTTTATATTTCATTGATTTGTTGAGGTTCCAATGAAATGATCAAAATAAAATACTTTATAAGCCTTAAAATGTGAAATTAGTGTTGCTGTTGTTTCTTATTGTTATTTTTCACAGGACACCAGGCTAGGCATGGCTTCTGCCAATACTGAGAAGCAGATTGAATTAGAACACCCAAAATGACAATCGTAGGCATTGATGTGGCTGATGTAGGTCAGTACACCAAGTGTACCAAGTTGGTTTTGTCTAGCTGCTGGTGAGGGAGAGGGGAGAGATTATGCAGATAGAGACAGATGGATTGATTAGTATATTCATTAGTCCAGGTCTTTTCTGCAAAGGGATTCTTTAAAACTCTAAGTTTAGCCTTATCTGTTTTCCACGAATTGTGATACTTATAAGAGGTACTAGCTCATTTTGTCTGGCTCACTGTAAAACCTCCCAGATTCTAACATCTTTGTACAACAGGTGATCAGGCTACTGCTTAGATAGAGTCAAATATCTAGGAGGGATTGGATATGGAACTTGACTTCCCTTGACTAGATAAAGATTGGGGTTCAAAAGTCAGCAGAGAAACAGGTTGCCTATATTTTATTTTTCCTTCCATTTATTACTATTTCAAAATGGTTTCTCTATGATGATGACAATAATGAGAATATTGAAGAAGGAGGAAGAGATGCAGAAGAAGGAGGAGAGGGAGAGGGAGGAGGAAGAGGAGGAGGAAAAGGAGGAGAAGGAGGAGAAGGAGAAGGTGAAGAAGAAGAAGAAGAAGAAGAAGAAGAAGAAGAAGAAGAAGAAGAAGAAGAAGAAGAAGAAGGAAGAGGAGGAGGAGGAGGAGGAAGAGGAGGAAGAGGAGGAGGAGGAAAGGAAAAGGGAAAGGGAGAAGGTGAAGAAAGAGAAAAAGGAAAAGAAACAGAGGTCCATAGACATGAACTTATTTGTTTGGTGTTACACAGGTGAGTAACCTTAGTGGCAACACCAGGATTTAAATCTTCTCTGACTCCAAATTTCAGATCCTGTGATAGCATCTGAGTGGGAAGAGCTTTGGAAAATGAGGAACCATTCCACTGACCCTCAAATCATAGCTAGCACTCCTATAGCAAAGTGCTTTACAAATATCTCATTTTATCCACAACCTTGAGTGTCAAATGCTGTGATTATTCTCATTTTATAGATGAAGAAACTGAGTCAGAAAGAAAGCAAATGACTTGCCCAGGGCCACCCAGCTAGGAAACGTGAGTCTTGATTTGATCTCAGGAGTTCTTGCCTAGGAAGCACTAGATTCATTGTGTCACCTAGCAAACCTCACTGTGCAGACAGTACTGTGTTCATACAGAAGACCCAGGAAGCACAGGGTTTTGATTGGGTGAGAACATTTGCTATCATTTCTCCAGCTCCTTATCTTGGAGCTGAAGGAACTAGTTCTCCCATTGGCCCCAGCATGCATAGGCAGGAATTCAAACTCAAGTCTTCCAACTCTGACTCCATTTTTGCCCCTGGGAAGGACAATTGGAATTTCTCTTTGGTCTCAAAAAAGTTTTCTTTCCAACCAGTTTTCTGACTCTGAAACCAAGTTCCCATCAAGAGAACAACATGAAAGCCCCAGGCACTGCTCCTATTTCTTCCATTTTCAGCTGATTCTGGACAAGAGGTAACAGATTCCCTGAAGCTCCACCCTCAGCTCATTCCATTCAATGAGAGAAGCTGGACCAGCAGCAGAGAGAGGCCTTATTTGGAGCTTGAAAGAAGATTTCCCAAATTCCATCTTGAAATAGCAATGCCCAGGGACAGCTGCCTGGCTTTTTCCCCAAACTCGCCTCATAGCCTACCTCATACCTGAGCAAGGATTTCCTCTCTATTACATTCAAATTGGCCACTGTGTGTTCTCTGTTCTAGGACCCATTTCAGGTTACAGTATGTTAGAACACAAGAAGAGCATCTGGTCCAGCTCACACAATATCCCTAACCTATTTTCATTTATCCTGAAAGCTGGGAATTCTTTTAAAAGAAGGCTATTTCAAAAGTACAGGGAAGAATTGAACTGGGGGAGGTGGCTTTAAAGGTAGCCAGCTTGTACTAGGAAATTTTCAGTCCCAGGAAACACTACTCATTAAGCAATCTATTCTACACATTGTATGAGGTTTTGCTAATGTGCTGAAATCTCCTTCCATGCACCTTATAAGGTCACAGATTTAGAGCTGGGAGAAACCTCAGAGATCATTTAGTGCAACCCTCTCATTTTACAGATGGGGAAACTGAGACCAAAAGAGATTAAATTATTTGCCTAAGGACATAGACAATAGACATCAGAGGTCCCAATCATCAAAGCCTTCCACTGTGCCATGATTCCTTCCATAGCTTGTTCTCAGCTGTCTCCTGGTACCAAACAGAACAGGTTTCATCCCTCTTTTCTGAGAGAGAGAGAGACAGAGATAGACAGACAGAGACAGACAGAGACAGAGAAAGACAGAGAGACAGATTGCTACAAGAAAATGAAGTTTCCTCCAGGCTAAACATCACAAGTCTCTCCAATAAATCTAGTTCCTATACCCTAGAAAAAAATCATAGAAAGCATGTAGCTTTAAATAGCATACTGACAATGGGAGGAAGGAATGGGGGAAAGAGAGATCCTCTGTGTCCTAGAATCAAGTCCCCAGTATCCATAGCCCCCAGCTAGGGTTTCCAAAAACCTGGACGAGTCATTACTGCTAACAAGTCTGGCAAGCTGTCAGAACACACTGCAACCCCTCCCTCCTGATGGCCCAAACAGAACTTGCCTGGCCCATCCAAGCACATGGATTATATTTCTATACAAACTCTTTCCTTGGAAAAGGAGAAATCTAGTGGGGTTTGAGAGTTGGGGGAAGGGGCCTTTGGGCTGAGTGCAGGGTAGAAAAGTTGAATTCTAGTAAAGCAAATGTAAATTTCCCTAGTGATGGAACAAATGCATTCTGAATAGATAAAAGAATCCAGAGTGCTGGGTTCCAGCCAAGGCCAGTGACTACCCTGCTGTTTGACGTCATAGCCCTATGCTGGCATTCATCATCATTCCATGGAAACTGTGCATGTTGGGTGAATGACCCTTGCAACTCTGGTTTCCTGTGTAAACCTTAAAGTAGAGATGACCAACATGTGGCTTCTGGGAACACTTCTAAGTACAGCCCAACCAGATTAAAATGCCGTTGGGAAATACTTAGCAAAATAAATACAAAAACAACAGAATATAGATAATGTTAATCTGAGGTTTTCTAAGTCAAAATGTCATGAGGGATCCTTAGGTACAGTTTAGTGACCCCTGTTACTATCTGAGTTTGACACCACTGTCATAAAGCATTTCATAATGTGAGTTTATTATTCCACAGAGCAGAGTGTGCATCAAAGGGGAAATAATTCCAAATGCTTTTCTTTTCTTCAGAAAAGAGAATATTCCTTCACTACCACTGATGGACAGTCCCTGGTTGGAAAAGGAGGAAGGAAGTTCGGGAGGGGGGAGAGAGGGAGAGAGAAAGAGAGAAAGAGAGAGAGAGAGAGAGAGAGAGAGAGAGAGGATGGAGAGAGAGAATTCATTTTGTATTTTCCCCCCATAATCAAATGGTGGATATAATCTTCCAAGTATAGAAACCTCTTCTTAGAGAAGAAAATAAAAAGAAGCAACTCCCTCTCCCAACCCCTACTGCAACACAGAGAGAGAACTAAGGGGGAGGAGGTATAAAATTTGACTCTTGTGAAATTCAAGTGATTTGGCTTATATGCTACATTTTGGAAACCATCAAGCATTATATAAATGCCATCATATTATTATTATCACCATTTTCATCATTAAGAGGATGAAGAGGAAGAATGCCACACAAGGGGGGAAGGGAAGGAAAAATACAACTGTCCTCTTGGACTTGAACCAAAAAAATTAAAATGAGGCTCTTCATTCCAAATAGCAACTAGCTACCCTTCAGAGAGAAGCTATTTGACCTACAAGGAATGATACAGCAGAACCACAAAAGGCATCAGGTGAGGGCTCACCTATTACATATCAGAAGAAGAAACAAAGTGTCGTGGTGGTTGATGATTTCCTACTCAGGAGTCCCCTGGTAACTTATTAGTTGGCCTGATAGTAACATTAGAGAATTCTATTGTTTTCCCAGGCATGTATACAAGACATAACAGATGACCTCCTAAGACATAACAAAATGGATGGACATTACCCATTTCTTTTGATTTGCATGTGGACAAAAAGGTACTGGCATTTAAGAATGTTTTACTGAAAATTATTAAGTCTTATCTAAGAACTTGAAGTAGAGACATAGCTGTGTTTGGCTTACTATTATCCATTAAAAGTAATACAAAAGGAAAAAAAATTATTTTGGGACATGAATAGGTAGTTAAGAAAGGTGGTCTTGGAGAATGGGATGTGGATTTATGAATTATGGATTGAGATATAGAGAGTATACCTAAAAAGAACTGATAAAAATGTATTTGCCAAGTATCTTGAAAAGCTAAGCAAAAGCTTTAAAGTAAAAAGGATGAGTAGGAAGAAAGCTGCTTGTGTATATCATTGTTGATTATAGTAATAAATTAACATTTACATAGTAATTTAAAGTTTACAAAGTGTTTTACAAGCATCTTGTTTTATCTTCACAATTTTAAAAGGTAGGTTCTATTATTATACTCATTTTATGGATGAGAAAAATGAGGCAGACAGAGGTTAAGTGACTTGGCCAGTGTCATACAGTCAATGAGTGTGTGAGACCAGATGTATAGTCTGGTCTTCCTAACTCCAGATCCTGTGCTCTATTTAATTTACCACATAACTGCTGTAAATATGTATATATAAAGTGTGTGTGTTTGTATATAACCTTCAAGTTAGATACCATGCAGAAAAGCATGGAAAAGGAATCAGAGGAAGGATAGTGATTGATGCAATCAGAAATTCACAGGTGATAAAATCTAAGAAGAGAGACTATAATAACACCCTTGGTTTTAAATGTCTTCATACTAAAGACAAAAGTATAGGCAACTACAAGAGTAATTAGAGGTCCTAACACATATTTGGTGAAATTGGATTCATAATCATGACAGCAATTGGGTGTAAGGAAACTCACAGACTGGAATGCTGTTCTAGATGTTTTCTCATATTTTATTCCAAAGAAACTGAATAGGTAAAGGAGGAAGTGGGAGAACATGGTAAATTAAGAAATGTACTTATATGAAGAAATACATTAAGCAGAGAAGAGCAAGTGTGACCTGGGCAAGTCACTTCACCCTGTTTGCCTCAGTTTCCTTATCTGTAAAATAAGCTGGAAAAGGAAATGGCAAACCCCTCCAGGATCTCTGCCAAGGAAACCCCAAATGGGGTCATAAAGATGTGGACATGACTGAAAAATGACTGAACCACAACAAATAGTAGCGTTGGAGGGCTTCATCTGTACAAATCACCACTAGGGTTCTCTTCCTAATGGCTAATAAGTTCTTGACTTGATTCAGAGGCAGTTTCTTTTTTTTTTTTTTTTTGGAGAGGGAAGGCAATTGAGGTTAAGTGACTTGCCCAAGGTCACACAGCTAGTTAAGTGTCAAGTGTCTCAGGCTGGGTTTGACCTCAGGTCCTTCTGACTTCAGGGCTGCTGCAGAGCTAATTTCATCCTCCAAAATGTTGAGGAACCAACAAGTACCAATTCTGTTTTGAACCTGGATCTAGCTCTAGAGCTGGTTCACAATAGCAGGGAAAACTTATTTGTTGGGGTGGAAATCATGGGGAAATTAGGAGAAAGTGATAACACCCTGCTAGAGTTCATGATAGAGGAGACAAAAGTGGTTCATAGTCGGACTTGTGCTCTAGATTTTAGAAGGATATACTTCAAAGAATCCAGGGGAAAAGATAGAAAGGAATAAAAAGGCAAAAATTATATAGGGGACATCAGTCTAGGATGGATGGGAAACTTTCACTACTGTAAGCTGAAGACACAACAGGAAACAATCCCAGCAGGGAGGAAGGAAAAAATGATAAATGTTTGAAAATAACTGATGTGGATACAAAGGGAAGAGGTCACCACCCAACTTAGATTAAAGAGATATGCATATATGTATGGGTGTGTCTGCACACATGTTTGTGTTTAGACCTGTATGTGTGTGTGGGTGTACATATACACACATATATTTGTGTATATACACAGATGTATTTATAAATCTACTTAATCCACACTATCAACATTTTTCCATCACTTTCTTAAGTCTAGTCATTCAACAAAACAATAAATCGAAACTTGATTTGTAGTGTTTGCTGATTTCCATGCTACAAATGTAGATACTGAAAATTTAACAATTGACTCTCACAAGACAGTCTGAGCTGACTCTACACACCTGAGGGAGGAGAACTTCTAGAGAACTTATCTTCCAAAGGGGTTCCTCCAAAGTCCTTGTCTTAGAAGTGCTTGATTTCTTTTGTGTAATCTTCGTGAACATCATGGGGTCCAACAATGGACAAGTTCTCTGCCATTCAGTTGGACTGCCTCCTCATAGGCTCTTCTTTTAATGAGTGGGGCTTCTTCTCTTCTGAGTGAGACCACTGTACCAATGTTGGTACACTCACTCTTTCCCCTTTCTGCTCTCGCACTGAGAGACAGAAAAATGCCAGCTGTCATTCTATAATCTACCCATGGTTTGCAAGAGTCACAAGTTCACTGACTGAGTATATCCATCTTAAGGATTCTTCTCAGCCAATTAATCAGGGAAGAAAACAGAAAAGACATTGAGGCAGCCACATACTCATAATGGTCACTGGCTGCGTGGGTAGGAAACTGATCACCCTCTCTCTGGGGATGCATCTCATTGTAGTCCTGTTTCTTCAAAGCTATAAAGAAAAGCAAATGAGAGATGGGTAGCTTGTCCCTTTTTGCATACCCACTTGATTCTGGCTCAGCAGCTCAAGTCATCATTTTTCCTAATTGTGAATCCAGTTAGAAGTTCTGTCATCACAGAATACCAGGCTCTTGGTCACATGTTGACACAAACTTATTCCTTCCAAGTTCCCATGTGCTTCTTTAGACTAAATCCAGGACTGAGAAGAAATGAGAGACTGGCCATCGTAACTCACACCACTCTTGCCACCAATAGAGAATATTGAAGTAAGAGTTAGTAACAGAGAATGAATATAAGAACATGATATAATGATGCAACCAGTACCATGAACACAAGCTCAAAATGAGCTGAGGTTTATAAGGGAAGTTAATATCACCAAAAAGAGGTTTTGTTTCTTTGTTTATTGTTAAGTCATATTGAGGAAAAGAAGACAGGATCATTGTTTAGAGGAGATAGAAGGATAACCAACTAGAGAGAAGGGAGAGCTGACAATTCTTTTCTTCCTTCTGTTTCCTCTGCCAATGTGACTGACTTTCATGCTAGAAATGACCAAAAAAAAAATGTTGGCTAACTGAAACCTGATACACAAGATACAAATGGAGATAGCAAATGGTACCTATTTGCCAGTGATGAAATCAGGTCACCTACTGACCCGATTCTTAGCCTCTGTGATTGCTGGGCCACTGTTAATGATAT
This sequence comes from Pseudochirops cupreus, assembly GCA_028627135.1. NCBI lineage: Eukaryota > Metazoa > Chordata > Mammalia > Diprotodontia > Pseudocheiridae > Pseudochirops > Pseudochirops cupreus. The sequence goes on from CM053580.1 coordinate 579,082,292, forward strand.
CTGAAGAAAGTAGCCATTCTTAGAGTGTGATCCAGATGACCTGGGAGTCTCTGAGCATCTTTCCAGGGGGTCCATGAGGTCAAAAATATTTTCATAATAATACTAAGATGTTTTGACTTCTGATACAGTAAATATTCATGAATATAACACATATTAAAAGAAAAAAAGTTCCTGTGAGGGAGGAAGTCCTCAATATTTTTTAAGAGTGCAGCTGAAAACCCTGATGCCAAAAAGTTTGAAAACCACAGGATTATAGAAAATGTGAAAAGTACCTTAGAGCTCACAAAAGGCAAATGTTACTACTCCAAGTTTAGAGAAAACAAAAGGGAAAGGACAGAATGTGCAAATGATAAGTCAGTAATCTTGACTCAAATTCCTGGGAAAACTTAGGGTATATCTAGGAAAGGGAACTGTGATTACCAAAAAGCCAGCATGACTTTATCACGTTTAGGTCATGCTAGACTAACCTTATTTCCTTTCTTGGCAGGCATATAAAACTGGCAAAGCAAGGGAATCATGCAGAAATTAAGCCAATGCCCCTAGCCTCTCTCTCTCTCTCTGTCTCTGTCTCTCTCTCTCTCTCTCTCTCTGTCTCAGTCTCTCTCTCTCTCTCTCTCTCTCTCTCTCTCTCTCTCTCTCTCTCTCTCTCTCTCTCTCAGAGGGAGGAAGGCTACATCTCTACCCTCAGGATTCTAGGGACAGCCCTGAGGAATTGGAGTAATATCTTTCCTCTGCCATCAGCTCAAGCCCCCATTCTAGTGTTTGCCCCATTGTTAACCACCAATAAAGAACATCCCAGTTCAATGAATATCAATCGCCTTTTACAAACATTTGTACACACATTTCCCTCTAACACTGGAAGACACACTATCTCCTGTATCATCTTGGTCTCTAGGGAGAGTAGGGGCAGACTTAACACAGTTTTCATACAGAATTGTCACACCAAGCTCAAATCAAAGTTTGGTATAGCCACTGGATGAGTCTGCATCTCAACTACTACCAGACCAGGTCTTGAAAATCATTCCTTGATCCTCTGAGCCTAGATATTGAACTGAATGGCTGTAAAATCTGATATGGACTTCACTCCTGGGCCTTCTAGTAGCTAGCTCTTCTGACCTTTAGGAACTCAAGGGTTACAGCCATCTCCAATTGTCCTTCCCTTAGAAGGAGGAAAGAATGAACCACAACAAAAACAGAAGGAACAGCAAGGTCATAAGCCCTCCTCTGCAGTCTAGTTCTAGGTGACAGAGGTCCTTAGGCTTCCCCACCTGAAAATCCTCAGCATCCCATGCTCTTTCCAATGCCAACAAGTCTGGGAAGACCTTACACCAAGAAACTTGCACCCTTTTTAATGCATTATAGAATTGACTCCATAGCCAATCAAAGAGCATCCTCTTCATCATGTGTTTAACAGATCAGAAACTGTTAGAGTGTTCTATATCATTTCCAAACTTCTCCAATATTGCGTAACTTGAAGGAAATTACATCAACCAAGCACACTAATGACTATCCAGCAACCTACTGTGACAGATATAACATACTTAGATTTTAATAACATGTTGGATAAATTATTTCATATTATTCTTGTAGAAAATGCAGATATATATTGTTGTTCAGTTGTATGAGACTCTTTGTGGGCACATGGACCATACGTAGCATGGCAGGCTCTTCTATCCTCCACCATCTCTTGAAACCTGTCTGAGCTCATCTTCATTGCTTCCGTGACACTATCCCTCCATCTCATTGTCTGCCATCCCCTTCTTTTGCTTCAATCTTTCCCAACATCATGGTCTTTCTCAATAAGTCCTATCTTCTCATTATGTGGCCAAAGTATTTAAGGTTCAGCTTCAGCTATGATATATAGTCATTGTTATAAATATAGATATAATAATACATAAATATAGATATAGGATATATGCAGATATAGATCATATATAAATTAGATAGATTAGATATATTTACAGAATAGATATAGAGTATATCTAGGAAAGGGAGCTGTGATAACTGCAAAATCTCATATGTGGCTCCAAAAATCAACCTCATAAGTATAAGATGGGAGAAACCTAGTTAGAGGACTAATTACTTAGGAAAATAAATAAACAGGTCTGAGAGTTTTAATGGATTGCAAGCTCAATAGGTGGGGCAGCTACATGGCTCAGTAGATAGAGTAGTCAGAAGGACCTGAGTTCAAATCTAGCCTCACACACTTACTAGCTGTGTGACCCTGAGCAAGTCACTTAACTTTTGTTTGTCTTAATCCACTGGAGAAGGAAATATCAAACCACTGCAGTATCTTTGCCAAGAAAACCCCATGGCCAGTATTGGCATGCTATGGTCCAAGAGGTCATAAAGAATCGGACACAACTGAATGACTAAACAACAATAACAAAAATAGATAGAGGCACAGATATAGATATAGATAAAATGGGCAGCTAGGGGGCACCATAGGGGATAGAGCACCAAGCCTGAGTCAGAAAGACTTATCTTCCTGAGTTCAAATCTAGCTTCAGACATGTTAGCTATGTGATCCTGGGCAAGTCACTTCACTGTTTGCCTCAGTTCCCTCCTCTGTAAAATGAGTTGGAGAAGGAAATGCCAAACCACTTTAATGTCAGACAAGATCGAAAATGATTGAACAATGACAAAAAATGGGCAAAAAATACAATTGGAAGAATTCAGAACTGGTTGAATGGCCAAACTCAGAGAACAAGTCATTAATGATTATATGTCAGGTAGCCAGAATGTCTCCAGCAGAATGCCCCAAGAATATGAGCTGTCCTCATGGCATTTGAGATTTTTAACAGTGCCTTGGATAATGGCATGGCATGCTTACGAAATCTGCCAATTGGGGCGGAGCCAAGATGGTGGCATAGGAGCAGCAAGATATGGCAGCTTCCACACAGCCACATCAAATACCCAAAAAATATGACTCTAAACAAATTCTAGGGCTCTAAAATGCACACAGATATATCTCCTGCTGAAGGCAGCTTGGCTCAAAAGGACAATCTCAGCTCTGGGAGTTGAAACCAGCCCAGCCTGAAACTGCAGCTTTCCCCAGGGGCAGCCTGATGGGCCAAGCTGAGCCACAGCTGGAGCATCAGGAGGGCAGATCTGCAGCAGCTGTGGCAGTTTCCAGAATTATCAAGCCATAAGAAAAAAGGACTAAGTGAAAGGTTAGTAGAACTCTGTTAAAATTGGGAGAGAAAAGCGGGTCCAGCCAAACTGCCTCCAGGGCAAGGAAGTGGCAGAAGTGGAGGCCCTGCAGCCTCCACATTGCTGCTGCAGAGCTCCCGGCTTGCAGACTGCAGGGGGGCCAAGCGATCATTCAGAGGCCAAGTGCTCTTGTGTTGAGGGGCCTGGATCCAGATTGTGGTCTTGGGTGGTGGTCCTGGGGTGCGTTTTCAGTGAGCCAAAGCTGGTGGGGGCTGCAGCAGCCTCCTAAAAGCTCCGGCAGCTGGGAAAACCTCAGCGATTTGGGATAGAGCTTTCCCCTCTGGAAGCAGAGTTCCACAGAGCTAAAAAATCATTGACTGGCCAACCATGAACAGGCAAAAGAAGCAAAGTAAGAATAGCAACCAAACTCTAGAATCCTTCTTTGGGAGCAAGAAGGATCAAAGCAGGGAACGGGAGGAAGACAGCACAGTCAGAACTCCCACACCAAAAGTTTCCAAGAAACATGAAGACTGCCTAAAAGCTAGAGATCAGTTGAA
>CM053580.1:579086501-579139001 GCA_028627135.1 Pseudochirops cupreus
ATATAAAATATATACCCATTTATAATTGACATGTTTGTATTTTTATGTGAGATATTATATATGAAAGTACATATACATATATGTGTCTATAATACATTATATATAGATATAAAAAGCATGTATAGTATATATACAGATATACACATGCCTACATATAATGTGTGTATGTGTGTATAAAATCTTATTTGATTCTTACAACAACCCTGTGAGGGGGGTGCCATGATTATTTTCATTTCATGGATGAAAAACTGAAGTCTGAGAGTGGTTAAGTGATTGATTTAGTGTTATATAGCTAAGAAGTACCAAAGCAGCGGTTCTCAACCTGTGGGTCGTGACCCCTTTGGGGGTCGAACAACCCTTTCACAGGGGTCACCTAAGACACCACTCCTCTATCCATCTCCAGGAGGCTCCGCCCACATGCAGATACGCCCACATAGGAATATTAAGGGTCACAGCATTAGGAAGGTTGAGAACCACTGTACCAAAGAATAGTTCAGACTCAGGTCTTCCTCATTCCCAAGGCAAAACTCTCTCTCCCTAATTGCCTCAAATCATAAAGAGGTTGAGACCTATGTTGAAGGAGGAAATTTCTACACAAGGTGACCCCCACATTGAAAAAAAATCACAGAAGTAAATACATTTATGTATTTGCACACATACATATACACACACATGTATGTGCTGCACACAGGTTATTCTCTCTGCCTGCACCTATACTTTCCTGTCTGACCTTACTCTGAGATAAATGAAAAACAAACAAAAAAATCTAGAGATTTGGTATTGTCCAAAGATGAAATTTGTATTCCTAAAATTCTGTGGCCAATGGGTTCTGTGTGGCTCCCAGCACTCCCAAGTACAGCCTGGATGAGATTAAGTTGCAATTGGGAAGTATTTAACAAAATAAATGAAAATACAGTAGAACATACATAATTTCAATGTGTGTGTGTGTGTGTGTGTGTGTGTGTGTGTGTGTGTTTAAGTCAGTCTACAGCCACAGGGACCTGTTTTTGTTTGGGTTTGATACCCCTGGGCTAACCCGCAGAAATCATAGATCCAGTCCCTATCGCTACATATGTCTCTCCATGCTTGGTGCCTGACATGGTACTTAGTATACAGTAGGTGCTTAATAAATCCTTGTTGATTGAATAACAATGAATTTTTTTTAATTCTCAGATATTCAAATGAATCTGTGATCTTATTGATTGAGAGCTTCTTGCAATGAGGAAGATTTCAGCCCACCCATCCTACGTGACTTTTTTTCATATTTTCCCATGAGGGTGATTCCTCCCCCTCCCTCCACACACAGGCTCATTTTTCTCCTAGCACCGGGAAGGTTCAAGTGCACACTCTGGTGCCCCACCTGTCAACCCTTTCTCTGGCCATATGATGACTTATAACAAGAATGTCAAGACTAATAAGATTCATTTTCTCCAGCAGTATATCCAGTAGTTGGCCACTGGACAAGGATCTCACATTTAGAGAAAAAGACAAAATGAATTCTATGGACAGTCTAAGGACTGTGGGATTTTCAACACTTTCTGTGCCCTTTCCCACAGCTCTAGCCTTGTCATTGGAAAAGTGGGAGGGGGAGAAGAGGAGGGTCCCTGGGGTAGAGGGCCATTGCTTGTTATTTTGTTTTTCCTCGTTGCCATGGCCAAAATGAAGCTCATCAACAAGTGGCCAGTGTCTCTCCATAGCAAAGATGGACTTTAGCAAACAGGCTTAGTCGCTGTGGAGTCCACACTCAAAGCCCTTCCAGCGTGATACGACCTGCCAGAGCATGAATTTTGCTGGTGGTGGTACAGGGGGTAGATCTCTACACTTGCAAGACCTGAGTCCAAATTCAGTCTCAGACACTTGCTAGTTGTATGACACTTGGTGAGTCACTTACCTTCTGTCTGCCTCAGTTTACTCCACTGTAAAATAGAGATAGAACAGTAGAACCTACCTCCCAGGGTTGTTTTGAGAGGAAAATGAGATATTTGTAAAGCACCTGGTAAACCCAAAAGTGTTGTATAAATAGTATTCTCTTTATCACCTTCGTTATTATTATTGTAATTCTCATGAGCAAAGATGACCAAACAGTGATTCTGAGATGGCTATTTCTAGGCTGGGAGATTACCTCATAAAATTGGAAAGGAGGGGTGGCAGGGGGAGCTCCTGGATTTTTCAGGTGGTGCCGGCCACCATGAGAGAGAAGACTTGAGTAGCTACTACCATAATGTGTATTGGAGAAGAGACATTTGAGCCCGAGCCAGGCTTGCTGGAAGAAATACAACTTACAGGAGTTTTTTAGACAGTGCAGAGTCGAGGTGATGACTAAGTACCTATTCAGCCATCCCACCAAATCATCTCTGGTTTTAAGTATTAACTTCTTAAAAAGTATTATAGAGGTTTTATTTAACTATTTTATGTTTTAAATTTATGTTTATGAGTCTTTTCTGTTTAATCATTTCTTTCATGTGGGCAAAATTAATAGCTGTCCCGTACCTGATCTCTACTGTACACTGAGTACCTTTCTACACTCTTTTGGGGAGAGCTTAGACGTGAGGTAATCCTAGACTTCTTTTAGTGGTTTTCATTTGGGTCACATGGAGGGGCTGTAAAAAGAGCAAGGAGATTGATACTTCTCTTTGGAGGACAAGATCTTGAAGATTTGAACTGGGTCTATACAACCACTCAGCAACTAAGGGTCCTTCATTGGGAGAGGTCAATAACCTCCTCCCAACCAGAAGGTTTGTTGTTACACTTGGACCCTGGAAACAGGGGATGGAATGTTAAGAGCAATAGAAAAATCAATAACGTTCATGATCTAAGGCCCCTCCTAGCCCTGATATCCTCTGTTCTAAAGCTTCTCCCAGCCCTGACATTCTCTGTTCTCTATTTTATGGTTCCCTGAAGCTCAAGATTCTTATGAACATCTGGGACTTGAGTTGGAGGGGGAGGGGGGGAGGAAAGGAAGTAGAAGGACAACGGAAAAGCCAAACAAATGGAAACAGAGAATCTCAAGTGGAAAGCACCTGTGAATGTCAGCTGCCTGGGCGTCATTCACTGGGAGCCTGAATCCTCTTTGGGATCTCTCTGTCCACCTTAGCCTGGCCTGTTCAGCAGCTGTTCCAAAGGTGTGTTCAAATAGAGAATTTTGGTTAAACAGGAGGAGGAGAAAGAGGGGGAGGAAGAGGCAGACAGAGAGACAGAGAGAGACAGAGAGAAACAGAAAGAGGAGAGAAGGAGAGAGAAGGAGAGAGAGAGAGAGAGAGAGAGGGAGAGAGAGAGAGGAAAGAAGGAGAGACAGAATGAGAGACAGAGAAAGACAGAGAAACAGAGAGAGGAGAGAAGGGGAGAGAGAGAGAGAGAAAGAGAGAGAGAGAGAGAGAGAGAGAGAGAGAGAGAGAGAGAGAGAGAGATTGATTTGAAAGCCAAGGGAAACCTGAGAGGCTCCTCTCTCAGAGCAGTCAGACAGGGTCAGCACAACCAGACTAAATAGTCTGGCCGCCGGGCCCAGCTCTGGGGCTGTCTGAAAAATGATCCCGGAGATGGCGAGAATAACAAGGAAAGATGGGGGAGGGAGGGCTTGGTGGGGGGAGGAGAGAATGCAGCACTGCCAGGCAAAGCAGGAGCCTGTGTGTGAAGCCATCACTCAGCAGACCTCCCCCCTGCAGCCTCCTGGAGGTCTCAGGCCTGGGCTACCCCCCAGAGATTCAGCAGAAACACCTAATAGATGGCGTCTTTATTTTGAGTTCAGATTTGTTATTTGTTTGTTTTCACAAAATAAGGAACAAGTCTCTGGTTGGCTGAGAGAGTCAGAGGAGCTATATTTGACTAGGGACATATGGGACAGTGGAATGATCTCTGACTCCGGAGTTTGAGGACCTTGATTCAAATCCCACCTGTGCAAGCACTCCCCCTGTGGCCTTGGCAAGCCACTCAAATTTTCTGGGTACCAGCTTCCTCCATTATATAGTTAGAGGGTTGGAAAGATGAGGTTCCTTCCAGTTCCAGAACTATGATAGAAATTAACATTATAAATCATTATTTTATTTATTTTTTATGCCCTGTACTCTCAAATCTTACTTCTTACACTTACTATCTGTGACTATGGGTCTCACTTACCTGAGACCCTGTTTCCTCCTTTGGAAAACAAAGCAGCGGGACTAGATGGCCCCTCTTTTCTGGTTTGGTTCTAGATTCTGTGATGTGATCAGTTCTAGCATGCCCTGTCCTATGGTCTAAGGCCCCTCCCCGCTCTGACTTTTGCTGTTTTCACATTCCTTTTAAATTTGATCTTCTCTGTTCTAGGTTCTGATTATTCTTTCTGTAACTGATTTTCATGTAGCTAACACAACAAGTCCATCACTCCCTTTGGCCTGTGCCCAGAAGAGTTTGTACCAGGTCTTCTAGGTATGGGGGAGGTCCCACCTCTCCCTTCCTGGGCACTTTTTTCCTTCCTGGTAATGAAGCTCCTTCCTAGAAAAGAATTTTATTTAGATTTAAAATCTAGGTCATTGCCTGAGCTTGGCCAATATCCTCTCTGGTCTCAGGTGTCCACAGGGTAATCTTGCTGCTGAAACCCCCAAGCCCATAGCAACAATTCACATTGACATACCCCTGGAAGGTTCAGCAACTTAATTATGGAAGTTCCTTGAGGACAAGAACCACTGCATCTGGCCCAGCATCTGGCATATAGTAGGTATTTAATAGATGCTTTCTGACTGGTTCATTGGGACATTGACCAAGCTCCTGGCATACAGTAGGTATTTAACAAATGTGTACTGACCAGTTCATTGGGACATTGACCAAGCTCCTGGCATACAGTAGATATTTAATAAATGCTTTCTGACTGGTTCATTGGGACATTGACCAAGCTCCTGGCATATAGTAGGTATTTAATAAGTGCTTACTGACTGGTTCATTGGGACATTGACCAAGCTCCTGGTATAGTAGATATCTACTAAATGCTTACTGACTGGTTCATTGGGACATTGATCAAGTCACTTCACTTTTCTTGAGACTATTTCCCTCTCTTTGAGATGAAGGCTTTAGTGCAGATATCTCTGAGTTCCCTCTCAGCTGGAGGAAGCTAGGTGACTCAGTAGACAGAACACCAGGTCTGGAGTTAGGTAGCCCTGAGTTCAAATCTTACCTCAGACACTCACTAGTCGTGTGACCCCGGGCAAGTCACTTAACCTCAGTCTGCCTCAGTTTCCTCAACTGTAAAATGGGGGCAAATAACGTCTCCCATCTCTTAGGATTTCTATGAGGATCAAATGAGGCAATATTTGTAAAAAGTGCTTAGCACAGTGCCTGGTGCATAGTAAATGCTTGCTCACTTTCTTCTATTTGTAGACCTATGATTCCCTGACAGTTTTCTTTCTCCAATACACTGCTTTTCATAAGGTGAATCAGGACAGAGGATATGCTGTCTAATGGAAGGAATTTAAACGTGGCCCTTTACCCACAATCCCAGACGGGGTCACCTGCTCTCCTTAGCACACTTGGACTCCTGTAATGTCATCCTAACATCCCCATGACCTTGAAAATGGCTGGGGAGGAGGTGGAGTTGGGCGGGGGGACAGGGAAGGTTTTGCCCACTGGGATGAGCTGTTAGCAAACTGCTTCCCTGGAACCCTGGCCCTAAGCAGGCTTCTCCTCCTGGCTATGAGCCCCAGAGATTCACCCAGGCTAAAATCGGCATTCAGGGTAATTATCAAAACACCTGGGAGCCCGTTGCTTTCAAACCTTCCCTTCTTAGTGCTCAAAATGCCCAGAGCAAAGATCTTGCCTGCTTTTCTTTGAGAACCCCATGCTATTATATCCCTGGAAAAAAAATAAAATAAAGAAGACTCTCGTTTAGTTCTATTGCAAAAAGGGAGAAACTGAGGCCTGAGGCAGGGAAAAAAATCAACAATTAAATTTCTCAGAATGTTCCAAGATCCTCCAAGGCACCAGATATCGTAGTGAGGATACAGAAGCCAAAAAAGGAAACATTCCTCTGAAGGAGATTATGTTCTAGTCAGTGGAAAATAATGGAATGTATACCCAGATGATTAAATATAAAACATGTTCATTGTTCAGTCACATCTGACTCTTTGTGACTCTATTTGGGGTTTTCTTGGCAAAGATAGTAAAGTGGCTGACCATTTCCTTCTCCAGTTCATCTTGCATATGAGGACACTGAGGCAAACAGGGTGTAGTGACTTACGCAGGGTCACAAAGCTAGTAAGTGTCTGAGGCTGGATTTGAACTCGGGTCTTCCTGACTCCAGGCTTGGCACTCTATTCAATGTGCCACCTAGCTACCAAATATTAAACATATACCGACCAAGTTCAAGAGAGGGTGATCTATCAAGAGAGAGAATCAGGGAAGGTCTCTTGTAGGATGTGGCATGAAGGAAGGAGGGGAGGGGCAGGGATTCTAAGAGGTGAAGGTGACAACACAGAATATTCCAGGCATGGGCTACAGCCTGCGCAAAAGCATGCAGGTGGGATGGAATAACATGTCTTGGGAGCATGCCACTAGTCTGGGAATGGTTAGAATGTAGGAAAGGAAGTAATGGGTGATCAGTCTCAAAGATGGTTTGAGGCTAGATCATGAAGGGCTCTAAATGTCGAGCAGAAAAAGGAGTTTTCATTTTTTTCCATAAGATGATAGAGAGCCAAGGGAGCTTCCTGAGCAAAGGAGCGACTTGGAAAGAACTGAATTTTGGGAACTACCAATTTAGTGGTTGTGTGAAGGAATCCTTAGTAAAGGAATAGCCACAGAGTCCAATCAGGAGTCCAGCCAGCAACCCCATCAAAAACTATGATTAGGGCAAAGAACCACAGAATATTGAAATTGAGAAATACTTCCATTTCTTCATCCCCCAAATGAATGGATTAGTCTGTTATCGTCTGTCCAGTTTCAAAGAGGACCAATGACATCAAAATGTTGGGGTCAGGATACAGCATGTTCAGCCATGGCTGATTAGTCCAATACAAGTTTGGAAGGCTCTACCACAGTTGGGCACAAGTAGACCATCAGGACAATTGGGGTAGAGACGTCTCTGCAAATCCAGGTTTATTCTAAATGATCACTAAAGACCAGAGAGTTTTTGTGACTTGACTGAGGTCATCAGCAAATTAACAGCAGAGCTGGGATGAGAACCCACCTCTCCTGACTCCCAGATGAGTGAGAAAAGAGCAGCATTAAAAGCCCCCAGTAGACTATAAACACTTCAAGGTCAAGGGCTATATCTGATATCCTTATTTTAATTCTCCTGCAGCGTATACCTTAAAGTGCTGCATAAATTGGAACTATTAAAATAATGATCATTATTTCTAATAATAAGCATAAGTATCAGAAGTATCTTGGCATAGGGGAAAGAATTCTGGTTTTAGATTCTGCCTCCGACATTGCCTAACTGTGTGACCCCAGGCAAATCACTTACACTCTATGGTTCTCAAGGAATTCCCTGGGATTTATCTACTAAATAAGATGAGATTCTATGTGTTTTCTCCACAAGAATTCTCCAATCTGAGGAAATCACATAATCCTTCCTATACTCACATAGTTCAGTGCTTTTCCTAGAATCCTCTTGATGCTTTTTTTTTCCAATGGAGATTACTATGGGCTCTCCCAAACTGAGCCTGTGTTTCGATGTGGGAGGATCTGGGTTCCAATCTCACCTCTGATGCTTGCTACTTTTATAATGTTGTGGAAATTGTTAGACTGGCTTACAGCTTCATTATCTTTATATGTAAGACAAGGGAGTTGGACTGGATGGCTTCTGAGGCCCCTTCAGGCTCATAGAAGTATGAACCTAGGATCCTGAGTCACCCTGGGCCTCAGTTTCCTCATCTGTAGACTTATCTGACATATAATTGGCATTTAATAAATTATTATTAACTATAGATGACCTCTGAGGTCCCTTTTAATCATTCGATTACCTATTTATCTCCCAATAACCCATGGTTCAATCCAATCTTTTGAGTAAGGCCAAACATGATCAAGAATGGTTATAAAGGGGGTGGCTAGGTGGTGCAGTGAATAGAGCACTGGCCCTGGAGTCAAAAGTTGGGATCAGGCCTCAGACACTTAACACAAAACTAGCCGTGTGACTTTGGGCAAGTCACTTAGTCCCAATTGCCCTACCTTCCCCCCTCCAAAAAGAAAAAGAAAAAAAAAGAATGGTTATAAATCATTCTGTAGAGGTATGCTCAGGGGAACAGTATTTCCAGTGAAGTGGGATCTTAGAGGTAGTCTTCTTTAGCTACCCTGATTCATTATACAGATTAGGAATTGAAGCCCTATTTGAGTTAGGAATGGAGGGTAGAGGAAGGGCTTTCTCCAGGTCACACTGGTAGTGATTGGCAAAGGTGAGCTTAAACTCAGGTCCTCTGACTCCAATTCCTTTATTCTCTCAAGTCTAATACCCTACCTTTTCACAAGGATTCCTTTATTCAGAGAAAAATCAGTGGAGGTGCTTTAAGAGGTGGAGATTTATAAAGCAAACACCATCTGGGCTCATTCTCCAATAAAGGTGGTCATGTTATGAATTCAAACAGCACCCTATTTTAAATACCAAGCAAAGATTGGTGGGGCACTATGGACATTAAAAGTGTTCCATGTTAAATCTCCAGCTCATGCAAAACCTATTTGCCATCCGTTCACAAAAATAAGACATAGACAAACACTCATCTTGCCAAGACTGGGGTTCACTGCCCCTATCTCCCTGAACTCTGCAACAGTTATCCTATATAAATGGGGTTGAGGTGTTAAGGGAAGGAAGGACCCTCTGTGGGAGTGGCAGCCTCAAAGGCATCAGTTTGGGGCCACTGAGATAGCAAACATCATAAGGAAGAAGTATGTCCCCAGATGTACATATTCTCAGGTGAAGCTTCAATCTAGAGATAGTTAATCCCCTAGAGACAATGCTGTCTCCCCTAATAGAAAGAAAGCTCCGTGGGGGCAAAAAATATGTTCTCCTATTTTTGTATCTCCAAGGAATATCATGGTGCCCAGATACCAGTCTGTTGGTTGACTAAATGGACCATAGTTTTTCTATTAAACATTTTAAATAGACCTTTCTCCAACTCCCTTTGGGTTTAGCCTTAACTCATTATAATGGGAGAAATCTTAAACTGGGATTCAGGGTCCTGGCTGGGATACCAACTTCCCATGGGACCTTGGATAAGGAACTTCCTCTTTCTGGGTCTCAGTTCTTTGCATATTCTAATAAGAGAACCAAGGAAATGATCTCTGAGGTCTTCAACGCTGATATTCTCTATCCTAAGGCTCTTTCTGGGATTAGTCCCGTCCACTCTAGGTCCTAAGTATTAGTACCAGTGATAATCTATGTTCTAAGAGCCCTCCCAGCTCTGACATCAGTGTTAGGAAATAAATTCAGGGTGGCTAAGTGCTAACATTTATAAAGTATCTCCTGTATGCCGGGAACTTTACAATCATCTCATTTGATCCTCATTTCAAAGGAGGTGTTGTTATCATCTCCATTTTACAGATGAGAAAACTGAGGCAGGTGGAAATGGAGTGACTTGTCCAGGGTCACACAGTAGTAAGTGGCAGGGAACACCTTTGAGTTCAGGTCTTCCTGACTCCAGGAGATCCATCCACTGCACCACTCAGCTGCCCCAAATTTGAATCTGGGTCCTTTGATTCCAAATGCATTGCTCCTTACACCACATCTGCCTCTGACCTGATGGTTAGGCTTGAGGGACCCATATTTCCCCCTCTCACACTCCTTCATCATATGGACAGGAGGGAGATAGATGTCTTCTCTGATGGTTTCTTTGCCTCAGATTCCACATGCATTCAGTTTTCTTGTTCCAGTGTTTTTACCGTGACTCCTAGACGGCCACACCTCTCCTGGCCAGCAGCTGTATCGGGCTGCTATCAGGGAATGTGAAGCAGACTCAGACTTTCCTGTTCGTACTTCAACCTTCAGCATTCCAGTCTCCAGCTGTGAGGGAGAGGAGGGCTGAGCAGAGCCTGGCAGGTCTAGCTGGCTCAAAGCCATCTCAGCCTCCCCCAAACCCAGGCAGGCGGGCGGAGAACTGCCCCATGTGGAGGGCTCACCTGGGGGCCTTCGAGCCCTACCACCCAGTGGATGGGAACCTCCCAGCCTCCTGTACAAATGGGAAGTCTGGCAGTGAGCCCAGTTAAAGACAAGAAGCAACACCTGGATAAATGAGGGAAGGGAAGAATGAGGAGAACAGACCACCCTTCTGACTTGCTTCACAATCTCACTCAGTCCTGCAATGGAGGGGATATGGTCCTGACTCCTCCCATTTTACAGATGGAGAGACTGAGGACCAGAGAACTTGGGGAAACAAGTTCCAAGAGCTCAAGAAGTACAGTTATAACTATGCTCATTTTGGATATGAAGAAACAGATGTTCAGAGGAAGGAAAGAAGGAAGCATCATTTATTAAGTGCCTACTGTGTGCTGGGGACTGTAGGAAGCTCTTTACTATTATTATCTCAATTGCTTCTTATGAGGTAGGTACCTATATTATACCCATTTTACAGCTGAGGAAGCTGAGGCAGACAGATGTTAAGTGACTTGCCCAGAATCACACAACCTGGATTTGATCTCAGGTCTCTGTGATGCCAGGTACGATGTTCCCCAAGTCACACAGTTAACCAGGCTTTAAAGCCCAGTTTCCTTATTTCAAGTCAGAGGATGATGGAGTCATAGCTACCTGACTAGGGCTGCAGGCATCTTGAGGGGGTGGTCCCGGGATGGATGCTGACCCTCGGATATGCCATCAGTAGGGGTCTAGGAGAGCCTCCAGGTGGGGATCTGGGGGGATCACAGATGGGATCGCTGACCAGAAGCTTTCACCGATGGCTGGCCTCAAGTCTGAAGATAAACCAGAGTGGTGACACCTAGGGCTGGGGGGTCTATAGGGTCAGGATTCTTCACTAATAGAAGCCCAGCCCTCCCTGGCCTCCTGCCCACATGGCCTCCTCCTGCTCTTATCTGGTCTGCTGCCTCCCAAGCCGGAAGGCCTAGGCCAAGCGAAGTAGCTTGAGCCCTGCTGTTAAAGCATAAGCCCCCCAGACTAAAATGCTGGAGGTAAGGGCTGAAGGGACCTCTGGGACCAAGGCCTGAGGACTAAAATGCTGGACCTGGAGTGAGGAAGTGACCCTGAACTGGGCACCCCCAGGCAACTCCAAGACTCAGGTGCTGAGCTTGTCTGTCTTCTTGAGTAGAGAGAGATCCTACAGCCAGGAACTCACAAGTGATGCCTGCCCCAACCAGTTACTTGAAGGCTCAAATGGCCTAATGAATGAAAAAAAAGCCCTGTGTGATTGGATCAAACTTCAAGGATTCAGTCATGGAGCAAGGAAAGGTTGGCAGGACACTTTTCCTCCTAATAACCCAGTGAAATTGGCAGGACCTCCGATATTTATACCCATTTTGCAGATGGAAAAAACAATGAGGCCTTGAGAGGGCAAGTGATGTGTTTATGGTCACATGGCTGAGGTCTGAGGCAGGACTTGAGCCCCACTTCTGTTCTCTGACACCGGAACCCTCCCTACTGTGCCAGGGTGTCACTAATGCCCTTGCTTTCTCCATTAGCATCACTCCTTCCATAAAATGAATGATTAATGAACATTTTTATTCACTGTCCAATCATTTCTTCTCCTTCTTCCCCCTTTGCTCTTCTTTCTCGTCTCCTGTTCTTCTCCTCCCTCTCCCAAGACTAACCCAACCCATGAGCATTTATTAAGCACCTATTGTCTACAATGTGCTGCCGGGTGTGACATAAGGGCTAAAATGATATAGATCCTCCCTTCAGGAAACTTACAGTCTTTCTGGAGGATGGGCCTTTTCCCTCCTCTTCCTCTCTCTCCCTTTCACCCCCCTCTCTTCCTCTTTTTCCCTTTCTCCCCTTCTACCTTTTTTCCTTTCCTCTCTCCTTTTCCCTCCCTTGGGAGAGATGAGCCTTGTCTCTTCCTCTCTTCCCTCTCCTATCTCCCTCTGTTTCCTCTTTCTCCTTCTTCTCTTCCACTCCCCCTTTCTTTTCTTTTCTCTCTCTTTTCTCTCTCACCATCTTAGGCATGATCTTTCTCTCCCTCCCCCTTTCCTGGGCTCCCTTATTCCTTTATACCTCTTCTTCCTCAACCTCTCCCTCTTCCTCCCTCCATTCCTTCATCCTTCTCCTTCTCTCCATTTCCTATGCTCATCTCCATCTTTCTCTCCATCTCTCTCTCTCCTTCCCTGTCCCCTCTTCCCACCCTCTCCCTCCTCTGTCCTTTCCTTTCATTCTCCATCATTCTCCTTCTCATCCCCCCTTCTCTCTGCCCTCCTCTGTCCCTCTGTTTCCTTTCTCTAGCTCACTCTTTCTCTCCCTATCTTCCTCCCCTCCTCTTCTCTTTTTCTCTCTTCTTCCTTCCTCCTCTTCCCCCTTCTCTCTCTCTTACCTCCCTACTTCCTTCTCGCCTTAGCCTCTTTCCTTTTCTTTCCCCTCCATTTCCCTCCTTCTCTCATCCCTTTCCCCTCATCTTTTCCCTTTCTCCTCTTCTCTCTTTCTCGGTCTTCTCTCTCCTCCTCCTTCCTTTTCTCCTCAGCTTCCTTCCTTTTCCTTCTCTTCCTTCCCTTTATCTCCCTCCTTCTCTCATCCCTCTCCCTTTATCTTTTCCCCTTGTCCTCTTCTTTCTTTCCCTTTTTTCTTCCTCTCTCCCCCTCCTCTCCCTCCATTTCTCCTTAGCCTATTTTCTTCCCTCCCTCCGATTCCCTCTTTCTCTCCCTTCTCCTCTTCCCCTCCATCTCTATCTCTCTCTTTCTTTCTGCACCTGCTTCAGACCCTCCTATGAATTGGGCCTTGGGCTAAGTGAGCCTTGTATCAGGCTGTGGACCAGCAGGTGGGGAACAGAGCTGGCCTAGCCCTACTCATTTTGCCCAGAGTTGTCTAGCATTTTCCCAGTCTCAGGAGCACCAAGAGGCAGGCTTCTGGCTTCAGTGATGCCAATGCTCAGGATGCCCAGCATCTCCACAGGCTGGCATCCCTACCCCTGGCTTGGCAGCGATAGACAAGCCCTTTGCTGATTGATCCTCCTCATTGATACCCCCCACACCTTCCTGGCTCCAGGGCCTCTGGCTGCTCCTTTGTTCACTAATAGAAGCCCAGCCCTCCCTGGCGTCCTGCCTACATTGCCTCCTCCTGCTCTGGCCTAGCCAGGGCTGAGCTGCCTGCTGCCTCCCAGGCCAGGAGACCCAGACCAGGCCAGATAGCCTGGGCCCAGCATGTATGAACTGGAGTGAGGGGAAGGATCTCCCGACAGGTAGAGGAGGGTCACAGATCCACAGTCCAGGAAACTCACAGGGGCAGGGTCCATTATCAGCTTGTCAGGGACTGTATTTAGCACCTGTCTAAATGGCTATTCCTCTCCAAAGGCCTAGCTGCATTTGCCTCTGAAGCTGCCTCCCTGGGAAAGGGATTCGTACTCCACTGAGAGTAGACTCAGAAAGAAATGCGGGGATCTACAAGGGAGCTGGATGAAAGGGATAACTCAGCATAGGATCAGAGATTTAGGGGGGGAAGGGCCATCCAGGCCAAAGACCTCCATGGACAGAAGAATAGCATTTCCAAAGGTCACTCAAGGTCGTGTTGGAGGAGGCTTGGAACTCAGCTCCCACATCATAGATCTGGATGGGAAGGGACTTAAGGGCACTGGCATAATCCCCTTACATGACAGAGCAGGAAGCTGAGGCCGGGGAAGGACTAGGGCCTATCTAAGGTCAAAAGTAAGGCAAAAGTGGGCTCAGTGTTGGAGGAGGGAAATCGATCTTTAAACAATGTTGTAAGTCAGGAGCAGGCAGTTCCACCTCCAACTCAAGGAGGTGCAGGGTGATCAACACATGTCAGAGTTAAAAGGAGCCCAGGAGCCTAGAACATGGAATGTCAGGGCTGGGAGGGGCCTTAGAACAGGGGATGTCAGAGCTGGGAGGCTTCTTAGAACAGGGGATTTCAGAGCTGGGAGTGTGCCTAGAAGGTAACATGCCCTAGCTGGAAATAGCTTTAAAAATCATCTGGTCCAACATGCTCCTTCTACAGATGAGGACCCCACAGCCCAGAGACTTCCCCAAGGTCACTAAGCTACACACAGTCTCCAAGACTCAGTGTCTTGCCTGAGGACACACAGTTCTCTTCTCATTTGGGGGAAGATTTTCCTTACCTGGAGCAAAACCTGCCTGACCAACCTTGCTCCCCACCCCACCTCCTTTAGCTCCTGGTTCTCCTCTCCAGGGCCAAGCAGCAGAAACTCCCATCTCCTCCTTAAGGAAGCCCTCCAGACCTTTGTTGACCAGGCGCCCTCCTCAGGTCCCCTCCTCACTTCGGGCTGAGCACACTGAGCCAGCAGCTCCTCTGGTCTGCTTCAGACTTTCCCTTTAGGTTTCCCTCCCAGGGGTTCTCCTCCCCCAGCTGATACACCAACCTTTCAATCTGAATTCACCCATTGCTGCTATGCTGACCCTGGGGATACTGAGGATACACAGACACTAGAGAAACAGCCCCTACCTTCAAGGAACTTACATTCTACCAGAGTAGACAACACAAACTTGCCTAAGTGTATCCGTGGGGTATAGAGACACCATACCTGTGACTTCATGGTTTGAGGAAGTCTTAGTTGAGGAAATTGCCCTTACCAATGCAAGTTGATGCCCCTCTGTGCTTAGAGTATAAGGGGGTTGCCTAGAACTCCAAGAAGTGAAGATTTGCCCAAAGTTACAGATTCAGGCTTCAAGGCAACTCTTTGTGCCATATACACATTACATACAAAATGAATACAAGATAGCTTTGTCAGGGAGGATGCATGGAAACAATTCCTGTAGACCAGTGGTTCTCAACCTGTGGATTATGCTCAATTTGTAACAATGAAAATACATCCTGCATATCAGATATTTACATTACGATTCATAACAATAGCAAAATTACAGTTATGAAGTAGCAACAAAAATAATTTTATGTTTGGGAGTCACCACAACATGAGGAACTGTATTAAATCAGTCGCAGCATTAGGAAGGTTGAGAACCACTGCTGTAGACAGTGGTGCTTGAGCTGGGGACTGAAGGAAGCCAAAGATTCCAAGGAGCACTGGAACATGTCCTTCCACCTTCCATTGGTCCACAGAGCCTATCCACTGAGTCATCCTTCATCCAGTACATTCCATTGCTTGACTTCAGGAGGAGATTTAATTCCCCAAGTGGCCTTTAAGAGGACGGACCCAAAGCATTCCCAAGACCAACTCAAATCTAGTTTGTGAAAATATTTGCCTATATAATGAGGAGAAGTCTGACTTCTGATCTCAGCTCTGCTACTGAGAAAATCACACAGGGTCTCCCAGGATCACACAATCAGTTTATAAAGACTTGAACCCAGCTCTGCTCAGCTTCAAGACTGGCTCTCTACCCATTGTACCATGTTACTTATTAGGTATATGGAGGTGGGGGTGGGAGAGCAAGGAAGAAGCTTTTATTAAATGTTTACTATGCTAAATGCTTCACAAATATTTGATCCTTACAACAATTCTGGGAGGTGGTGGCTGCCTGTTTAAGAGTTTGGAGAAAATCCCCATTTTAAAATTTGGAAAACTGAAATTAAGTGACTTTTCCAGAGTGACTGAAATTAAGTGACTTGTCCAGTTACTAAATATCTGAGGTTGGATTTGAACTCAAGTCTTCTTAACTCTAAACTCAGCATTCAATCCACTGTAGCACCTAGCTGCCCAGGTATACACAAAATATATTTTATATGAGTATAAGATATCTGTACAACCTTGGGCAAGTTGTGTAATCATTTTGTGTTTTAGTTCCTTCTGTAAAATGAACATACTAAAGTAAATCATCTGAAAGGTCCTTATTTCTAAAATTCCATGTTCTCAGGCCCCTCCCAGTCCTGACAATCCCTGTTCTGAGGCCCCTCCTAACCCTGACATTCCCTGTTCTAAGGCACCTCCCACACCTGACATTTCTAGTTCTAAGGCCCTCTCAGCTCTGATATCCCCAATTCTAAGGCCCTTCTGTAATTTTAAGGGGATTTAAGATCTTCCAGCCTATCAATAGGCCTCATGGAGCCCATTAAGGGAAGCTTGCTTGAGGGAGGCTTGCTTGCAGGAAGACTCACACTTTTTGCTAATTTCCAATTAGGCGCTGAGTCTCAAGGGTTGTGCTGCCTTCTGAGAAGTGTATATATGCTCTAAGTTGATATTTTTCTTTGGATGCTCACTTAGGAAAAGGAATTTGTGATTCCCTGGTCAAGATTCTCAGTAACCATACGTTCAGAGCTTCCCAACTGCTCACATGTAAAGGCTCTCTCAATCCAGGGACATATGTAAAGCATATAGTTGATACTGGAAGTAAGAGCCCTGTCTGTTGATCTTTATTTCTCTGCTTGTATTTTCTTTGCTTGTATTTTCTCTAAAGTTCAGGGTGCTGACTTTTCCCTTGAACTAGCAAATGTAATTAAAAAAGATTGTTGAACCCTTGAACAGTTCTCTTTCCTAGTAAAGCAGATCTAAGAACCTGCGCTAGCAGCCATCCTAGGGATGCCAGTGTGGTTGCCTCTACACCCTCCCAGCCCTGGCATCCCCTGTTCTGAGACCCCTCCCAACCCTGACATTCCATTATCTAAAATCCCTCTTAGCTCAAATATTCTGTTTTCTCATTTCCTCATGACCTCTTCAGCCATAGTCCTGAAAATCAAGTTTTCCTGGTTTCAGAGAGAACACTGGGCTATTTCACATGAAGCAGAGACAGCCTGGTCCCTGGCTCAGAGACAGAGAGAGGCCCAAGGTGCCCAGGCTGACCCAGCTGCTTAGAGGCACTTTGTCACCCTTTATTCCCAATTTCAGCTGAGACCCTCCTCTTCAACAATAATCCCCACCCAAAAGCAAAGTAAGGCCACAGATCTCCCACCCTTCATTCCTCTGGGATCTGAAATAAGGACATTTTACTAAACCAAGCAAACATTTGTTAAGTTTCTTTTATCTGCAGTAATCTTGACTGGCTCCTGTGAGATACTAAGAAATAACTAAACACTAATTTGATAAGGTGTGCTTTCCCACCACGAGCGCAGTCATGTTCACGGATAATTATAAGGAAAGTGGAAACATACGAAAAAGTCAGACAAGGATTCGGGCACATTCAAAGGGAGAGGAATCAGAATTATTGCTAGAAAGGAACGACAATAACTTTAATTTATAAATAAATAAGATTTATTTATAAATAATGATTAAATTGATTAGTTAACCACTTTACAGGTGAGGACATTGAGGTTCAGAAGTATGTGAGTATGTAGTAAGTCTTTGAGACAAGGTCCCACTCGGGTCTGCTGACTCCAAGTCTGGGCCTCTCTCTAAGAATTCCAACACCTTCCACCTCCCCACCCCACTCCCCATCTCAGTTTCTCACTTCACTCAGTGCTTCAGGGCTGACCTATAATGCCAAGTCCCAAGGTTTCCATCAGCTCCAGGGAACCCCAGAACTCTCTGTAGGACCCTCTGTATCCTGCCCTTGTAGTGCTCAGCTTTTAGGGTATCACTATCTGTTTCTTGGCTATTTTGTCCCCTGCCCTCAGATCCTTAACCCCCCAGGTCATTGCCCCCCAACCACTTCACACACATATGCACAGACAATGGTTTCTGACCCTTTTATCCTTAGTCATTTGGTCCACAACATTCTTTTCTAGTCCCCCGATGTCTTTCTCTTCTCCTTCCCTATTTAGTCCCTAGTCTTCTGATCCCTGACCTTTCTTCCTGGTCCCTCTTATAGCCAGGTCTATGGTCCTTATTCCTGTCCCTGGCCCTTGTCCTTTCCTCCCCCATTCCCTAAAGCCCAATCTTGGCTTTGGTCCCTACCCCTCTCACCCCAGCCCTGCAGCCCCACAGACACCTCCCCCTACAGTGTTTGTGCCTCTCACCCCAGCCATGCAGCCCCTCAGACCTCCCTTGGTCCCTGCTGCTCTCATCTCCAGCCCTGCAGCCCCACAGGATGTCCCCCTATTCATCCCTCTCACCCCTAATCCTGCAATCCCACAGACCCCCCCCCCAGTGTTCATCCCTCTCACCCCCAGCCTCACAGCCCCACAGACCTCCCTTGGTCCCTGGTGCTCTCACTCCCAGCCCTGCAGTGGCACAGGATCCCACTCCCTGTGGTGTTTATCATTCACATCCTACCCCCCCCATGTTTGTCCCTCTCACCCCCAGCCCTGTAGCCCGACAGGCCTTCCCTGGTCCCTGGCGCTCCCATCCCCCCTCCCCCCCATTCCCAGCCCTTCAGGCCCCTCTCCCTGATGTTCCCAGGCAATGAGCAAGAAGTGTTAAATTTGTTCTTGGCTACTTTTCCCTGCGACTCCCAAAGGCGCTGGTTACAAACTGAATCAGTTATCAGCTAGTTAGCCTGCCAGTTCCCCGAGGTACTGCATGAATACAGATAGGGAGCCATGCATTATTCAGTGAGAGAAGCAAGAGAAAATGCGCATCATGCCCAAAACATGAACAGCAGAGGCAGTAAGGGAATAATTAGCGGCCTGTCACTTGTCCCTGTCACCGTTCTTTCCCTTAACACATGGGGGGTGGGGGGAGGAGAAGGGTAAGATCATCTTGCAAACTCCTGCTCAGATATGCAGCTAGTAGGTTAAAATCACCCTAGAAAGGGGAGAGCACAATGTCAAAGCTGGCAGGGACCTTGGAGAGCGACACTTCCTATATCTTTGGTTTTGTTACACAGGAGGAAACTGAGGCCCAGAAAAGAGATGACCTGGACCCAAGGGCACAGAGAGGGTCTGAGTAGTAAGAGCCTAAGTCTGACTCCAGGGCTCCTGGCCCCCAAGTTCAGGGCTCCTGGTTCCCCAATTCAGGGCTCCTGGCCCCCCAATTCAGGGCTCTGGCCCCCCAATTCAGGGCTCCTGGTCCCCCAATTCAGAGCTCCTGGCCCCCCAATTCAGGGCTCCTGGCCCCCAGTTCAGGACTCCTGCCCAATACATCCAGGCTCTTTCCACCTGTACTTTACTTCTGCCCTTCAAAACAGGGGAAGTATAAGGAAAAGCTTTGAAGACCAAGAAGGACTCCAGAAAATATGAACTTTCTCCTTACCTCCAGGGAGGTCATCTCAACATTGGAAAAATTTGCAGTCAGATGACCCGGATGGCTGTGGGATATGGAGGGCAGGAGCACCAGCTCTGAGTCTGAGGTCCTTAATTCAAATCCTGCCTCTAACACTCACTACTCACGTGGTCTCAAGCCATTCACATTTTCAAGCCTCAATTTCTTCCTTTGTGAGATGAATAGTTTGCTCTGCATGCCTCAGTTTCCTCATCTGTAAAATGAGGACCATAGCAGCTTCCTCCTCCCAAGCTATTGTAAAATGCTTACCATAGTATCTGGCACATAGTAGGTGCCTAAGGAATGTTTGTTCCCAATAAAGGGCTATATTGTAAAAAAAAGAAATTAAATTGAATTGTGTTTGAGGGAAAAAACCCTCCATCCAATCCTACCCTGACACTAGACGGCTTCTGAATCCCTTCTAGAGCTTTGATCCTCCTCGTATGACCTTGGGAAAGTCCCCTGGGTTGTTAACGGGGATCAAATGAAATAATGATTGTAAAGAGCTTAGAAATGTCAGCTTGGGCTGTTTCTATTACCATGCCATCTCTCTATCAACTTCCTCTTCTGGAAAGTGAAGGGATTGGTCCCTTCCAGTCCTGTGTTGGTGGTCACATGATGACTGATGGATGGTCAGCCCCATGTTCCATTGGTGACCAGAGAAAGAGCTGGAGGAAGATCCTTCAACCTTGAAGAGCCCTTTGTAGAAAACTGAGGGGTGCAAGGAGCCAAGACAGGAAGGCATGGATACTCTGGCAACCTGTGTCCTCCCTCCACCCTGGCTGGCTCCCTTCAAGGCTCTTCCAACTACGTGAAAGCCATCCTATTGTCCCCAGCTACTGATGTCTCCCCACCATCACCTCTGACTTATTTTGCACATAGCTTGCAGATGTTAATACATACGTATGCTATCTTCCCCCAGCCCAGTGAGAATGAAAGATACTTGAGGGCAGACATTGTTGCTGATTTTCTACAGTCGGAGCCTAGGATGGAGACTGGCCCACAGTCAATGCTTACTAAATGCTTGCAGATTGATTGATCATATCATTAGAAGGAATGTTCCCATCTGAGATTGCAGATGCATAAAGATATCAAAATATTATTATAGCAGGCTTGAGAGTAAGACCAGTGCTGATGATATTCTCAAGCTCCAATTCCCAAGGGAAGTTTTTAATTTTACTTTTTGTTTTGGTGGGAGGAAGGCAAGGCAATTGGGGTTAAGTGACTTGCCCAAGGTCACACAGCTAGTAACTGTCTGAGGCTAGATTTGAACTCAGATCCTCCTGACTCCAGCGTCAATGCTCTATTCACTGCACCACCTGGTTGCCCCAAAGGTTTTTAATTTTAAATCACACTATCCTGGGCAGAGGAAGGGAGGGGGTATTGATCCAAGTGGGACATACAAGGACCCTTCCCCTTTCCCCCTAGAAACGTGAAAGGAATCAGAACAGTCAGGTCCCTAGTGGGTTTGGGATGATCTTTCAGGAGAAAGTGGCCTTGTCAACAGAGTGTTGGATTTGGAGTCAGAAAGACTTGAGTTCAAATACTACCTCAGATACTTATTAGCTGTGTGATCCTAGGCAAGTCACTTAGCCTCTTTCTGCCTGTTTTCTCATCTGTAAAATGGATGTAATAGAGCATCTACTAAGGTAGGTTTCTTATGAAGATCAAATGAGCTAAAGTCAAGTCAACAACTATTAAGCTCCTACCATTTGCCAGGGACTATGCCAAGTACTGATGATACAAAGAAAGACAAAAGGCAGTCTCTGCTCTCAAGAAATTCTCGGTCTACTAGGGGAGACAATATGCAAATATATATACATACACACATACACACACATATATGTATGTGTGTATGTATGTATGTGTGTGTGTGTGTGTGTATATATATATATATATATATATATATATATATATATATATATATATAAACGAGATAGATACAGAATTAAATGAGGGTAATCGTCAGAAGGAAGACACCAAGAATGAATATTGTAAACATTAGAGCATTATTTAAACCCTAACAATTATTATTGTTGCTGTTGCTGTTGGCCCAACCATTCAGAAAAGCTTCTGCCTCCTTCTCTATTGGCCTCATTCAAATGAACCATGACCTGGGAGTCAAGAAGACAATGGTGTTAGCCCTACATCATCCACTGGCTATTTGTGTCCCAGCATTCCAGGCTGGGTTTTTCAGTTAGCCCAGCAGCAATGCCCCAAGAAGCAAGTAACAAACATCTGGATCCATGCCATCAAAGACAGAAAGAAAAAACTCATCCACCTTCCATGCCCACTTTGGATACAAACTTGGTGGAATCTGTGCCATGTAGGGAGAGCCTACTCTCAGAGACCAAGGTGGTGTTAGGAGAGAGTATGCCCCTGAAGGAATGGGGAAAATGATTGTACATCTGTTTTTTGTTATATCTTTGAAGTAAATATCTTTTTGAAGAAATTATCCAGTGTTAAGCAGTTAAATGGAACTGGGCACTAGTCCCTAGCCTTCTAATAAATGGGAAGGGATAGACACAGACAGTGAGGGCTCAGGACAATGCCATAAAGAAGAAACAGACTCCCACCCTATCAAGGTGTCCTAGAACCCCAAGGAGAGATGTTGACTGCCTGTCTCTGAAAGAGAAGAGCAGAGTGTGTCATTGTAACACGCAAATCACATTCACCATATTCAATTACTCTATCTTGAAAATGAGGAGTTTTGACCTAGATGATTATTAAAGTCCTTTCCCTATTGGTATTTCATACTTTAAAGACTCTTCTAGCTCTAAGATTTTGTTCTAAGGTCTGTTCTAGTGCTGATTTTCTAAGTCCTAGGGTTTCTTCCAACTCATGTTCTGTGTTCTTATACCCTAAGGTCTACCATTGAATGTCTCAAGGTCTCTTCCAGCTGTGACATTCTGTATTCTATGCTGTGAGGTTCCTCTCCATTATGTGAGTCTAGGTTCTAGCCCCATGGAACTCCAATATTCTATGTTCTGGAAGCACCTAGCTTGGACATTCCCCTTTCCAAGAGGAGGTCATCCCAGTTTGGAAAAGCAATGGCTCAAAAAATACACGGCGAGGTATTCATTAAAGGAGTGGGAATGGAGGAGGAAGGTGAATGGTCTTCTTCCTCAGCACTAATGGGCTGTCCATGGGACTTGAAAGTTTGACAGCCAGCACCCCCCTCCTGTAGAAGTAATAAGGTCTAATATTTACATTTCACTGGGAAGTTTGCAAAGTGCTTTAAAAAAATCTCGTTGCATCCTTGTAACAATCCTGAGAAGGAATCACTTCTTAGAAATATCACCTCACTTGATCTTCATAACCGCCCCCAAAGGCTAGACCAGACGGATTGTCATGATTCAAGGTGGGGCTTGGACTGTCTGGTCCACATTTCAATCTGTTGATCCATAATGCCTCTTCCCACCTCGTCATTCTAGAAGACTTCACATAGCATAGTGGGGGAAGCCCAGGACTTGGAATGGGGGACGAGGTCTAAAAGGCTGCATCTGATGCCCACTTGATGGTATTCGAACTTGGGCAGAGGCCTAAACTCTGTTTCTTCCACTAGTACACGTCTGTACTGGGCTTGAAGAGAGCTGAACGCAAGACCTCCAGTCCAACACCCTCAATTTTAAGATGAAGAAACTGTGTCCCAGAGTCCCCCCAAAGGGGAAGTGATTTGCCCAGAGGCAGTTAGGCTGCATAGTAGACAGAATCTTGGCCCTGGAGTCAGGAAGACCTGAGTTCAAATTCAGCCTCAGACATTTATCAGCTGTGTAATCCTGAGCAAGTCACTGAACCTCTGTCTGCCTCAGTTTTCTCAGCTGTAAAGCGGAGATAATAACAGCATCTACCTTGCAGGAATATTGTGATAGGAAAATGAGATATTTGTAAAAATTGCTTAATGTAGTGGCTGGCCCTTAGTAGGTCATTAATAAATGCTCATTACCTTCCCCAAAAGTGCATTGCTAGTAACAGAGCTGACATTCAAATATAGGTTTTATGTTTGTTTGTTTCTTTGTTTTAAACATCTAACCTGGTACCCTTTGGGGAAGACCGACTTATGCGTCAGGAGGGACCTGAGTTCAAATATCCTCTGAGACACTGACTAGCTCTGTGACTCAAATCATTGAGCCTAGCTGAGCTTGAGTTTTCTTATATCTGAAAGGGGAATAAGAATGGTGACTACCTCAGAATGTGCATGCGTGTGTGCGTGTGTGCGTGTGTGTGTGTGTGTGTGTGTGTGAGGGAGGGAGAGAGAGAGAGAGAGAGAGAGAGAGAGAGAGAGAGAGAGAGAGAGAAGGAATGTTTGTAAATCACTCTGTGTCAAGTCAAAATGCATATATTAAGCATATATTATGTTTGAGGCATTGTGCTAAGTGTGTAGGATCCAAAAAGAGGCAAAAGTATGGATTCTCGCTCTTAAGAAACTTATAGAATACCTAGGTGTATGTACAACACACATCCATATATACATACATATATACTATACATATATAAATAATATATGGTGAGTATATATGTCACAAAGGGTCATAAATACATATTATTTATCTTTATATAATATATTTTACATATATTAAAGATATATGTGTATATAGCTAGACTTATATAAAAGTGTATATCAATATAGTTTTATATATATATATACATATATATATATATACATATACATATTTATCTATCTAAGTATATCCTTAGACCTATTATATATTCTCCTAGGATTATATCCTAGGAGGAGACTTTCATCCGTGTGTATTGTGGGAGTACATCAATAGGGACTGGAACAGTAACTTCATTTACATACGAGGAAGTTCACTCCACCAGGGCAGGTCTGCCCTTTCAGAGTGTAAGAGAATAACCTGGAGGACAGAGAGGTTGTGATTTGTCTGGGGTCAAGCAACCAGTATGTATAGGTCAGAGGGGGAATTTGAACCCGGCTATTTCTAGCTTTTTCCAGGGTGGACAAATGGCATCATAGTGCACAGACCTGTGTCTTCCAGCCTCAGACACTTTACTAGCTGTATGACCCTGGACAAGTTACTTCACCCTTCTTGCCTCAGTTTCCTCATCTGTAAAATGAGCTGGAGTAGCAAAAAACAAACCACTCTGGTGTATCTACCCAGAAAAATCCAAATGGGGTCATGAAGAGTCAGACACAACTGAAAAATGACTGAGCAACAAAAACAAAAACCTTCTGCCTTTAACACAAGCTGCCTCGTAGCTACACTGAGCTACGATAATATATTTGTATGCGTATGCAGGTAAATGTGTATATATGTATGTATGTATATATATATGCACGTATTCATGCAAATGCACATTTATGTATGTCATATGATAGATGCATGCATTTCTATCCATATATATCATCACAGGAATATCTGGGGTCAAATTCCACCATGGACACATACTGTCTGTATGACCCTGGACAAGTCACATACTCTAAGTAGCCCCACACAACTCTCTAAAGCTGTAAGAGTAGATACAGATTTGCTTTGATAGAGGAAGTTTCTCCTTCCCTGTGTGATACAAGGTGGGTAACACAGATAGGCCTGGTCTATCTGTCTACTATCTGTCTATCTATCTATCTATCTATCTATCTATCTATCTATCCATCCCTCTATTTATTATCTGTGTCGCTGTTGTTACCTGCTGCATTAGATGATAAGGAAAATGCTTTGTAGATCTTAAAGCACCAGCATTATCCACACTACTACACCTCTAATTTGTTGAGCCTGTGTAGACATGGCTGAATCTGGATCAAACCCTGCATCCCAGGGTGATGCCTGAAGCTTAGAGGTTCAGTGAAGGAGGACATTTCACTCAAGTCCCGGAGGCTGCTGAAGTCCCAGCATGTGGCCCATACAAAAGCCATCAGAGAAGAGTGAATTGGAAAGCCAGAGGGATTGTAATGGTCACAGAGAGGCAGATAAAGTGGGGAGAGGGGTCAAGAGTTGGCAGCTGTTATGTCAAGAGCCATAGCTATTAATTGGGGTCTTTGCGCAAAGGACGGTGTCATTGGATTACCGAGACACAAGAAAAGTAGAACTTTATTCTGTAAGATGAGAGGCTTAGGAAAGGGGGAGCAGGAGGGAGTGAGCCCAAAAGGAGAAGCCAGAGGAGGGAGGGACTTCCTGCTCTCATGATAAAGTAGAGGGGGAGGGGAATGAGTTCTACTTCATAATTCCTACTGTTAATTTCCCTGGAGACTTTGGATAAGTCTCTTCCCTTCTTTGCCATGAGCATCACTTTCTATAAAGTGAAAAGATTGAACTAGATGTCCCCTGATGACCTTCAGGTATGACTTGGACAAAATGGTCTCTGGTCCCTTCCAACCCTGAATTCTGTCATTCTGGGGTCCTGCCCCCATGAGTCCCCTTCCAGCTTTGACATTCTCTATCCCAAGCCTCTTCCCATCTCTGTAATACCATGTTTAAGGCCCCTTCCAACTTCTAAAGTCTATGTCCAAAACCCCCTCCCAACTCTGACAGTCACTATGTTAAGGCTCCTTCCAGGTCTTACATACATGCCCTATGCTTTCAGGTCTGGAATGCTCTGTTCTATGTGCTAAGGTTCCTTTTAGTGCTAACGTTCTATGTTCTCTATGTTGTAGGATCCCTTCAAGCCTGGATATTCTGTGATTCTAAATCTGCTTTCATTCTAAAGGTACTTTGAATGGGTGTTAATATTTGGTCCTTGCATAATCTTGCTGGTCAAAGTCTCAAGCTAATGCCCGAACCAGAAAAAAGGGGTGTCTGGGATGAACACCAATGGGGACACTACTGAAACAGAGTTTCCCAGACAATAGAATGTGCCCAGATAATAACAGTTTCATTGAAAGGATTTTTTTTAAACATTAGACAACATTTCCATAGGATAATTTGACATTGCTAGCTCTGATATACAGCCTTTCCAGAAAACAGCCTATTCTAGAATACATGGAACGAAACACACAGAAGGCTTGGGATCAATTGAACATCAATTGTGTGACTTTGGACAAATCTCTTCATCTCTCTAAGCCTCACTGTCCTCATTTGTAAAATGGGTCTAATGAGCCTTGCACCACCTGCCCCCAAACATTATTTCATTGTGATTGCTTTGTAATACACATGAAGAAACAGAAATAAGAGTTGCCATCATCCCCCTCGATTAGCTTAACAAGGATATGTTGACTTGAGTTGACTTGATGCAACTGCTCATGAATTGAACATTGAGTGATGGAGATAGGACAAGAGGGTTCTTTGGCAAAGGAGTTTATCTGGAAAATTCTTTGTCAATAGAAGGAAATAGGATGATGTCATGGGAAAAAGAGGATGACTAAGATCTAGAACTGCCAGAGCAGCCAAAGAGAAAGAAAAATCATTTATAATCCTGTATAGACTTTGAAGGAGATCTCTCATGGAGTGCCCCAGGAATCTGTGGTTAGCCCTTTCCTCAGTGACTAAAGTAAAGGTATAAATAGCATATAAATCAAACATGAAAATGATATGAACATCATTTGGGCAGAGAACTACCACACTGAGCAATAAACTCAGTATTCAAACAGATTTGGGCTGGTTAGGACAGGATTTCTTCACTTTTTTTGGTGTGTCCTGGACCCTTTGGGCAGACTGTTGAAGCCACTTAGAATGAAAAAAAAATACATAGGATTACAAAGGAAATCTGTTATATTGAAATATAATTATCAAGTTTGAGCTTTCTTCTAGAAGGCAAACTTTAATATTTAAAGTAGGTCCAATGTCTTTCCAAAGTGTTCACTTCTCTTTGTTAAATCATTTCACAACCTTGGACAAATTATATTGACTTTAGTTTCCTCATCTATAAAATGGGTATGATAACAGAACTTACTTTCCAGGTATGTTGTAAAGGGTAAATGAGATAATATTTAAAGTGTTTTGTAAACCTAAAGTCTATGCAAATGTTAGCAATTGTTACTATTATTATCATACATTTAGATCTGGAAGTAACCTTAGGTTATACTATATAGATCATTGAATATAGATAGATTCATAGGTTCAGAGCTTAAGGGACCCTTAGAGGTCATTCCTGTTTCAATCCCCTCATTTAACAGATGTGAAACTGCCACCCAGTGATAGTAAATGATTTGCCCAAGATCATGCAAGTAGGATCATGCAAACATAGATTTGGAGCTAGAAGCTTTATAACCCAACTCAGAAGCCTTATAACCCAACTCCCTCATTTTACAGAGGGAGAAACTGAGGACAAGAGGTCATGGTGGGGAATTTTTAGGCACCCACTATTAACTGGGCAATGTGTTTAAGTGCTTTACAAATATTATCTCATTTGATCCTCATAAAAACCCCGCTAGGTAGGTGTCACTATTATTCCAATTTTACATTTGGAGAAACTGAGGCAGACACAGGTTAAGTGATTTGCCCTGAGTCTCACACTTACTAAGTGTCTCATGCTAGATTTGAACTCAGGTCTTCCTGACTCCAGTCTGGCATGTAGATTTAAGGTAATTTAGAGATCATAGGTCCCCCTCTCAGGTCCTCCTTATATTACATAGTACAGGGAGCTGAAAACCAGAGTGGGTGAGTAACTTATACAGGTGGCAAGTGTCAGGTGGGATATGAACCCAGGTCCTCAGACCCAAGAGGCAGCTCTTCACTGTCCCTTAAGTGTTTGTAGGATGCAGAGTCGCAGGATTGAGAGAGGATGAATAACTTGGCCTATACTGAACCAAACCCCTCCCATTTTACAGAAGAGGAGCCTGAGGTCTAGAGAGATGATCAGATCATACATGGAATTGTTTGGTCAATGACAATGACCAAGTTAATGCAGGTCCGCTGGTTCTAAATTCTTAACTTTCTTCCTGCTGCACCATGATTAGTCAAGGTCACCTTGTAAGTGCCAGAGCCAGGGTCTACCCAGGTTCTGGGATGCCAAATCCATTATCCTAGTCCTTTCCTAAAAGACTGATTTGGGGGAAATTTCAGTCACTTTTGCCAGACTCCATTTTCAGCACATTACAGAGGAGAGAACACAGAACTGGAGTCAAGGACCTGGGGGCAAATTCTCCTTCTGCTCTTTATACCTAGAGGAATCTTGGGGTTTCCTCCCCTATTCTGGTTTTCAGTTTCCTCATGTATAAAAGAAAAGGTTGTACTCTGGTTAATTCAGACCTCATGACCCTCATCTGTCTGTAGAAATAAAAAGATTTGTGCAACCTACTTAATAAAGCAGGTGTAAGAAAGGTGATCTGCGAAGAGCCTTACAGGAATGTAAACTACAGATGAGCATGGTGAGGAAAATTCACAGGCACCTGATGATCAAGGTCAAACGCCATGTACCTGTTGCCTGCTAGGACAGGCCCTGGATGCTTTGACCTGTAACACCTGCTAGGTCCATATAACTCAGAAACAACTAGTCAGGCAACAAACATTTATTAAGAGCCTACTATGTGTCAGGTAGGTGGCACAATGGATAGAGTTCCAGCCCTGGAGTCAGGAGGACCTCAGTTCAGATCTGGCCTCAGACACTTACTGCCTGTGTGACCCTGGGCAAGTCACTTCACCCTGTTGCCTCAGTTTCCTCATCTATAAAATGAGCTGGAGAAGGAAATGGCAAACCACTCCAGCATCTCTGCCAAGAAAACCCCAAATGGGGTCACAAAGAGTAGGGCATGACTGAAGCAATTCAACAACCATAGCAAAAACTTCTATATACTTAGAAGTTTGTATCCTCCAATCTACCACATGGTTGCTAGATTAGAAGAAAAAGAACTCATGCTTTCATAAGAGAATCTTCACTGATTTTAAGCTGGAAGGGAGGTGGGGGGCCTTCTAGTACAACCCCTTCATTTTTCATGTTGCTTAGAACATAAACTCTAAAATTGCTTAGAACATAAACTCAAGAGGATTGAATGCCAAAGCTAGGAAGGATCTTAAAACTTAAAATGCCAACACTCAGAGAGAGAGTAGATCATGGGGATACACGGAAGAGAACATAGGATGCAAAATTTCAGAGGATCCTGAAATATAGGTTGTCAGATCTTACCTTCGAGCAGGGATAGCTAGGTGGTGTGGTGGACAGATCACTAGGCCCAGAAGTAGGAAGACCCCAGTTCAAATCTGTACTCGGATACTTCCTAGCTGTGTGATCCTGAGCATATCATATAACCCCTCTATGCTTCAGTTTCCTCATTTGTAAAGGGGGGGATAAATAATAAATATATAAATTATATGTGTAGATATATATAATTTATAAATAATATAGATATATACATAACGGCACCAACCTCCCAGGGTTGTTGTGAGGATCAAATGAGATTATTGTAAAAGATTTGTTTACACAGTTCTTGGCACATAGCAAGTACCTTATATATATCAACTATTATTATTGTTGTTATTTGGGAGAAGTGAAGGACCTCTTTGGCAGTCTGATGAAGCGCATGAATTTCTCAGAATAATATTTTAAATGAATGAAATAAAACCTATTGGTTATAAGAGAAACCAATCATATGAAAATACATCTGACAAAACATTTTAAAATGTAAAGTTCACAAACACCAAGTTAAGAATCCCTGCCTTAGTGAAACATAATGTTCTATGTTCTGGAAGGGACATGTGAACTTAGAATTTTGGAGATTTAGGGACCCTTAGAAGATAAACTTGCAGATCTGGGCAGGATTTTACAAAAATATAAAAGAAAGTGAGACTGCCCTGATATTCTAGAACCAGAGGGTAAAATAGAAATTGAAAGAATTCTCTGATCACCTCTTGAAAAAGATCCCAAAAAGAAAACTCCTAGGAATGTTATAGCCAAATTCCAGAGTTTCCAGGTCAAGGAGAAAATACTGCAAGCAGTCAGGAAGAAACAATTTGACAGAAAAACAATTTGAAGAAACAAACACAATCAGGATAACACAAGATCTAGCAGCTTCTACATTAAGGGATCAAAGGGCTTGGAATATTATATTCCACAGGTTAAAGGAGATAAGATTAAAAACCAAGAATCACCTAGCCAGCAAAACTGAGTATAATATTTTAGGGGAAAATATGGACATTCAATGAAATAGAGGACTTTCAAGTATTCCTGATAAAAAGACCAGAGCTGAACGGAAAATTTGACTTTCAAATACAAGGATCATGAGAAGCATGAAAAGGTAAACAGGAAAGAGAAATCATAAGGAACTTATTAAAGTTGAATTATTTACATTCCTACATGGAAAAAATGGTAATTTTAACTCATGAGACTTTTCTCAGTATGAGGATAGTTGAATGGAATAGATATGTATATATACATATATTTGTATGTATAGGTGGGTATATGTGTGTGTGTGTGTATATATATATGTGTGTGTGTGTGTGTGTGTGTGTGTGTGTGTACATGTATACATTGACAGAGGGCACAGAATGAGTTGAATATGAAGGGATGACATCTAAAAATAAAATTAAGAGGTGAGAGAGGAATATATTGGGGGAGGAGAAAGGGAGAGATAGAATAGGGTAAATTATAAAAGAGGCAAGAGAAAGCAGTTACAATGGAGGGGAAGAGTAGGGAAGTGAAGGGTAAATCTGATACCCTCATGAGTATGGTAGCCAACCTCCTCTATGAGAAATGGTTTGGCCGATATTACACTGAGCCTGTCATTGCTGACTTGCACCCTAAGACCTTTGAGCCCTTTATTTATTCCTTGGACCTCATGGTCTGTGCCATGGTGACCGATGACTTTGTAGTCAGTGGCACCTACTCAGAGAAGATGTATGGGATGTGTAGATCCCTCTGGGAACCTGATATGGAACCCCAGCACCTCTTTAAAACCATCTCCCAAGTCATGCTGAATGCTGTGGATCAAGATGCTATGTCAAGAAAGGGGGTGATTGTCCATATCATTGAGAAAGACAAGTTCACCACCCGGACACTGAAGACATGGATGGGCTAACCTTTCCTACTCATTTTCCTCTCCCAGAGCCCATTAATCTTATCTTTAAAAAATAAAGTAATAAGATAACTATTAAACAAAAGAGAAAGAGAGAGAGAGAGAAGAAGGGAGGGAGGGAGGAAGGAAGGAAAGGAGGGAGGGAGGGAGGAAGGAAAGAAGGAAGGAAGGAAGGGAGAGAGGGAGGGAGGAAGGAAGGAAGGAAGGAAGGAAGGAAGGAAGGAAGGAAGGAAAGGAGAGAGGGAGGGAGGAAGGAAGGAAGGAAGGAAGGAAGGAAGGAAGGAAGGAAGGAAGGAAAGGAGGGAGGAAGGGAGGGAGGGAGGGAGGAAGGAAGGAAGGAAGGAAGGAAGGAAGGAAGGAAGGAAGGAAGGAAGGAGTTTATAGCTAGGAAGTACCTTGGAGGTTATCTAGTCCAGGAGTTTCTAGTCTGATATACAAAAAGTCCTAATTTCTATTTTTTCTCAACGTTTTGATAGCTATATTTCCATGTAATTAGTTTCCTTTGTCACCCTATGGACTTTATTTTATGCATTTAAAAACAGTATCCTAACGAACATATAGGCTCCATCAGATTGCTAAAGGGGTCCATGCTACAAAAAAGGATCTTGTCCATATCTCCCCCTCCCCATTTTATGGAAGGGTAAAAATGAAGGAACAGTGAAGGGAAACAATTTGTCCAAGGTGACCCAAGTAGAGGACAGAAGGATTCTAACCCAGGTCTCCTGACTCTGAATTCAGTGTTTGTTCCACCACCCAAGACTGTCTGAGTGTGTGTCATTGTTCCCTAATTAACTGTCAGCTTCACTGGGGAGGGAGCCAGCCTTCATGACTCCCCAGAGGCAGAAGATGGAGGTTGGCACACAGTAGGAACGGAATGAACATCCCTTGAATTGAAATGAATTGCACGGACTTGTCCTAGGTCACCTAGGGACTTGGCATTACAGTCAGAACAGGCAGTCAGGTCTCTTGTTTGCCTCTTTCCCTGCATAAACATTAGAAACAAAACAAAACCAGAGAACTCTTAGCTTTGCAAGAATGCATGTCTCTCAATCATATATATGCTAATAGATTCACATTGTCTCTGGGCTGTCTGGACAGTCTTATAACCTTAGAATTCAGAATTTACTTCTCTGGTACCAGGCAAGCCGGGATCTTCTCCCAG
Organism: Pseudochirops cupreus; assembly: GCA_028627135.1. Taxonomy (NCBI): domain Eukaryota; kingdom Metazoa; phylum Chordata; class Mammalia; order Diprotodontia; family Pseudocheiridae; genus Pseudochirops; species Pseudochirops cupreus. Next base: position 579,118,675 of record CM053580.1, read on the forward strand.
AGCCCTCCAAGTTGTCATCGGTTCAGAGGAAGGAAGATCTGGGTTTGGATTCTGATTCCCTGCATGTATGTAGTCTTGAGCAAGTTACGTAATATCAATGAGACTCAGTTTCCTCATCTGTTAAATGAAAGTGTTGGGTTAAATGGCCTTCAAGCACCCTTTCAGCTTTAAATTTATGATACTTTGAGTGTTGTTTGGTTTTCCTGGACTCCAGTTGCCACACGTACATACATACATGCATACACACACATGCATGCATACATACACACATATGTGCATGCATACATACATACACCCATACATGCATGCATACACACACATACACACATATATTCTGGGATTTCTATAATCACTTCACTTGTCTGCACTCATTTGAGCTTCATCAAAGAAAGAGCTTGGACTCTTTAGTGTAAGGCCCCATAACGAAATCCCTTCTCTGATGGTCTCTAACTGAATGACCTTGGACAAGTCATTTACTTCCCCTTGCTTCAATGTCTTCATGTGTAAATGGAGGGCATTGAATGAGATGGCCTTAGAGGTCCCTCTTATCTCTAGATCCAGTGGTTTGTGAGCCAGGGGAAAGTGGGATTGGGTTGTTTCCGCTGCTTCTCCCATTTCGGAATCTCAAAGAGTGAAATGCTTAGGTCACATAGCAAGATCATGGCAGCCCTTTGAAATGAGAATCAGGATATTTGGATTCCTGTCGCAAGGTTGCATTGCAATACCCTGCCTTTCCTTGGTCCTAATAATGACATCCTCATTAATGCTTAACATTTACCAGCCCCTCTGCATACATATGTCCCACCCATTGTTTAGTAATTTCTTCTTCCTGGGTGCAGTTTTCTCATTCGTAAATTGAAAGATTTTACCATCTAAATGCCTACCAGTTCAAATGATTTGTGTTTTTTGTTATAATATTCTTCCTAGCTCTGTCATTTTCTGTTCTAAGGATCCCTTTCATGTCTGACATTTTATATTCTAAGTTTCTTCCCGGGCCAAACATCCCTTGTTCTCTGACCCCTCCCAGCTCAGACATTCCCTGTTCTCAGGCCCTTGCCAGCTCTGATATCCCTTGCTCTAAGGCCCCTGGCCCAGCTCTGACATCTGTTCTAAGATCCCTCCAGTTCTGACATTCCCTATTCTAACGCCCCTCCCACCTCTGACATCCCCTGTTCTAAGGCCCCTCCCAACCCAGTTCTGACATCCCCTGTTCTCAGGCCCCTCCCAGCCCTGGCATTCTATATTCGAATGTGTAGCATCCTGTGGCTCCATTTTCTTAGAGTCCAGACCTTAGATACCATCAGTGCAGGGAACAATATATGCGCCAATTTCATCCACAGAAGCAAGCAGCTCTGTCACAATCCTGTGCCATACGAGGTTTGAGAGGGTGGCCTGGGAGCCCTGAGAGCTTGGACACTCCAGCCATGGCCAGGGCCGGTAGCTATCTCAGGGCCCCCTTACTCCAGGGCAAGGCTTGTTTCTACCACTATGTGCCGCCTCATGGCTCTTTACTTCTGTGTTAATAAAAATCCCTTGCGTCAGAGATCTTTCCTGCTCCCGGGACATAAATCATTCCGCATCCTGAGAGATGTCCCGTATTTGCAAGGCAACCACAGTTTCATCTCTTTCACTGTCTCACAATCCCAGGGGATCACTCCAATAAAGGGTCCAGGCAGACTGGGGCTGGCCTGGGATGGGATGGGATGGATACCTCTGGAACCATCGGGACACCGCCCCGAAGTCGCCCCCTCTCGTGGCCATTTGTCGCGCCCGTTGACTGCTTTCTAAATAAGCCCCCCGACAGCGCCACGCAGGGTTATAAATCAGCCGAAAATCAAATGCTCACATGTAAATAAATTGCAAATCAGCTGAGAAATTGGATCCATTCTGCCGCGATAAAGCGCGTCCCTCCTGTGCCGGTTTCATAAGGTGCCCCTTAAGAATTGTAATATTTCTGCGTGGTAATGATAAACATTAGTGAGTTGCTTTGGAAATGAAAAAATAGCAACCCTCTGGGGATTTGCGAAAACATATGCACTTCAAATTTGAAAATCCAATTTAACTGTCCATTATACGGAGAATAAAAAAGGTAAGGATGGGATAATTTTGCAGTTACACGGCATTTGACTGAATCTGATTCGGAGATGACAGTCACACTTTAAAGGCGCCGCGTCTGAATGGAAGGAGACAGCAAATCATTTATTTATGATTGTAATCTAGCTGCTGTCTAACAAGTTAACAACTGCGCTCCCCCGCCCCCGGAGCAACGGCGGCTTGTGTAGGCTTGTCAGCGCTCGGAAAAAACACTTTGCAGAGAAATTCTGTTTTTCCCCCCTCTTCAATTAAATAAATAAAACACCGACGCCCACAAAACAAACCCACGTGCTCACACACGCAAGCACCCGCCTCTCTCTCTCTCTCTCTCTCTCTCTCTCTCTCTCTCTCTCTCTCTCTCTCTCTCTCTCTCTCTCTCTCTCTCTCTCTCTCTCTCTCTCTCTCTTTCATACACACACACACACACACACACACACACACACACACACACACACTTGTATGCAGGTACACAACGGGAGACAAAGTAGACCATCTCCATCAAAATTATCCAGACTCATTGATTCTCAGTTTGAAAAAGTTTGCAGAGAGATCAATCTTTCCCTTAATTGCACCCATAGCACCTTTAGAAATTTTTGTACTTTGGTGAGGTTTTTGCTGTTTTTTTTAAATACCATATTTAACACCCAGGGGACCAATTCCTGTGTCTGCAGCTGGAAAGATTCACTGATGGGACTTCAGAATGAGTAGTCAGGTTCCCCTCCTGATCACTAATTCCTCTTCCTGCCTGTTGTCAGAATCATTCAGGTGGTGCTCTTCTGGGGTCCCACCCCATCACTTCCTTACAAACATATCCAACAAAATATACTAGTTTTTCCCCCCTCCCTCTCTGAAACTCACTCGGAATGTGAGTTAATCAGACTCAAGGAATAGAGGGAGCAGTGTGGCACAATAGTACTGAATTTAGAACTAGGGACGTGGACCCACGGCTAACACATCTCCCATGAGCCTTTTTTTCTCCAGGTGAAACAAAATGTGAAACTTTGTCTATGCTATTTGCTTCCCTCTGGACTCTTCCTTATGAATATGTTGTGCCCAATACAGAGTATAATAATCTCTGTGTGGTCAGACCAGATCATTTGGTTCAATCCTTTCATTATTCATGAGAGAACAAGACACAGTAGAAAGACCATCAGATTTGGAAACACAGAAATAGGGTCTTCATTTCTTCCTACTTGCATGACCTAGAACCAATCACTCCTCTTCTCAGGGCCATGGTTTCATGGGATCATAGATTTAGGGCCAGAAGGAATCATAATGGTCATCCAGTGGAACCTCTTCATTTTACAGATGAGAAAAATAGAACCAAGAAAGGGTGAAGGACTTGGCTGAGGTCACACAGCTAAAAAGTGCAAAGATGGTGCTTGAATGCAAGCTGTTAGACTCTAAATCTAGTGTCCTCTCCCCTGGACCATGTTTTCTTCTCATGAAAAATGCAGGTATTGGACTGGATGATCTACTCAGAATACATCTATATTCCTTTATTTACTTAAAGGCACCAAATTTAGTAAGGACATCGATAAGCCGGGAAGAGTCCAAGGGAGGGTGAGCATGATAGAGAAAGGCTTGGCCAACAAATGATCTCTTAATTGCCAAATCAATAGTCTTTTCTCCATCCTCACCCATCTTGACTTCTCCGCAGTATTTGCCACTGACTTATAGACCGTCTCTCCTCTCTAGGTTTTCATGACACGACTCTCTTTGGTTCTCCTACCTATCTGATCACTTCTTATTCTCCTTTATTGGATCTTCGTCCAGGCCATGACCGTTAATCCAGGTTTGCTCCCAAGACTGTCCTAGGCCCTTTTCTCTTCTCTCTCTATGCTATCCTGCTCAGCACTTTTATAAGCTTATATGAATTCAATGATCATCTCTTGGCTGATGAGTCCCAAATCTCCTTATCCAGACCTAATTTTTCTGCTGATCTCCAGTTTTGCATCACCATCTGCCTCTTGCACATTTTGAACTGGATAGCCATAGATATTTCAAATTCAACCTGTCCAAACAGAGCTCATTATCCACCCTCTTCCCCAGCCCCCCAACAAAAATAACTCTTCCCTTTTTCTAATTTTCTTATTAAAGGCAAAGCATCCTTCTGGTCACCCAAGCTTGGGACATTGGCATTGTCCCCTACTCCTCACTCCTACTTACCTCACATATCCAATCTGTTGATAAGCGCTGTTGATCATGTTGTCCCTATCTTCACATTTCATGCACAAACACATACACATATATGTGTATATATTATATACGTATGTGTATGTAATATGTGTATATATTATATACATATGTGTATGTAATATGTGTATATATACATAAGCATACACACACATACATATACACATAGATTATACACATGTGTGCGTGTTTGGTGTATCACCTCTTCACTCAGCCACCCTGGTACATGCCCTATCCACCCTACACCTGGACTCTAGCAATAGCCTTCAGGTTGACTTCCTTGACTCTAGTCTCCCCCCACTCCAGTCTTTCACTCAACTGACTTTCCTAAAGCCCAGGTATACCCACTACTCAATAAACTCCAGTGGTTCCTTATCTCCTTCATTGTCAAATACAAACTCTTCTGTTTAGCTTTTCAAGCCTCTCCTAACTCAGCTCTTTCATATGTCTGCAGGCTTCTCACACCTTTACTCCTCTCTATGTGCTCTGCAATCAGTACCAGTGGCGCCCTTGTTACTCCTCCAACATGCCCTCCCCTCTCTTGACTTTGTGCCCCTTCATTGGTGTATTCACTTGGAATGTTTTTCCTCTTTCCTTCTAGCTCCTGGTTTCCTTCAAGGCTCATTCAAACCTCACATTTTACAGGAGGTCTTTCCCCATCCTCACACCCTCATAGCTCCCTTTTACATTTAGTTTCTATGTGCTTGTATTTTTTGTATGTCCTATTTTTGGGATGATTTCTCTGTCATTAGAATGTAAGTTTCTTGAGGGTAAGGATTGTGTTTTTGTTTTTGCTTGTATCTCCAGCTCTTAGCAAAGTGATTGGTACATAGTAAGGACTTAAAACACAGTTTTTGTTTTTGTTTTTTTAAGATCATATGATGATTTGTAAGAAAGGAATTGGAAAAGTTTGCTTTGGAGAAGAGAAGGCTCAGGGCAGGAAGGAAGGGAGGAAGAAGGGAGGAAGGAAAAAGGAAGGAAGGAAGGAAGAAAAGAAGGAAGGAAGGAAGGAAGGAGGGAGGGAGAGAGGAAAGAAGGAAGGAAGGGAGGAAGGAAGAAAGAAAGGAAGGAAGGAAGGAAGGAAGGAAGGAAGGAAGGAAGGAAGAAAGGAGGGAGGGAGGGAGGGAAGAAGCATTCATTAAGCACCTACTATGTGCCTGGTACTGTGCTAAGTGCTTCACAGGTCTTTTCTCATTTAACCTTCACATAGGTGCTATTACTATTGCTGTTTTACAGTTGAGGACACTGAGACAGACAGAGATTTAGTACCTTGTGCAGTGTCTCATAGCAGTGTCTGAGACTGGATTTGAACACAGGTTCAACTCCAGACTCAGTGCACTATCTGCTAAATCACCCAAATTTCTTTAACAATAAAAAGGTCCCCAAAGGCTTCCTCCTGAGGTAGTAGGCAACTGTTCCCTGAAGATTTTCCAAGGAAAGCTGGCCCCTGGTCAGAGATGTGGCAGAAGGGCTCACATCTGGGTACGAGTAGAACTGACTGTCCTCTGAGGTTTCTTTCAGCTCACAAGATTCTGTGAGGCTGGCCCCCCTCACTCTGCAATCTGGAATCTCTATCTGGGGCTCAGAAGCCCTGGTGGGAGTCCTGACTCTGTCACTGACCAGCTCCATAACTCTGGACTCCAGGTCATTCATTTCTGAAATGTTGATAAGAATGCTAATAGGACTGACCACATGAGGTTTTCTCAGATGCAGCACAGATGTGCACAAAGCACATTTTAAATCTGAAATTTCATCCTTCTCTTCATCCTCCTCTTCCTCACCATTCTCTTTTCCCATTTTTTTTATTCCAAACTTTACAAACACCGAATAGAATGGGCATGCCCACAGACATAGCAGAACAGAAAAGAAGGATTGCATGTGAAACCGCAGGTCTCTTTTGTGTATAGCTTGCTTTTCATTGTAAGAATACTGTAACTATGCATACCCTTTGACCCAGTAATACCACTGCCAAGTCTTTATCCCAAAGAGATCAAAGAAAAAGGAAAAGCACCATTTGTACAAATAATATTTATAACAGCTCTTTTATGGTGGCAAAGAATTGGAAACTCAAAGAATGCTCATCAACTGGGGAATGGCTGAACAATTCATGGTATATAATTTTAATGGAATATTATTTGGATATAATTAATGACCAAGGGAATGGTATCAGAAAAAACACGGAAAAACCTATTTGAACTGATGCAAAGTGAAGTAAGCAGAACCGAGAGATCATCATGCATAGTAATAGCACTATTATGCAATGATGAACTGTGAACAACTTAGCGCTTCTCAGCAATACAATGATCCAAGAGGAGCCCAAAGGACTCATGTGGGAAAAAATTCTATCTTCCTCCCGAGAAAGAACTGATTAACTCCGAGTGCAAACTGATGTATAATTTGTCACTTTATTTTTCTTAGGAGTATTTTGTGATACAGTTAATATAGATTTATGTATTACATGCTTTCAAGTGGATAATTGATATATTTCTTGCCTTTTCCATGAGTGGGGGAGGGATGAGAAGGACAGAGAGAATTCAGAACTTAAAATTAAGCAAAAGAATGTTAAAAAATAAATAATTATTTAAAAAGAAAAATAAGTATAATGCATAGTTTTCAAAGCTCTCTTTCTTGTTCTATGTTTCTTTTTGTTCTTCCTAAAATTCTCTTCTCTAGGGAAAAAAAAGATGCCTCAATAACTCTCTTTCTTCTTTTTCTTTTTTTATTACTCTATCCTTATGCCCCCCATCACCCTACAGACCACCCACCCCCATCCCATTGATAAAAAATAAAACATTTGTAACAAATGTTCATGATGAAGAAAAACATATTTCCAGATTGACTCTGTCCAGTTCCCATATTGGCTAGCTCCCAAAGTACAAGTGTCACCTACACCTTGGGCCAATCACCCTTTTGGCAGGAGGTGGGTAGCATACTTCATCTTCGATCCTCTGGGATCATGTTTGGCCATCGCAATAGTCAGAGTTCTCAAGTCTTTCCAATGTGTTTTTATTTTTAAAGTTGTTTTCATTGGGAAAAATTGTTCTCTGGGTTCTGCTTGTTTCATTCCTCATTGGTCTATATAGGTTTTCCCTAGTTTCTGTAAAACTATCCATTTAGCCATTTCATGGCTCAGTATAGTTCTGCTACATTCATAATTTGTCAGCCATTCTCCAATTTGTGGGTGTCTTAGCTGTTTCCAGTTCTTTGATACCACAAAAAGAACTGCTATAAATATTTTTGCACATAGGAGTCCTTTTTCTCTTTCTTTGATTTTTGTTGAGTGTAGACCTAGTAGTGATGTCGATGGGTCAAAAAGCATGTATGGTTGGTAACTGTCATCTTAATTCAAAATTGCTTTCCAGAACAGTTGGACCAATTCACTCTTTCACCATCAGTGAATTATCAGGTCTTTCTCCTCCCAGCTCTTTCTGACTCTGGATTTTGTCACCTTGACTCAGCTGTCTTCTCACTCTGGAATATTCCTTTTCCATACCATCATCCTTCTCCCATTTTGAGGAGAGGCCCAGGTCAGCTTTGCTTCATTCTCTTCCTACTTGTGCCTCTAACCCCCTGACCTTCACCACCATGTCCCCATGGGAGTACCTTCTCTGCCCCCCTCCATTTCCCCTCTAGCCCCCATCCCTTCAGCTTCATTTTGTATGACATCTTTTGAACATGGACCATTCAGACCCTTGACCATTTATCTATCAGGGAATGGCCATCAATCCTAACTGTCACAGATAAGCAGAGGATTTATTTCAGTCTAGAAGGGAACTGAGATCCCATAGAGCCCAATTCCTTCAGTTTACAGGGGGCATCAAGGTTTGGACATTTCCCAATATCACTTCAGTTATAAATGGCAGAATTAGGATTCAAAGTCAGATTATAGGACCATAGACCTGGAGGTGAAGAGACCTGAGATGCTTCGTAGTACAAACTCCCCATTTTAGACATGGTGGTGAATGTCGAACATGAAATCTGGGTCCTCTGACTCCAAATTCAGGGATCTTTCCACTGTATATAACTTTCACTCAAATTTTGGAGAGAGACCAGAAACACCATGTCCCAACTCAGTTCCAATATCTTAACCAAAGGGCCATCATTGCATCAATTGTGACTGAGTTTCCCTTTTGAAGTAGTACAATAAAAATAGGTGGTCTCAAGGTCCCTCTTGCTTTGTCACTCTGTTCTATGTTTTAGCATGTCCCTGGGCCTGTAAGGAACAAGTGCTCCATGGTGTGGACCCATCAGAACCCACCTGGGATTTCCGGCACCCTCCCCAAGCCCCCAACTCATTTTTGATAGAACACATATAATATGCATCCTAAACCAGCTTCTTCATTACCACCCCACACCCACACCCAGAATCACTGCCCAGCCAGCCCACCTGTGAGTAACAGGGTGCCCATAAAAAAATCATCTATCATCACCAGACTTCTCTGAGAGTCTAAGAGAGACAAGGGCAAGGGGAGAGCCTGGTGAGGGGGCCCAGCAGAGTTCTGGGTCTGGTCAGACAGTGTCCTGAAGCAAAATGCCCAAGGGATTGATGAGGAATAAGCTGCATGTGATCTCAATTTTTATTGAAGCACATCGTATTTTAAATTAAAAAACAAATGCACACTATTTTATCTCATTCCATACAAAAATTCTGGAAAGTTATTTTCCAGTTTTGCAGTTCTGTTCCTTAAAGATTCTTCAAGCTCTGTTGTTCTATATTCTAAGACCCCTCTCAGGTCAGACATTCTCTGTTCTAAGGTTCCTACTAGCTCTAATATATTTTGTTCTAAGGTTGCTCCTAGTGCTGACGTTCTGGGTTCTAAGGCCTTTCCCACCTCTGACCTTCTTTATATTCAGGTCTCTACAAGCTCAGATATTCCCTATTCTAAGACCTCTCTCAGCCCTGACATCCCCTGTTCTAAGCTTCCTCCAAGCTCTGACATTCTTTATTCTAAGGTTGCTTCTATCTTTAATACTATATATTTTATGTACAAGGCAGGTCTAGGTTTTCTCTTTTCTACCAATAAGAACTTCTCCCTGTAGCTTTATCTGCCATCCATTTTCTCTCCTAGACTTCACAAGTGCCCTCTCAAGTAGGCAGAAGAAGGGTTAGTATTTCTATGCTCACAGTGAGGAAACCTGGCCTCTGAGAGATGATGAGGTTGGTCCAAAGCCATTCAATTATATTCAATTTGGACCTGGGCATCCCAGTTCCACACTTTGAGTACTTTACACCAAGACATAGTATAAAAATAACATTCACACCGTCTGTAAAAATTACCATTGCAGAAGTTATTAAAAACCCAAACTAGTGAGTTTTAATTTTTTTTTTTTACTTTAAATACTTTTACAGTTGTTCAGAACATCTGGAAGTGCTGTCATGTGCAAAACATCTTTAAATATACGCCCACAGCAACACAAACACACATGTGATGTACAGTTGAGTGGAGGGAGCCCTTGGCTTGGAGGAGAGGAAGGTCAGATCCTGTCTCTGACACATCCCAGCTGGCTGACCTTGAGTCTGTGTCACGTGTGGATCAGGTCATTCATCCATTCATTTGTTCAAGAAGCACTTATTAAACACCTAGCGTGGGCTTGGTGTTGTAATCCTGGGTCTACAGAGACTAAAATGAAATATTTCCCTCCCTTCAAAAAGCTTGAGGTAGCATACAACTGGGAATTAAGATATACAGGCACTGGGGTAGGGAGACCCATCCTGCCCTATTGGAAAGTCAGAGGGGCAATGGGGGAGGACATAGGAGAGAGCAGATTGGAGTAGGAGGTATACAGTGGGATGGCTGTTTTGGGGTTGTGGGTGGGAGAAAGATGAGGAGAAAATTTGTAACTCAAAATCTCATGGAAATGAGTCATGTAAACAAGAAAATAAATTAATTAATTAAATTTTTAAAAAAAGCTTAAGGTAGGGAAGGGGATAAGCTTATAAACATGGTGCCCGTTACGTTTCAGACACTGAGCTAGGCACGTCTTTTCTTTTTCTGTTCTTTATAACAAATATTATCCTCACTATAACCCTGCATGGTAGAGGCTATAATTATCTCCATTTTATAGTTGAGGAATCTGAAGCAAACAGGTCAAGTAACTCATAATAACCCTGCAACATAAATCCTATTATCATCCCTCTTTTCTTCTTTGATCATTTTTTTAGTCATGTCTCATTCTTTGTGATCTCTTTTGGAATTTCTTGGCTGGAGTGCTTTGTCATTTCCTTCTCCAGTTCATTTTACAGATGAGGAACTGAGGTAAACAGGGTGAAGTGACTTGCCTAGGGTCACACAACTAATAAGTATCTGAGGCCAGAATTGGGCTCACAAAGATGAGTCTTCCTCCTTCCAAGCCTGATACTCTTATCCACTGTGCCACCTAGCTGCCCCTATCCTTATTTTCCAGTTGAAGAAACTGAGGCAAATGGGTCAAGTGACTTGCCCAGGGTCATATAGCTAGAACTTGGGTATTCCTGACTCCAAGTCCAGTCCTCTATCCACTGAGTCACTAGCTGCTTCCTAAAGTGAGGGAAACAAGAGGATCCACAGATTCTAGAAGTAAGTTGTTTGGGCAAAGACCAACATCTGATGCTGTATTCTAGAATAAAGTCCAAATGGGCACATGATCTAGATATAAAATTGATTCTACAAACAAATTAGGGGAACAATGAATAGTTTATCTCTCAGATTTATGGAGAATGGAGGAAATTATGATCAAACAAGAGATAGAGAACATTATGAAAGGCAAAATGAACAATTTTGATTATATGAAATTGAAAAGTTTTTGCACAAACAAAGCCAATGCAAACAAGATTAGGAGGGAAGTGGAAAACTGGGAAAGAATTTTTACAACCAGTATCTCTGAAAAAGGTCTCATTTCTAAAATATGTAGAGAACTGAGTCAAATTTATAAGAATATAGGTTATTTCCAAATCGATAAATGGTCAAAGGATATGAACAGGAAGTTTTCAGAGGAAGAAATTAAAGTTATCTATACTCATATGAAAAAATGCTCTAAATCACTATTGATTAGAGAAATGCAAATCAAAAGAACTCTGAGGTACCACATCTCACCTATCTGATTGACTAACATGGAAAAACAGGAAAATTATAAATGTTGGCAAGGATGTGGAAATGTTGGAACATTAATTCATTGCTGGTGGAGCTGTGAGCTGATCCAACCATTCTGGAGAGCAATTTGGAAGTTTGCCCAAAGGGCTATAACAAAGTGCATACCCTTTAACCCAGCAACACCACTTCTAGGGCTGTATCCCAAAGAGATCATAAAAATGAGAAGAAGACCCACATATACAAAAATATTTATAGCAGCTCTTTTTGTGGTGGCCAAGAACTGGAAATCAAGGGTATGCCCATCAATTGGGGAATGGCTGAACAAGTTGTGGTATATGAGTGCTATAAGAAATGTTGAGCAGGCAGACTTCAGAGAAACCTGGAAAGACTTGTATGAACCGATGCTGAGTGAGGGGAGCAGAACCAGGAGAACATTGTGCACAGTAACAGCCACAATGTACAATGACTGATTTTGATAGACTTAGCCCTTCTCAACAACGCAAAGACCGAAAACAACTCTGAAGAACACATGATGGAAAATGCCAGTCACATCCAGAAAAAGAACTATGGAGTCGTAACACAGAATGAAGCAGACTATTTCCTTTTTAGTTTTGTTTTATTTTGGTTTTTTTTTTCTTTCTCATGATTTCTCCCATTCATTATAATTCTTCTATGCAACATGACTAATGTGAAAATGTGTTTAATAGGAATGTATGTGTAGAGCCCATATCAGATTGCAAGCTGTCTTGGGGAGGGAGGGGGAGAAAATTTAAAACTTATGGAAGTGATTGTTGAAAACTAAAAATAAATATTTTTTTTTAAGGAAAAAAAGAAAGCAAGTTGTTTAAGGTCATACAGCAAGTATCACAGATTTGATTCCAATTTAGGGTCTCCAGCTAAAACCAGTGAAGCTTCCACTATTCCCATGCTGCTTGGTCTTCTGATGAGTACTTGGTGAAGACTGCCTTGGATCACAGTGCTACATGGGGTCTGCCTACCCCCACTCCCCGCATCGGACTATATGTAACAGTGATTGTGAGACATTAAGTGTCTTGCCAGAGTCAGAAGAGAGCAGAAAATGGTGGAATTTCAGAGAGAAAGAATGTAAATGAAAACTCTCTCACAGTAACTCTCCATTTTCCATCTCTGGTTCTGCTTGGGTTGATTCCACAGCCCATCCAATCTCCCCTAGGGAAAGCTGACCACCTGAATTCTCATCACCATGCAGATTGACCCATCATCTTCTCAGCCACCTCAGCTGCCTCTCCCCTCTGACTGAACAACTAGAGAGCCGAGCAATAAACTCCCCCCAAAGCCTTCCTTTATAGAAGGCTCAGAATTTTCCAGAGATCTCCACTTTCCATCAGCAGCTTGGCTTGGCTTCACCCCCAGGGAACATCTCATGTCCACACCCCACGCCTTTTCAGCTTCATTTTGTGTATTGACTTCTCACTTCCTCTTCAAGAACAAAGGACAAACAAACCACTTACAACCTGACCTCTCCCATTAGATTGTAAACTCCTTGAGGGCAGGAGCTGTTTTTCCTCCCCTCAGCATCTGGCATACAGTAGGCACTTCATAAATATTTACTTCTTATGTACATTTATTAATATATAATATAATATATTATTCCATATAATTATATAGAATACATTTTATTATATAATATTATATATTTATTAACATAATGCTGATATAATAATGATAATAGTAAATATACACAAGAGCCCCCACAACCACCCAAGTCTCCCAGCAGAGACTGGATGATTGCTTGCCAGACATTTTGGAGAAGGGATGTCTGTTGATGTCTGTTCAAGTGACACTGAGGTCCCATCTAACCACAATTAAGATTCTGGATTCTCTTATCAGAGACGTGTCCCTAAGCCTCAGGTTTCCCATCCATAAAATGGGATTTTAGTATCTATTTACAAGGTTGCCATGAGACTCAAATAAGTTATTGTAGGCAAAATGCTTTGTTAACCTCCCAGTGTTATCTAGACATTGATTCTCAACATACACGTGTGGCATTCTAGTATTGTTGAGTGTTTGTCCCACATGGCATGAAATGTCACCTATCGGTTTCTTACAGCAGCCTGTGTGCGCCCGCACATGTATGTATTCTTACATGTGTGGCTGATGTCTCGGTCTCCCTTCAACGGCTTTGGCGGGGTCTGGGCTCGGCACGTTCCTCAGGAAGTGTGCGTGAGATCTGATCAGAATTTCACCAAGTCAGGCAGTGCCTGTGTCGAGCTGTCAGATGAAATAACGTGTCAGCGATGATTGTGTGAATTCGTAAATATTTATGAATTCACAAGTTATAAACGTGCAGCTTTGGGATGGGTAGAATTCACTGCTCACCAAGTCACAGATTACCATGAATATTTACAAAAGCCCCAAGCTGTTGCTATTTGTACTTTGGGTCTACAAAGGGCTTTTCCTAGTACAGTGACCCACTCTGGAGGGGGTGGAGGGGATGCTGGGGAGAAGAGGATCTCCAAATGTCAGAATGGAGAGGAGCCTTAGAACTCATGTCAGAGCTGGGAGCGACCTTAGAACCCAAATGTCAGTATCCAAGGGAACATCAGAGCTGGGAGGGACCTTGGAACATAGAATGTCAGAGCTGGGAGGGCCCTTAGAACAGGGAATGTCAGATCTGGGAGGGGCCTTAGAACAGGGGATGTCAAGACTGAAAAAGAGCCTAGAATTTAGACCATAGAACCTCAGAGACAGGAGAGCCCTTAGTGGTTATCTGATTCAATTTCTTGAGTAAAAGAATTCAGCCTGTATTGAACCTGCCCTAATATTTTACCTGTCTCCATATTAATCCATATTAAGAAGGATTTGTTTACCTGTGGTTGCTTATACATTCCTCTAGAGTTGACCTGTATATCACTGTACAATATTCTCCTTTGCAGAGCCCCCTTCTCTCCTTATCTCATTGGATCCTTATGGTGTCCCTGTAAGAAAAAGACTATAATTATTATCATGCCCATTTTTCAGTTAAGGAAAGTAAAGAGGACAAAAATGTCTTCCCAAAGCTAATCCATGAGCAGAGTTGGGACTCAATCCAGGTCTTCTGGCTCTCCATTCCAAGTTATAGGATGCTACCTTCTCATATTGACTGAATATCCAAACACAACATGGCAGACATGCGCCAATTAGGAAGAGCTGCCTCTTTGCATAAGGCTGTCAGACCCTGGGTGAGTCACTTAATGTCCCACAATTACTAACCATCACTTATAGTCTAATGAGGAGAGAGGATTACCTGTACTACTGTGATCCAAGGCAGTCTTCATCAAGTACTTACTAGAAGACCAGGTAGGATGGGAATAGTGGAAGGATACTGGTTTTAGTTGGAGGGCCTGAATTGGAATCCCAGCAGTAATACTTGCTGTGTGACCCTAAATAACTTACTTCCCTCTCCCTGGGCCCTAATTTGCTGTTCAGCAAGATAAGGAGTTAGGAGCAAAGAGTCTCTACAATTTCTTCTAATTCTAAAAGTCTGTGTGTGGTTCTAAGGATGAAGTTTGGGGCATCATAGGAGCGGATGGCCTTGAAAATGACTGTCAATAGGCAGAGATAGTATAGGAGATACACAGTGGGTCTGGAGAACAACAAATGTTATCTTGATTTTTTTTTTTAATGAAGGGAATGAAATCAGCAAACTCTAGGCTAATGAGTTTGACTTGGATTCCTGGCAGAATTTTAGAACAGATTATAAAAGTGATAGCTTGTGAAAAATCCAGAAAAGGAAGACATAATCATAAAGAAATAATGTGACTTCAGCAACGACAGGTCAGAGCAAATGAATCGTATTTCCTTTTGTGGGTGGGTTATTAAATCAGCAGATCAGGTGAAGACTGGAACCACAATTCACCTGGATTGCAGCAAAATGTTTGATAAAATATGAAATGCTCTTGCTGTGGAAAATATAGAGAGATGGGAGCTTATGGGGATAATATAATTAGATGGTTTTTGGAACTAGAAATGGCCAGACTTAAAAAGAAGTTATTAATGATTCAATGTCAATTCCTCGGGAGGTCTCTAGTAGAGTGCCCTAGGGATCCATACTTGGTTTTCTTCACTTTATCCTTTTTTATCAATGGTTTGGATAGTGTTATAAATGATATCTTGATTGAAATCGGCAGCTGACACAGAGCCAGGAAGAAAGACTCATATATTAATGGAATCACAGAATTGAGATCCCCAAAGATCTTAACAGAAGGCTAAATTAGACTGAATCAAGCAAGGTATAATTTAATCTGCATAAATGCAAAGTCTTACACATGGGTTCAAAAAACCAGCTTCCTAAAGACAAGGTGGAGGAGACATGGCTAGATAACAAGTTAACTAGATAAAGATCCAGGGGCCTTAGTGGATTTCAAGCTGAATGCGAGTGAGCAGTGTGATATGACTGCTGAAATACATACACAAAAATGAGATTTGGGAGCCATCTTAAGATGATCATCACTGCTAGGAAAAAGGAGACTTTACTCTCTTGCACTCTCCAATGGAGTTGTTTCCAGTTGGACGCAAGATCACATTTGTCACATATGGGCCACCTCCAAGGGTTGTATGTTCCCTGACAGTGGAGATCCTTGAGCAAAGGCTTGGGTGTCCACTGGCCAGGTATGCCCTGATGGGGGCTTCATGTCATGGATTTGCTGGATTAGTGACCTTCTGAATGGGAACTTCTGAGATCCAGTGGCTTGGCGTCGAGTCATGAAGCCATGCTCGCAAAGAAGGAACTGAAACACTCCCTCTCCAAACCCTCTGTTTCCATCATTGAGGAGAATAACAACATAATTTTTTTAATCCCTGCTATCTAGCAAAGTGTCTGCCAAACAGTAAGTGCATATAAACACTTTTTAATGAATAAAAGCCCAAGTCTAGCCATAATCACCATCCTGATGGTGATATTAATGATGATGAGGATGAGGAGGGTGGTGTGGCTCAGTAGATACATCCATCAAATTACTTTGCATATACTCTCCATCTACTTTGCACGTACTTATTAACTGATGTGTTGTATCCTACCTCAGAATATATGATCTCTAAGGGTAGGCTCTGCTTTTTGTCTTTCTTTTTGTTCTTAGACTTTGAGTCGCGGCATTGTTTTTCTGTAGTGTCTGGCTCTTTGTGAGCCCATTTAGTGTTTCCTGGCAAAGATATCAGACTGGTTTGCCATTTCCGTCTCCAGCTCATTTTACAGATAAGGAAACTGAGGCAAGCAGGGTGAAGTGACTTGCCCAGGGTGACACAGCTAGTAAGTGTCTGAGGCTGGATTTGAACTCAGGTCTTCCTGACTCCAGGCCTGCCTAGCTAGCCTGTGCTACCTAGCTGCCTCAAGCACTTCATCCGTCAATCTCAGTTTCCCCATCTGTGAAATGGGAATAATAATCACACCAACCTCCCAGGGTTTCTGTTTCTATAAAATGAGAGGATATTTGTGAGGTACTTTGCGCATCTTGAGTTACTATGTAAATACTAGTCATTATTATTAATATTATTATTATTATGTGTTTAGCACAGTGTCTGGCATGCAGGAGACATTTAATAAATGTTATTTGCCTGACCAGCTGGAGAACTGGTCTTGAAGCCAGGAAGTCCTGAGTTCAGTCCCTGCCTGACATGTGCTTTGAAGAAGTAATGCAACTGCTCAGTGTTCTGTTAATTCTCTAAGCCTACAGGTGCTGAGGCAATGCCAGCCCCGTCCCTGTCCCTATTTACAGATAATATTACATAACACTTTAAGGATCATAAAGTACTTAACATGGATTATTTTATTTAATTCTCATAACAAACCTGGGAGATAGGTGTGATTTTTTTGTCCCCCTTTTATTGATGAAGAAACTGAGAACGGGGCTTGCTCAGGGTCACCCAGTGACCCTGAAGCAGAATTCAAACTCAGATCTTTCTGACTCCAAGGACTTTGCTTTTACTTAAGATGTCAAATATTCAACTCACTAGTTTAGGGTGAAGAAATCCCTTTGTCAGCCTGACTGCATTATAGACAAGTGAGTAATGAAAAGACTCACGTTGTGATCTGAGAGGTCTGGTTCAAGGCCCCACCTACCCTCTGACCTGTTGCTCGCAGAGACAGTGGCTGGATGCTTTGGTAAGTACCAAGAAGAAGCCCAGTGATGCCCTTGGCACAAAGAGCAACCACGGCCCTGGCTCATGGGGCAACAGATCCTTTAGGGAGCTCACACTCACAAAGCAAGGGAGAGAAAAAGGGCTCTTCGCCCAGCCCCTGCTTGCCAGCTTGGGTCCCTGCATGGGCAGATTTCTTCCTCCCCCTTCTTACCTTCCACTCAGGCTCAGTTTGAGACAACCTGATTATGAGCAGCCTGGCGGATGCACCACATGGCTCAGTGTCGTTTCTGTACCGCTTCAGCCTCACAGAAAGTCTGGTGTTGGCATCTATTAGATGGTGGGTGCAGTTGTTCTCGCATTCTGGCTACCCAAGGAACAGCAGGTACCCTGAGCATCAATAGAACAAATCCGTGCATTGTACAAACCCTGTTGTATCACAGTCCTCAGAGGGGAGAGAGATCTGAATGAAAACATATGGACCTAAAAGGTGTGGGATTGGGCTTTAAAAAATGCACCAACTCTCCTCCAGTCTAGAGTGTCTTTCTTTCCTTCCTTCCTTCCTTCCTTCCTTCCTTCCTTCCTTCTTTCTTTCTTTTTCTTTTTTTCTTTTTTTCTTTCTTTCTTTCTTTCTTTCTTTCTTTCTTTCTTTCCTTCTTTCCTTTCTTCCCTCCTTCCTTCTTTCTTCCTTCCCTCCTTCCTTCTTTCTTCCTTCTTTCCTTCCTTCCTTTTTATTTTTCTTCCTTCCTTCATTTCTTTCTTTCTTTCTTTCTTCCTCTCTTTCTCTCTTTCTTTCTTTCTTTTCTTCCCTCCTTCCTTCTTCCTTTCTTCCTCCTTTCCTCCTCCTCCTCTTCTCCTCTGCTCTCTCCTCCCCTTCCCTTCCCTAGTCTCTCTCTCTCTCTTTCTCTCTCTGTCTCTCTTTCTCTGTCTCTGTCTCTCTGTCTCTCTCTCTGTCTCTCTCTCTCTGTCTCTCTCTCCCTCTCTCTCTCTCTGTCTCTCTGTCTCTCTCTTTCTCTCTCTGTCTCTCTCTCTCTGTCTCTGTCTCTCTGTCTCTCTCTCTGTCTCTCTCTCCCTCTCTCTCTCTGTCTCTCTGCCTCTCTCTGTCTCTCTCTCTGTCTCTCTGTCTCTCTCTCTGTCTCTGTCTCTCTCTCTCCTCCCCCCCAATTCTTTATAACCACCAATACCAGTATTACAAAGAGTTAGGCACTGTGCTAAGCATTTGGAATACAAATATAAAAGAAAAAATCAGCCCTTCTCCTTGAGGACGTTACATTTTAAAAAGAGCAAACAGTACAGACAAGGGAGCTGAAGAGTGTGGGGCCAGGACAGCAAAGGTTCCCATATGGGCACATGATTTTAAAGTCTGCCAAGTTAGGAACAGGTTTGGGAAGGGCATGAAGGTTGGCCAGCCTGGGCTCCTCCCCAAAGTGGAGATCCCAGGGGAAACCCTCCAGTGAGGGAAGGGGGTGGGCAATGCAAAGGGATATGTCCTAGGGAGCAAACTTCAAAGATGATTGGCCGTTTCAGAGCAAGGAGACCCCAGGTGCTAAGGGAAGTTCCAGAATGACACAGCAGCACACATATGGTTGGGAAGTCTGGGAAGTCTGGAGTAGGGCTGGAGGGGAATATCCATTCAGACAATTGAGTAGGTCCCAGAAGTGCTTGCTTTTTCCACCAAAGGAATCTGTCTATTTATACCTTGAACGTCAAATATAAAATTCCTGGTTCCTGAAAAATCATTTCCAAGAGCTTCCAGGCAGTATGTGGGGATGAGGGTGGGGAGGGGTGATAGGGCAGGTGTAGAAAAAGGGAGAGCTCATCAAAAGATCAAAATCCTGAGCTAGGTGGCAGGTGTGGCAAGATGTTGAGGAAAGGAAGAAGGCAGGTAGGCAGGAAGACAGACAGACAGAGGAGCATATAGGGAGAGAGAGAGAGAAAAAAAGTGAGACAGAAAAAGAGAAAGACAACAAACATTTACTGTAATAAGAGCTGGTGACACAAATACACACAAACAAGACGGTCTTGGATCACACTCTCAAGGGAGAAGGAAATGCACAAAGGAGAGATGGGAAGCAGGATGGGAGAGTGACCTTCTGGTGTCCTGGTGTGGAGATAGCTCTCCAGAAGGCTTGACTGGCAGCAAAATAAGGTGAAGGTTCATCAGTCAGTTAATCAAATAATATTATGCACCTACCACGTGCCTAAGGCACTGTCTTAAGTGTTGCGAATGCAAAAAGAGGCCAAAGACAGTCCCTGTCCTCAAGGAGTTTGCCATCTAGTGTTCACAAGTGATTAGAACCTGGAATGGTTACAGGAGCAGAGTCCAAAGTTCCCATTGAGAGGGGGTGGAAATGACTGCCAGAGTCAGGGTGGAATGGTGAAGAGAAGGTCTAAGAAGTTTGGAGAGAAGAAGGGAGGGGGGAAGGAGAGAGGAAGAAAGGAAGGGAGGAAGGAAGGAAAGGGGAGAAAGGACAAAACAAAAGAAAGAAGAGGAAAGAAAGGAAGGAGGGAGAGAGGAAGAAAAGAGAGAAAAGGAAGGAAAACCTAGCCATTAACTTTCTATGCAAATCTTGGACAGATACTCTTCTATACCATGAAGGCACCAGCCTATGTGATCGCAAAGGTTCCTTTCTTCTCCAGTAGTCTCTATGGTTTGTTCTAAAATCCCCTACAGACCAGATAGTGTGTGTTCTAGAACTTAATGTCCATTTAACTCTTGTATGTTGTGTTCTATGTTCTGAGACTCCTTTCGGTTCTGATGTTCTAGTTCTAACATCCCTTCCTTTCAGCTTTAACGTCTTTTAAATAATGTTCTAAGGGCCCCCCAGGAGAGCTTGTCCAGTAGTGCGTACCTGGGTCAACAGGATAGAAAGT
>CM053580.1:579144001-579149837 GCA_028627135.1 Pseudochirops cupreus
TGTTTTATGGTCCCTCCTAATTCTGAGAGCCCGCAGTCAAAAGTCCTTCCTAAGGACATTCTATGTTCCAAAGTCTTCCTAACTCTGCCTTTATATGTTCTCATTTCTCTCAGCTATAGCAGCCTATGCTCTCTGGTCCCTCCTAGTTTGGACATCCTGTGTTTAAAGTTCCCTCTTAACCCTGATGTTCTGTTCTAAAGTCCTTTTAGCTCTGACACTATCGTCTTTGACCCCTCCCAGTCCAGACGTTCTATGTTCTAACACCTGACATTCTGTTTTATATGCTTCTCATATCTGAATATTCTAAGGTCCTTCCTAGCCCCGATATTCAACATTCTAAGGCTCTTTCCTAGTTCAGACTTTTTTGTTGTTGTTAGAAGGCTTCTCCCATCTCTGACATTCTGTGTTCTAAGATTCCTTCCCAATTCTGACATTTTATTCTAAAGTTCTTCCCGGTTCTGATATTCTACCTTTCTAAGGATACTACTACTTCTGATACAATATGATCTTGGATCCTCTTGGTCCTAATGACGTTTTAGGGTGTTGTTCTTCACCCTAATTGGAGAGGGGTAAAATTATCAAAAATTAAGCAAGGTCTTTGAAGAGCTCCAGAGAAAGAAAGGGTACCTCTTTCTTTCTAAGCTCAGAAATTCAGCTAGGTATCAGAGTGAGTAGAGTAATGTCGCTAGAGGTAGAAAAAAATGAATTAAAAACTTGCCTCAGACACTTACTAGATGTGTGACCCTGGACAAGTCACTTGACCTCTTTTGACCTCATCTGTAAAATAGGGGTCATAATAGCACCTACCTCACAAGATTGTTCTGAGGACTGAATGTATGACATGTGTAAAGTGCTTGGTAAATCTTTTTGCTTCTCACATTCCCCAGCCAGGAGACATGAATGGGAAACTTCAGAGGTCTCTGCTCCTGGTGCAACAAAGACCCAAGTGAGTGGCTGGGAGGAGCCACAAGGCTCATTCAAAAGAGCTTGGAATACCCCAGTTTCCTTTCAAAATCCCTGTTTGGAGGCAAACAGTGGTTGTGAAAAATCACGGGCAAATCTGAGCCCAGAGTCTAAAGACCCAGAATCACCTTTAGTCCCTTTTCTCCCAGAATCCCCAAATAGGCAACCCCCTCCCCCATGATCACCATATGAACAGAAGAAGACTAATTAATTTCCTTTGTTTTTCAGAGTTTCATTTTAAAATTACAGTCTTCCCTCCTCTCTAATAAATACTCAACAATTAAGGCTTTTTTCCCGAAGTGTGATTCCAACATTTCAGTGGCCCTCCCCTCCTGTCACCTTCTCTGCCATAAACAGATTCGTAAAAACGGCTTCTGACGCCCCAGCTGCCATTAGCCACTTAAAATCCCATAATTATCATCCTATCATGGGCCTGTTAACGAGCAGTAAAAATAAGGCCATTAAATATGGTAATTTATTCGTAAATTAGCCTAATGAGAATAGGTTTCAGACACTGTTTACTTTCTGCCTGCCTGTTCCAGGCTGGGGAGGCTGCCTTGGTGGGGACGGGGATGAGCTGCCTGTCAGGTAGGGTGCCCTCCATCCTGGCTGCTGGGTGAGGCTCTCCAAGGCAACCCTGCTGATTTGTTAAGAACACATTCCACTTTCCATACTGACGAAGGGTCTTTGGCTCAGGAACAGGCTCATCTTTCTCCAATTTCCTCCTTTCCACCCCCTGTTAAATCTCTTGTCCTATGGCAGCCATATTATTAGTGGGAAATGCGTTGAATCAGGAGGTCTGGGTGCAGCTCTCAATTCTGTTACTGGCTTGTAGTATGGGCTAAGCTGAAAGGGAAGTGAGACACCATCTAGTTCCAGATCTTCATTCCATTGATGAAGGAGCAGAGGCCCTGAGGGTTGGGTGCCTTTCCCAAGATTGTTCATTAAATGGCACATCAAACCACGACTTGAACCTGGGACCTCTGACTCCAAACCCAGCTGTCTTCCCATTGTGTTCCACTGCTTGCTGTGACATTGGACATCTCTGAACCTCATTTGCTTCTATTTGTAGAGGGATAATGCCTATAATTTCCCACACAGGCAGGGGACTGGACCAGTTGATCTCTTGAAGTCCCTCTCATTTCTATCAGTTAAGAACTATGGACAATCAGGGCCCCTGAAGATCACCCAAAGTCCTCATACAGGTGGAGGCATGTGGTATTCTTGACACTTAACTTAGTGGGAGAAGGTCTTTATTCATTCCCACCATCCCCCATTACCTAAAGGCCACCTGGTTACACAGTTCCCCAGGCTTCTGTTGCCTCACTGACCTTCTCTATACAGAAAAGCAATCAGGTAGAGCACTGGTCTGGGAATCAGGCCACTTGGATTCTTGCCCTTGCTCTGGCCTGAACTTGGTGCATGACATTGAACAAGTATTTTCCTTCTTAGAGCCTCAGCTTTCACATCTATAAAATGGAGTGAAGAGCAGTTAGACCGTATAATATTGAAGGTTCCTTCCAGTAGACGTTCATTGAGCATAGGTTTCTTTTATCTTCTCTTACTTGACATTCCCTATGGTAAGGTCCCACCCACTGCGCACTCTGTTGTAAGGTTCCTCCCAACTCCAATATGTTCAGTTGTTCCTACTCTTACATTCTGTGCTCTAAGAGCCAGAACTATACATAATCGCAGAAGTTGAGGGTTGGAAAGGACTCAGTGGCCATCTCTTCTAAGCCAAACCTTAAAGGAATCTCTACTACAGAACCTCTAACAAGCTTCTCCTTGAAGACCTTCAGCAAGAGGGAGCCCGCTACTTCCAGAGGAGGATCATTCCATTTTGGGATCGCTCTGCTAGGATGCTAGGTTCCTATACCAGGGGTGGGGAACCTGTGACCTGGAGGCCACATGTGGCCCTCTAGGTCCTCAAGTACGGCCCTTTGACTGAATTCAAACTTCACAGAAAAAATCCCCTTCATAAAAGGATTTGTTCTGCAAGACTAGGACCAGGACCCATACCAAGCTCAATTTGCTTTTTTGTACCTTTCCCCTGTTACTTCTGGGTCTGCCCTCTGGAACCAAGTCTAGTTCGTTTTTCTCTTGATTCCCTTTCCCAAACTTGAAGGTGCTTACAATATAACCCATCTGAGACAACTCTTCTCCAAGCTCCCAGTTCTTTCAATCCATCCTCATGTGACCTAAAGTCAATATCTTTCACCATCTGGTTACCCTCCTCTGGACACTCCAATTCATCAAGTCTTTCTCAAAAGGTGGCATCCAGAGCTGAGCACAATACTCCAGACATAGCCTAATCAAAACAGAGATTACCATCTCTCCTTTTCTGTTGGGGAAACCCCCGATTCAGTTTCTTTCCCACACCTTGCAGACAGGACTCTGTTTTTGTTTTTTTTTTTGCTTTTAGAGGGGGGAAAGGTAGGGCAGTTGGGATTAAGTGACTTGCCTAAGGTCGCATGGCTAGTTTTATGTTAAGTGTCTGAGGTTGGATTTGAACTCAGGTCCTCCTGACTCCAGGGCCAGTGTTCTCTTCACTGCACCACCTAGCTGCCCCCAGTGCTCCATTTTAACCAGGAAGAATTTAAGCCAGGTCATCATCAGACACCTGAATCCTTGCTTCTCTTTCCAGCACCATGGTTCAGGATTAGTAACAAATTAATACTCGAAGAACAGTAGTAAAATAAGGCATCAGTTAATAAACATTTATTAAGTACTTACTATATGCCAAGAACTGTGCTAAGCACTGGGGATAAAAAAAGGGAAAAAAGATAGTCCCTGCCCTCAAGGTACTCACTATCTAATGGAGGAGACAAAAAGCAAAAACCTACGTACAAAAAAGTTACAGACAAGATAAACTGGACATAAGAAGAGAGAGGAACTAAGGGGGATCAGGAAAGATTTTCTGTAGCAGTAAGTTTGGACTGAAAGGAAGCCAGGTAATCCACAGGGGAGAGATGAGAAAGGAGAGAATTTCCGGGGCAAGGATCACAAGTAGACAGAGCAAGCCTCTTAGTGATATATTTTCCATATCAGGAGAAACTGAGAACAGCTTCCAGCTGTTTGGGAGGACTTCCTCTAGTTTATTTATTGGGAGGTGTAGGCAAGGGTTGAATTAGTGGGATTAGTGGGTATGGAGGGGTTACGTTAACCTCTGGAGTCAGACAACCTGTATTCACACCCCACCTTTGACCCTTACTACCTCTGTGACTTTGGGCTTCTGCCAAAGGGGGAGGGGCAGGGAGACTAGATGGTCTAAGAGGTCCCTTCCAGATCAAAATCTATGATCTCATGATTTATGATCCTATAATTTGCATCATTATGGTAAACATACAAATTGACGAAGGCACAGAGCCATTCACGTCATAGAAAGTCATGCCAATGGTAACTTCTTAGATTTAGATAACTATTTACAATTTCCAAAGAGCCTTCACAACTTTTATTGTTGGACTTGAAGTCAATTATGCTTTGCAACATATGGATAATGAGACATTGGGCAAGTCATTTCATCTCTCCGAGCCTCAGTTTCCTCACTTGTAAAGGTTCTTGTAGGGCTGTTATGAGTGTCAGTTGAGATAATAAATGTGAGCTGTTTATGATCATAACATTAAATATTTAAAAAGCTGCTGCTGTGATTAGCATTGGTGGAACAATTTTGAGCATAGCTGCCTTACATTACTACGATTGCTGAGAGGAAGAAGAAGAGGAAGAAGAAAAAGAAGAAGGAGGAGGAGGAGGAGGAGAAAAAGAATCAAAAGATTTGTGACAATCTTTTTTATATTAATTTTGATATCTCCTCTGATTACAACCTCTGTAATCAATAAAGATGGTCTTCATGAGTTGATTAGATCTCCTAAGTCACACTAGAAGTCAGTCTTCTGGCGATGAGCCTTTGTACACTTAGGAAGCTAAGCTGGTCTTTATATTTTCACTGAAATATTTACAGCTCGGTATGATATGTTAGAAACAATGGAATTTGGCAGAAAGAGTGATGGACTTGGAGTCACAAGACCCCAGTTCAAATCTTTGTCCTGCTACTTGCTATTTGTATAATCTAAGGTGTGCCTGCCCCCTAACCCCTCTGTGCCTCCATTGCTCCCTCTTTATAATGAGCAGGTTGGATTAGTTTACCTCTAGGATCTCCTTCCAGTTTTAGATTTATGGTCACATGAACCGAGGTTCACCTCCAAACCACAATGAGGTACCAAAGGTGGATTTTAATGGATAAGGCTATTAATAATAATAATAAATTTTACGTAGTATTGTTATTTCATCATCACGATTACCAAAGACTTTAGAATAAGTTTGAAAATTCCTTGGTCTACTGGAGCAACATTGCACGGTTAAGTGTATTTGGGTTGGTTGAGGAAACTTGGTCACACTCTAGAGTCAGTCTAGAAAATATCAAACCAGTTCAGGAAACTGGCAGACTTATCATCACCAAGAGCTGAGAATGTGCTGGATGCAATGCAGGAAGATAGATTCATAGATCCATGAGAAACCCAACATTCTAGGAAGAAGTTAAACAGATTTCTAACAAGCAGGAGTTGTGGATTCTCCCTTTTGTCATATTTGCTTTCTAAGTTTAAGCTGACTTTCTCCTCTATTTGGTATGTACTTGTGGGAGAGTGTTACAGGTTTTTCCTTTGGGGGGGGGGGAAGTTTTCTTAAAACTGTTCTTACTATAGCACTTTATGCATTACTCTTTTTTTTTTAACTTTTATTTATTTTAGTTTACATCATTCATTTCCACGAGATTTTGAGTTACAAGTTTTCTCCCCATCTTTCCCCTACCCACCACTCCAAAACAGCCATCCCATTGTATAACCTCTCCCCCAATCTATTCTCTCCTATGTCCTCC
>CM053580.1:579150337-579163600 GCA_028627135.1 Pseudochirops cupreus
GGCAATCTTCATGTTTCTTGGAAGCTTTTGGTGCGGGAGTTCTGACTGTGTTGTCTTCCTCCCATTCCCTGCTTTGATCCTGCTTTTCCCCAAAGAAGGAATCTAGAGTTTGGTTGCTGTTCTTACTTTGCTTCTTTTGCCTACTCATGGTTGGCCAGTCAATGATTTTTTAGCTCTGTGGAACTCTGCTTCCAGAGGGGAAAGCTCTGTCCCAAATCACTGGAGTTTTCCCAGTTGCTGGCACTTTTAGGAGGCTGCTGCAGCCCCCACCAGCTTTGGTTCACTGAAAACGCACCCCAGGACCACCACCCAAGACCATGATCTGGATCCAGGCCGCTCAACACAAGAGCACTTGGCCTCTGAATGATCGCTTGGCCCCCCTGCAGTCTGCAGGACAGGAGCTCTGAAGCAGCAATGTGGAGGCAGCTGCAGGGCCTCCACTTTTGCTGCTTCCTTGCCCTGGAGGCAGTTTGGCCAGACCTGCTTTTCTCCCCCAATTTTAGCCTAGTTCCACTGACCTTTCACTTAATCCTTTTTTTCTTATGGCTTGATAATTCTGGAAACTGCCACAGCTGCCACAGAGCTGCTCCCCTGAAGCTCCAGTTGTGGCTCAGCTTGGCTCATCAGGCCGCCCCCAGGGCCAAGCCACTGTTTCAGGCTGGGCTGGTTTCACCTCCCAGCACTGAGATGGTCCCTCCAAGCTGAGCTACCTTCAGTGGAAAGTATATTTGTGTGCATTTTAGAGCTCTAGAATTTGTTTAGAGTCATATTTTATGGGTATTTTGAGGTGGCTTGTGTGGGAGCTGCCATACTTTACTGCTCCTATGCCGCCATCTTGGCTCCACCCCCCCATTACTCTTTTTAAAAAAGTAATTAAATTAATCTGACTCGTTGATAATTGTAGCAGGAAGCATACTGGTGGGGGCTCATGAACATTAGAAAGAGAATTATTAACCCCTCAGAGCTCCCCCTAGAGCCCTGAGGGGAAGTGTAGTAAGTCAGTCAACAAACATTTATTATGTGTTTATCATGTGCCCAGCATTTTGATAAACTCTAGGTATCAAAATAGAGGTAAAAGCATGGTTGCTCTGTGCCCTCATATTCCAATGAAAGATAGCATACAAATAACTAAATATGTTTGTGATATATCAAGTTTAAATTCATCCTCAGACACTTACTAGCTGTGTGGCCCTGGGCAAGTCACTACTGTTTGCCTCAGTTTCCTCATCTATAAAATGAGTTGAAGAAGGACATGGCAAACCATTTCAGTACCTCTGCTAAGAAAACTCCAAAGGGATCAAAAGGAGTTAGACATGACTAAAAAAAAATGGCTAAACAAGAACATCAAAGCGATATGCAATGTAAATGAAAGAAAAATCTCAGAGAAAAGGCACTTGGAGTTAGGGCACAGATTTTAAAAATATAATTTGGAGATCCAACTGGTCAACTGAAGTGGGAGTTTAGATAGGAACCCCCTAGTGTCTATATGTACCACATGTACCTTCCCTGAACCTCAACTTCTATATCTGTAATAGCATCCTATTACAGATAGGACTAGATGGCCTCTGAGGACCTTTCCTATTCTATGATCTTCTGAGTCTACAATCCTCTAGTCAGGGACTTACTGAGTAAGGTTCTAGGTTAGAACCTAGAGCTCTAGAATTATCAATCCAAAAAACATCATGGAATCTTCAAAGCTCCTAGTAGAATCTTAGAATCCAAGAATTTTGTTTTAATCACATAATACAATGTTGGTATCATAGACAAAATGTTTGGATCAGAACCCCTCTGGACAACAATTTCAGGAAAAGCTATAGACATGCTTTATTTCACTTCCCAGTTCTCAGGCCTTCTCTTCTTCCTTGTCAGCTGTCTTACATGGGTGACTTTTCGCCCCTACCCTCAGGCTTGGAGCCAATAACCCTGATTAAATGAATTCTGTCATTGTTCCTGGATGTGCTATATTAATCTCCTCCAAATGTGGCCCCATTCACCATCTTAGTAATTTTCTGTACCAAAGTAGCTACCATTCACCTTTGTGTGTGGTTTCCCCCTTGAAGTAGAAACTCCTTGAGGTTAGGAATCATCTTTGTTTTGTTTTGTTTTGTTTTCATCCTTAGTGCTTAATACAATGTTCAGCACATAGTAAATGCTAAAGAAATTTTATTCATCCATCCATCCATCCATCCATCTATCCATCCATCCATCCATTCTTCCTTTCATTTGTATTAGAAACCCAGAGAAAAAGCAGAGGAAATGAACTCACTTTCTAAAGGCAAGTCCCTTCAATTTATTTGCCAGATGATTTGAGAATAGTTTTTCAGGGTTGCTGGTGGTAAGGTTTTTGACTGACTTTTTGACCAAATGTGTTCCCAACTGTGTTTGAAAAGGACAATCTCTTTCAAATGTGACTGATAATGAAAAATGGCGGGGGAGTTTATAACCATCATTGTAGCAGCCAAGGACTCCCCAGCTCTGACTCTTGTACTCTAGAGCTTTAAACCAGGGTATTAATTCACTCCTTCTCCCAGAGCACAAAGAAATAGGCCTTTCCAAGTCTATTCAGCTGTACATTAGCTTAGCGGCCTAGTGAAGATTGCTGAGCATCTGCTCTCAATCTACATTGTGAGGTTCAGGGAGAATGTTGGGGATGAGAGACTGGCAGAGTCATTGGAGTCAAAGTCAAAATTATAGAACCGAAAGCTTGAGATTCTGAATAATCCAATGCATAATACAAGGAATCTGGTCTCCAAGGGTACTAGGTAACCCTAATGAATGCACTGAGAATCTGTCTAATGTGAGAAATGCACGTCCGGCCAATGGCCCAGCAGAATCTAAAAGGTCCAGCTTACCTGTATCTGTAAGATGCAGGGATGTGGACTCAATGGCCTCTGACGACTCGTCCAATACTAGAGCCATGATCCAACCATACAAAGTCACTTGAACTCTGTGCCTCAGTTTCGTCAGAGAATCTCTATGGATTTCAAGGTTCCTTCCATCTCTAAATATGTGACCTTATGATCCCAAAGTATGTTATAGTCTAACATGGAATACTTAGAGAATACATCCTAAATCTTGACTTGGGTCCCTGCAAGCTCTGTGACCTTGTCCAAGTCACTGCCCATCTCATAGACTCTTCTGCTTTAAAAAGAAAAAGAAAAGAAAAGAAAGCTTGGTCATATGCAATATCCTGTTTGTGTGGTATGAATATGTGTGGATATATATGTGTACATATGTTCTCTAGATTAAGAAGAATACATAACTGTTTTCATTCTCCCATTCTCCAACATGACTTTTATGTGGTTTTCTTCAAAACTTTATTTACAGAACAGATAGACAGAGAGGTGGATAAGTATAAATATGCATATACATATGTATGTATATATATATATATATATATATATATATATATATATATATATATATATATACGCATATACCCATATATGTGTGTAGATAGATAGACAGATACATAGACACATATATGAAGCAGCCAGGTGTTATAGTGAATAGGGTTTTAGGCCTGGAGTCAGGCAGACTTATTTTGCCAAGTTCAAATCTGGCCTCAGATACTTACTAGCTATGTGACCCTGGGCAAGTCACGTAACCTTGTTTACCTCAGTTTCCTCATCTGTAAAAGGAGCTGGAGAAGAAAATGGCCAATGACTCCAGTATCTTTGCCAAGAAAATCCCAAAATGTGAGGCCCATCAACTGGGGAATGGCTAAACAAGTTGTGGTATATGAATGGAATGGAATACTATTGTGCTATAAGAAATGGGGAGGAGACGGTCTTCATATTCACCTGGAGAGCCTTATACAAACTGATGATAAGTGAGAAGAGCAGAACCAGGAGAAATCTGTACACAATCACAGACACACCATATGTGTGACGACCAACCTTGATAAACTGGACTCTTCTCAGCAATGCACAGGTATAAGATAGCTCTACAAGTCTCGGTATGGAAGGAGATGTCTACATTCAGAGAAAGATCCAGAAAGACCAGAGTTTAAATGGAGACTGAAGCAATCTACACGCCATCGTTCTTTTCCATGTTTGGTTTTCTTTCTTCTTTCCCACTGTTCACTCCATCAGTTACAACCCTTCTATACAACCAGACCAATGTCCAACGTAGAAGTATTTGCAGATCCCATACTTGATGACACGCCGCCATGGGGGAGAGGAGAGAAAACTTGAAACTCAAGGGATTGTGGAACTGAATCTTGTAAACTAAAAGTAAACAAACAAGTCAAATTAAAAACAAAAAAGAAAATCCCAAAATGTGTCACGGAGGGTTAGATGTGCCTAAAAACAGCTGATGAATAACAACAAGAACATGTATTTTATACATACATACATACATACATATATATATATATATATATATATATAGAAACACACACATATTTCCACACATATGTGTGTACACATCATATATACACAGGTGTGTATATACATGCGCATGCACATATACATCTTACATCCAAACAAAAAGGGGACATGTGTGTGTAGATATGTGCATGCCTTGTAGACCTATATGTGTATAACATACATAAGAACAGAGGTATATGCGTATAAGTGTGTCTATAGGAATCCACACCAATACATTATACACACACATAATACAATATATATGTTGTATACATATAGTTACATATATATATGCATACAGAGATATCTGTTTGGATACATATAGATACACACACATCCCCACACACAATGTATATAGCCACATAGACATTCTCTTCCCTGTTAGAAGGAAAGCTCTTCGAGGACAGGGCCTCTTCTCTTTTTGTCTTTCTGTCCTTCACACTGGGCGCCATGCTTGGTTTATGAAAGGCACTTCATAAATGTCTCTTGGATGCCTGTGTATTCTAAGGTGTGAGGCTTGGGTCAGGCAGTGTAGACAAATGGAAATGAATTCAGGACTTGGATTCCAGAGACCCCTGAGTTTAAGGGCTGGGTCCAGTTATTTCTAAATCTGTGCACTTGGACAAGAAGTTCCACCTCATATAGAGCCTTCTCATCAGAGCTTTTGGGGACACTTTTGGGGGAAGGGGAAGGAACCACTCAACCCCCTTTCTTGGCCCAACCTAGTTTGAGCTTCATCTGTTCCATTTTCTGCTCAGCCAAGAGGCTCCATTCTCACATGGTGGGCTGTTTTTGAACAGAGTCATGGAATAGGGTTAGGGGAGCATTTTGAAAGTCAAGTGGTGCTAATACAATAATAATTACTAATTATAGATTGCACATAATTAATAATTATGTTATTAATATAGTACTTTAAGGTCTGCAGAGATAATATTTACAAATATTATCTCACTTGATTCTCATAACAACCCTGAGAAGTAGGTGTTATCATTAGTTCCATTTTACAATTGGAGAAACTGAGGCTGGGTTAAACGTGACTCTTGCCCAAGGTCATACAGCTAATAAGTGTCTGAATCTGGATTTGAACTCCAGCCTTCCTTACTCCAGGGATCCATACTCTGTCTGCTGGGCCCTTTAACTGAATTTGATTTGCCAACAAAACAAAACTCCATTTGTCATTGTTATTTCTAGATAGGCCATTTCATGGGTACAGGGAGTTCCCAGTGAGTAAACTCCCTCTACCAAAGGTGTATCGGCAAGCACCCTAGCATACCTAGGGAGGCTACTAGCACAGGTTCTTAGATCTGCTTTTCTAAAGGAAAGCAACTCAAAATGGGTTAACAATCTTACTTTAATCAATCATACCATTTACCTAGTTCAGGGGGAAAAGTCGGCACCCTGAACTTCAGAGTATACAAGCAGAAGTTACAAACAAACAGAAAAACAGATCAGCAGACGGCTTCCAGCGTCTGACCATTACATCAGTTACCTATTCAGTTACCAGAGAAGGAAGCACCAACATCTGGGTTTTTCACAGCCGGGGGGCTCAACGGCTGCCCAGAGTCTCGTCTGGCGAAATCACACAACTCTTCTCAAAGTGAGCCCCAAACCAAAACCTCACATCAGGGCGTATATATAGCCTTCTCCTGGCTTGGAGAATGTCACAGCCCTCTAGACCCACTGCCCAATCACAAAGCTACAAGGCACGGGCATTCCTGGAAAACAAGCCTGGTGCCACGGGCTTCATGTGACCACATTCAGCCTATTAGGGAACAGAGTATACTTTCAACTATCCAAGGGTCCTCAGAGTCACGTAGCCACTTTAGCAAAGGGCCTAGGGTCTGGGAAGATCTTCAGATTCCCATAACAAAAGGGCAGCACCTGTTCTACAATTTGAGTCTTGGAGACCTGCTGAGGGCCTTGAGGGTTTAAGTGACTTGCCTGGGGTCAAAGGTGGTACTTAAGGCCTTAAAAGTTCTCCATCTCTTTCTGTCTCTCTCTTTCTTCTCTCCTCTCTTCTCCTCTTCTCTTCTCTTCTTTCTCTCTTCTCTTCTCTTCTCTTCTCTTCTCTTCTCTTCTCTTCTCTTTTCTTCTCTTCCTCTCTGTCACTGTCTCATTGCACCTTTCTCTTATACCAAACTACCACCCCAGAAGCCTCCTGCCACTGGCAGCAACAACAGCAGATGGAATGTATCATGGAGGTCATTTGATCCAATCCCCTCAATTTACCAATGAGGAAACTGAGGCTGAGAGGCATGAAACCATTTGCTCAAGGTTCTGCCAACACATGGCAGATTCAGGATAGGAGCCAAAATCCTTTGGATCCAAAAGGAACACTCTGCCTGCTGTGTGTCATACTCCCCATTCTTCTTTTTGTAGGCGTTTTTAATGGCTTCTGAAATAATCTCTGCACAACAGTCCCATATAGTAGGACACTCTATTGTTCCAACTTCCATTTTTCAGTTGAAGAGATTGAGGCTCAGAGTGCTAATGACTTTCCCAGAGTCACAAAACTAGTGAACATTCGAGTCAAAATAAGAACACAGATCCCCTGGCATCAACTCAGTTGGAAGCCTGTGGTAGGATGGAATCAGGAAACACTCTCAACATGGGCTAATGGCTTCACCTCTCTGGGCCTCAGTTTACTTATCTGTACAATATCTATATAATAGTTATCTGTCTAATAGTTATACTACCCACCTCCTTGGGTTGTCTTGGGGACCAAAATGGAGTTCTGAAACTGACAGGAAAGAACTGTCCGCAATGGAAAGAAGTATCCACAGCCTCAATCCTCAAACTTCTTGGTCTCAGGACCCCTTTATATTCTTAAAAATCACTGAGGACTGTCTACTCCCATTTCTGTGGTTTAAATCTATTAATATTCATGGTATTAAAAATTAATAAAATTCCAAAGTTCAGTTTATATGGTTTATAGCTGTTAACATTTACCATTTCAGAAATCAAAGCATCTTAGTATTATTATGTAAATTGTTTTGACCTAGAGCATCTCTTGAAATGGTCTTGGGGACTCCCAGGGATCACCAGGCCACTTTTGAGAGCCATTGGACTAGTTACTTGGTTACAAAAATTCCTAAGTAATCACAGCTATCTCAAAGTGAAATGGACCATATAGGGAGGTAGCGGGTTCCCCATTCCTAGAGGTCTTTAAGAGAAGGCTAGGAAGAACTTCTCAGGGATGGCACAGATATGCTTTTTAGCAGATCATTGATTTCCACTGAGAAAGAACTCCAGGGTTCATCTAATTCCCATTCCACCCCCTGCCTTGATTTATGGAAAAGGAAGGGAAAGAACATTATGGGACTATAGATTTAGGACTCGTAACATCCTCATGTTACTGATGTGAAACCAAGGTCTACCTGGAGTGAGAGTGTCTTCGAAGCCAGCTCTGCCAACTCCAAATCCAGTTTGCTTTCTTTGCCTTCAAGGCCTCTGAGGTCCCTCTCAACTTTGAGATTCCGTGTGATTATGCATGGGAAATAAGGTTATGTCTAGGTAAAGGGCTTTATAAACCATAAAGCTCTAGATAAATGTCAGCTATCATTATGATTTCTACTACATCATGCTCCCTCCTGTGGGCTGAATCGAGTCCTTAGGAGATTCTGTTCTCACTGAAAAATGCCAGGACATACGTCCCCCATGGATCTTGTTTCCATTCCTTGGTCTCGCACACCTCTTATGGCGACCTCTCCCCAGTCATTCTCTATGAGGGTGACAAAGCTTTCTTTGAGCCAACTACTCTAAAATCAGCTCCTCAGTGGGGCTTCGTGAAAACAACGGTAAGATAAGCTGCATCTCCAATCCACTGATGGCCCAGTGAATGGAGCTCTGGGGCAGGAGTCAAGAAGTCGTGAGTTCAAATCCAGCCTCGGGCACTTGCTAACTGTGTGACCCTGGGCAAGTAACGGAATCCTGTTTGGCTCAGTTTCCTTATCTGTAAAATGGGGAAGATAACAGTACCTTCCTGGCAGAGTTGTTGTGAGAATCAAATGAGATAATATTTATAAAAAAGGGTTGGTACTGGGGCAGCTAGGTGGCACAGTGAATAGAGCACCAGCCCTGGAGTCAGGAGGACCTGAGTTCAAATGTGACCTCAGACACTTCACACACACACACACACACACACACACACACACACACACACACACAAACTAGCCGTGTGACCTTGGGCAAGTCACTTAACCCCATTTGCCCTACCTTTCCCCCAGCAAAAAGAAAAATAAAGGGCTGGTACATATAGGGGCCATACAAACATTTATTCCCTTCCCTTCCTTCTCCTGCTTCAAACTGTCCCAATGGAAGCCAGGTCAATTTAGTGTAGGGAATACTGCACTGGGGTCCCAATTCTACCATGAATAATATGAATTACTCTTATTTCTCTAAGCTTTGCAAACAGAAATCTCCTTCCTCTCAAATACCCTGTTTAAAAACATGTGTAAGATTTTCTAATACAGAATTAATTTCTAATACAAACATACAACCCCCTTGAACAGTTGAGAAAATGAAGGCTCTGAAAGAAGACAATCAGTCAAAAAGTACATATGAAAAACCTCCAACATGCCAGGAACAGTGTTCAGTGCTGAGATACGGAGATACAAAAAAACATGGGCCCTCAGGAACTCACAATCTAAAGGCAGCCAGGCCAGCTGTGGCCATGGCCACTGGTATACAAGACACATGGAGAAGAGATGAAAAGTGACCTTAGAGGGGAAAGTTGAAGCAGCTGTCACAAAGTTAGGATGAGGCAGGATTCCAACCCAGCCCTCCTGATTCAGGGTCCAAGACTTTATCCACTTTACAATGGTATTATAATAAGGAACTGTGGTCCTTAAGTCATTTTTTTCCCTTTGGCCCTCAGTTTCTTTTCCTGTAAAATGATCAAGACAAGGCAACATGCATTTAGTAAGCATTGATGTTCTAGGCACTGTGTTAAGCCCTGGGGAAACAAAAGGAGGAAGAAGACAGTGCCTGCCCTCAAGGAGCTTACAATCTAACCAAGAGAGGAAATGAAGAGTAGAATACCCTTAGTACTTACCTCACAAGCTTATTATGAAGAAAAAAAACACTTCGTAACCATAAATTGTTCTATACTTATCAATTTTTATTAAACAGATTAAGGACACAAGACAGTAGAGTAGAAAGAGGGCTGAATTTGGAGTCAAAGGATCAGGGTCAAATCCCATCTCTACCAACCACCACCAGATTGAACAACAAGCATTTCTTAAATACCTGCTCTATTTCAGTCATTGTAGCAGATTCTGGGGAAACAGAGACAAAACAAATAGATTGCTACCTTCAAGAAAATGACATTTTTCTGGCAATTATCACCTACAAATAGAGAAGTAAAGGCAGGCATTTTTTAAAGGGAGGGCAGACCAACCACTGGTGTCAGGGGAGAAGGAAAGATGCCAAAATCAGAGAAAGCCATCAGTTGAACCTTAGAGGACGCTAAAAATGATCAGAAATGGGTGTGAGCAAGGACCACATCCCAAGCGGGTGGGCTTAGCCTGGGGAAAAGGAGACATTGTCAGCCTGGGGGAACAGCAAAGGAGGCTGGTTTGGCTGAAATGGACTTTTTGCTAAGGGAAGTAATGGGAGATAAATTTGGAAAGGAAAGTTGGTACTAGATTAGCGACAGTCTTAAAAGGCAGAGCTAAGGAATCCATATTCCATCCTTGAGGCAACGGAAGGGATGAGGTCTTTTACTACATAAAGGTGAGCACTGCTGCTTTGTTCTTGGTCTTTTTTTGGGGGGGGGGCGTCTCTTTGTATCCCCAGAATCTGATGTAGTCCCTTCTTCATGGAAAGTCCTTACCACATGTGTGTTGAATTTCATTGTCTTGAGCATAGCTGTTGCATGGTAAAACCAGTCCCTTAGGAAGATTATTTTGGCAGCTGAACAGAGGATGAATTAGAAATAGGAAAGACCAGAAGCAGGAAAAACAATGAGAAGGTTTTGTGATAATTGGGGTAAAAGGTAATGAGAGCTTGAATTGGAGAGGTGGTTACATGAGCATATCAAGAGAGACAGTGGGGAAAGAGCCAGACAAGGTCCAGTTGCCATGACTTTGCAATTGATAAGCTATGGGGGGAGGAGAAGGAGAAGGAAAACTCCAGGATGATCCTAAGGTCATGAGTCTTCCTGACTGGGTGAATGGGGGTCCCCTTCACAGAAATAGGGGATCTGGAGTAGGGATGGGTGTAGGGAGAAAGGCGATGGCATTCGATTTAGATGTAAGATCATAAATTTAGGGGAGGCTAGGTGGTACAGTGAATAGAGCACCAGCCCTGGAGTCAGGAGGTACTGAGTTCAAATTCAGCCTCAGACACTTAACACACACACACACAAAAAAAACCAGCCGTGTGACCTTGGGCAAGTCACTTAGCCGCAATTGCCCTGCATTCCTCCTGCAAAAGGCAAAAAATAAAATAAAATAATTAAAAAGATCATAAATTTAAAGGTGGAAGGTCAATTAAAGGCCATCTTGTCCAACTTCTGTATTTTGCAGATGAAGAAACTGAGGCACAGGGAGGGCTCATGACTTAGCCAAGGTCACACAAAGGCAGGATTTGAACCCTGGTCCTCTGACTACAAATTAGCACTCTTTCCACTATGCCATGATCATTGTATAGATAGGTGGTGCAGTGACTAGAATCTAAAGTCAGGAAGATCTTAGTTTGAATTTAACCTTAGACACTTATTAGCTAGTGTGTATCCCTGGGCCAGTCACTTAACCTCCATTTCTTTCAGTTTTCTCAGCCGTGAAATGGGGATGAAAATTGTAGCTATCTCCCAGGACTGCTGTGAGAATCAGAGTCGATGCACTTAGCACAGTTCCTGGCGCATGGGAGAGCACTCTATAAATGGCAGCTCTTATTATGATGATGATTCTGACACAGACATTCAGGGATGTGCTGAGAAATGTTTAACAACCGTTTCTCTGGGGAGAAATGTATAAATGACACACTTTTAAATTTTAATCTGCCTTGTTAACATTTACTCCATCATTTTAAGGTTAGGCAATCAACAAAACAATAAGCCAAGCCTTAATTTATACTGTTTACCCATTTTCAAGGTATAAATGCTCACACTGAGAATTTAATAATGGGAGGGAGGCAGGGAGGGAGGGAGAGATCAGAGAGACAGAGACAGAGAGACAGACAGAGCCCAGCCGAGAAAGGATAGAGAGAGGGGGAGAGAAAGAGACAGAGACAGAGAAAAGAGAAAGGAGAGAGAGAGAGAGAGAGAAGAGGAAGGGAGGGGAGGGGAGAGGAGGAGAGGAGGGGAGAGGAGGGGAGAGGAGGGGAGAGGAGGGGAGAGGAGGGGAGAGGAGGGGAGAGGAGGGGAGAGGAAAGGAGAGGAGAGGAGAGGAGAGGAGAGGAGAGGAGAGGAGAGGAGAGGAGAGGAGAGAGAGAGAAATCAGAGACAGAGAGAGAAGTGAAAGGTTAGAGAGAGGAGGAGGGAGACAGACAGAGAGACAGAGAGAGACAGAGATAGAGACAGAGATGGAGACAGAGAGAGATGGAATTTCGAGGTAGATCCAGCATGGCCCTGAATATGATAAATAAGAATGTAAATGCAGATGAAGTCTCTAGGGAGAAAGTGCAGGGAAAGAAAAGAAAAGGGATCTTAAGAGACAATCTTACAAAGAGGGAAGGGGGTGAAAAAGGAGGTAGGGTGGCATAGTGAGCAGAGTACTAGCTAGGCTTAGAGTCAGAAGAAGCCTGTCTCGGAAACTTGCTGGCTGTGTGACCCTGGACAACTTCTCTGGATCTCTGCTTCCTCATCAGTAAAATGGGGCTGGGGCTGGTCTCGAGGGTTTCTAGGGCCCCTAGAAGCTCCTGTGATCCGAGGAACTGCAAAGCACCTCACGAAAGTCTGGCTCAGGCAGGCAGGAGACCCAGGAGAGAGCCGCGGCGCTGAGACAAAAGAGAGACACAAAATGAGGGGGCCTCATGCATTTCCCAAGCAGAGAGGCTTGGGTTCCGGGGTGGGGAGGTGAGATGTTGCCCTTCTGGCCCAGCCAGGAGCCCCTCTAATTGAGTGACTTCCCTCCACCCTCCTCGGATCACAGAATCATACGTTTCAGAGCCTGGAAGGGCCCTAAGAGAGCATTCAGCCCAACCCCCTCATTTCCCGTCCTAATTGAATTGCGGGCCCTTTCCTTCCCCAATTCCAGGAGTCCAATCTGAGAAGGGCCGGAGGCCACGGGTGATGCTGGGACTCCAGGGCCCTCCCCCTGCAGCCCCAGCCGCCCCATTATCCCTCCCCCCCTGCCTTCAGCCGGGAGATTATAAACACTTTGTGTCAAACCACTTCCCAGCAGTTCTCCCAGTGTGAGAACGATTGAGGTCAGGGGCTGCAGACAACCTACCCATCACGCCAAGTATATTCCTCAAACGGTGACATGCAATCTCGCGGCGGAGGTCACCTCTGGAGGAAGCGCTCCCTGCCAGCCGTTGAGTGAGCGAGGGGGGACCGAATTGCAGCTTTGGAAAATAATCGGGCGGAACATGCTGGAAATCGCTCCCTAGGTAATCAATGGTTAACAAGAGCCGCCACCTCCATCCAGGGTAAACAGGAATAGATTTACAGTAAATACCTTACCCAGGGACAGAAGTGAGACTCTCACGAGCCTAAGGTGGAGAATTCATTCAGAGGGATGGATGGTTAATTGTCTGATAAGCAGAACCAGAAAACCTTGGGTCTATCTGCCCGAGGGACTGGGGGAGCAGCTCCAGCCTGGACACACCTTAGAGCAGCAGGTGTTGGGGAGAACAGAAGCCGTGCCTTCATTTCCCACTCCCTCTTGCCTCCCACTGTGGGCAAGCTGTCACTGGGGGGCTTCACTGGGAATTTAGGCTGCTTCCTACA
>CM053580.1:579163700-579180304 GCA_028627135.1 Pseudochirops cupreus
GTGTGTGTGTGTGTGTGTGTGTGTGTGTGTGTGTGTGTGTGTGTGTGTGTGTGTGTGTGTGTGTGTGTGTGTGTGTGTGTGTGTGTGTGTGTGTGTGTGTGTGTGTGAGAGAGAGAGAGAGAGAGAGAGAGAGAAAGAGGGAGAAGGGATAGAGGAGAGAAGAGAGGGGGGAAGGGAAGATTATGAGGGATGGTGAGGAGAGAGATGGAAAAAGGAGAATAGGTGAATGGAGATAGAGAGATAGAAGAAAAAAAGATATGGTAAATGAAGGGAAGGAGGGAGAGAGTTATGTAACAAAAGAATGGGCTTGAGGGATGTGAAAGAAAAAGATATAGAGAGTAAAAGAGAGAGGAAGAAAAGCACAGAGGAAAAGAAAGGTTAGATAGAGCTATAGGGAGAAGAGAAAGAGAGAAGGAGGAAGCAGCGTATGAGATGGAAAAAAAGAGATGGGGAGCCAGAGAAATGGAGGGAGACACATATCATGATGAGAGAAAATACAAAGCTATGAAATGGAGGACTGAGCTGGAGAAAGAAAAGGGGAGATAGAAAAAGGGAGTATGAGAAATAAATAGTAAGGTCACGAGAGATTAAATAGGGAGTAAGAAGTGGGAGAGAGAAAAAAGGATGAAGGTCAATGAAGACTCGGCAAGAGGCAGAGGGGAGCTGAGAGTTGGGGGGAGAGACAGAGAGACTCAGGGAGAGAGGGAAAGGAGAAAAAGGAAAGAGGAAAACAGAGAAAGATGCAGATATGGAGGGAGAAATGAGAAGTCAGAGGGCAAGTGGCATGAGTGGAAGATGGTGAAAGAGAGACAGAGAGAGGTGGGAGAAAGAAAAGCAAAAGAAAAACATCTGGGGACAGAGATACAGGGTGGGGAGGGGAGGGAGATTGAGAGAGAAATAGCCAGCCTCTGGAAGGCTGATTTTTGTTTCTGCTAAGATGGGAAAAAAAAATGCTCTTTGTTATCAGAGGGCTTGAGTGACACAGGCAGCCCTCTACATTCTCCTCCATCACACACACACACACACACACACACACACACACACACACACACACACACACACACACACAGCATAAAACCACTCCCCTCCCCCATCCTCACCATTCAGCCCACAGACCAGACCCACTATCTGATGCTTTAGCCCTAACAAAAGCTGCCAGCCCATGCATTCCAGGAGATGAGAACAGGAGACCTCAGCTGGGGTACCAGGGGAATGATGCCCAGAAATCCATTTTGAAGAATGCATTTCAAAGTCTACCACAGCAAGCTGCTTGAGGTGAAGTGACCACAGGCAGGGCATCCATATGGATTGGAAAAGCTCAGGCTGGGCCTAGTCTAGGGAGCTTCAGAAGTATCTAAAGACCAAAACCCCAGCCTCCAGTGTCCTCTATTGGATTTAGCAGGCATGGGGAAAGTCCTGTTGAAGGACAAATTTAAAGAAGAGAAAGACTCTAGCAAATGGTTGGCTGCATGTCTCTTTATTTCCAAATTCTTACCCCTATGGCCGGGACAGGGCCCCCAAATCCCCTCTGAAGTTGTTTTTCTGGTCACATCAGCAGAATCCATCTATTCACCAAAACAGTGCCCAACGTTCTTTTGGACTTGTTTTTCTGATGGGTTTTGAGAAAGAGGGAAAAGATCTTGTTCTCCCACTTTCTGCCTGCCTATTAATATGCTATGCATTTTCAGATGCCTGATGAGTGTTCCCATCTCTCTTTGTAGACAGTGTTGTGGCTGTGATGGAGGGTGGAACAGGGCTCCCACCTACAGACACAGCAAAGTCATCAAGAGGACAATTAATTCTGGAGGGGGGGGAAGGGAAATTCATAGGAGGAGGGAGAGAGGGAGAAAAGGGGAAAGAGAGGGAGTGAGCAAGAGGGAGACATAAGGCAGAAAAGGGAATGATGAAAAAACAAAAAAAAATGTAGTTAGAAAAGGAAAGTAAGATGGGAGAAAAGAAAATGGGGAAATTATAGGGAAGGGTGAAAAAAGAAAAAGAAGAGACTGGTGGATAAGAAAGAAAAGAAAATGGGGAAATTATAGGGAAGGGTGAAAGAGAAAAAGAAGAGACTGGTGGATAAGAAAGAATGGAGGAGGATAAAAGAGGTGATAGAAAGAGGGGGTAAAAGAGAGGACTGAGGGGGAGAAAAGTGAGAGAAGAGAATAAAAGCAATGGTGAAAAAGAGAAGGGCACAGCATGGGGTGAGAAATAAAGATGGGAGTACTAAGAGGGAGAATAGAATAAAGTAGGATGAGAGGAGAAATAAGAGAGTCAGACTTGGCTGAGAAAGAAAGGGAGAGGGGAGGTTGGGGAAATGAGAAAGAAGGGAGAAGGGGAAATGGGAAATGAGAGAATGGACTGGAAGAGAGAGGAAGAGGGCATAGGAAAGAAGATCAGAGAGAATAGGATGAGAGAGAACAGAGGGAGAGAATGGGAATGAGACAGAGAAGTGGCCAGAGAGATGGTAGGTGAGAGAAATAAAGAGAATGAGGTGGAACAAGGAGAGAGAAGTACAGAAAGAATGAAGGGGAGATTGGGAGGGGTGTGAAATAGAAAGAAGGGGGTAAGAGGGGTTGAGAGGATAAGAGGGAGAAAGGAAAGATGAGAGAAAGAGGTTGATGAGATTATGGGAAGGGCAGAAAGAGGGGAGAGGAGAGAGCTGACCATGACAGTGATGAAAGGTGCGATAAGAGAAAAAATGGAGAAAATAGAGGATAGAGAAAGAGGAGGAATGAGACTTAAAAGAGAGAAGAAATAATTCTCTTAATTCCAGTGCTTTCCCTCTTTTAAGTATTGACTATTTATCCTGTGTGTAGCTTTCAGTCTCTGTGTGTGTGTGTATGCATGTGGTCTATATATGTGCATGCCTGTCTGCTCCTTAAGGGTAGAGATTGGCTTTTGCCTCTTTTTGTATCCCCAGTGCTTAGCACAATGCCTGGCATATAGTAGGTGCTTAATAAATGTTTATTGATTGGTTACTAATAGGATATACCGTGGGTGTGTCCGAAGGCTGATTTTAGGAGAATTGGGTGGCTGGGGAAGTGATCTGGTAAGTGGGAGAGGGGGAAAGCTTTAACATTGTTGACTTAACTCCAATGACAAGTAGCTTTCTCTGACAGAAGACTAGCTGATGCCTTCCCAGAGGCAGGGTCAGATAAATAGGTCCCAGTGAAGTAAGGAAAGAGCTCTAAGATCTTCTCAGTAGATCCTTAGATAAAGCAGGAATCTACTCTAAAGCATCCCTACAATCAACCTAACCTCAAAGTCATGCAGTAGCAACAGCTCTCACTGTTACAAAGGTCTTCCTAATAATGACCCCAGATCTTCACCCACTCATGTTCTATAGTTCCTGACCTATTCACTCAGCTTTCTAAGGACTAGTCACAGAATCACAGCTTCTCAAAGTCAGAAAGAATCTCAAGAACTGGTTTCTATTCCAACCCACACCTGACCAGTGAAAACCTTGACAATCTTCCTGATAAATGATCAAGTCCCTGCTCTATGCAGATGATTCTCAGATCTCCTTATCTACCCCTAATTTCTCTGATGACCTTTAGACTCACATCTTCAACTGCCTTCTCTCCTCTGACAACATCACCTCCTGGTACATGCCCTCATCATCTCCCACCTGGACTATTTCAATAGCCAGATGGTTGATCTCTTTGCCACAAATCTTTACCCACTTCAATCCACCCTCTGCTCAGCTGTCAAAGTGAGCTTCCTAAAATTCACGTCTGGCCCACAACTCAAAAAACTCCAATGGCTCTCATCTCCAGCATTAAATCACAGCATCCATTGTCATTTGAAGTCTTTCATAATCTGATCTCACCATCTTTCTAGGATTTTTTTACCTTACAGCCCCACCCTAGACACTCTCCCCCCCCCCCAACTCAGTGGTCTCTTTGCTGTTTCTTGAAGAAGACACTCCCATCTCCCAATTCCAGGAATTTTCTCTGCCCATCTCCTATTCCTGAAATCTTCTCTTTCTTCATCTCCATCTCCTGACATCCCTGGCTTCCTTCAAGTGCCAGGAAAAACCCTACCTTCTACAGGAAGCCTTTCCCAAGACCTCTTAATTTTAGCCACCTTTCCTCTCTTATTTATTTCCTATTTATCCTGTATGTAGCTCCTTCGAATGTATTTGTTTGCTTGTTGTCTCCCCCATTAATTTGTGGATTCCTTGAGGGCAGGGATTTTCTTTTGCTTTTCTTTGTATCTCCAGGGCTTAGCAGAGTGCCTGGAGTGTAACAGTCAATTAATAAATATTTACTCACTGACTATTGACTGACCAACTTGGACCCCTCCAGTGACAAGGAACTCACAACCTCCTGTAGCAGCCCATCATTTTTGGACAGCTCCAGCTATTTGGAAGTTTTCTTGGAAGATGATTCCCTCCCCAAAACTTCTTGGTATTGCTTCTTGTTCTACCATCTAGGGCCAATAGAATATAAAGCTAACCTTTTGGTACTTATGACAATACTCAACTATTGAAAGACAAAGACCATTCTCCTATCCCAACCCATCTCCAACCCCCACCTCCACCGAGTCTTATCATTAGTCATCAGCTCTCCCTATTTTGTCACTGGGCTGCAATGGTAACTCTTCCATCATGCTTCTGCTGGGTACCTTCTTCCCATCCCAATTTTCACCTTCTTTTTATGTGTTATCTGCCATCTTTAGAA
Source organism: Pseudochirops cupreus (assembly GCA_028627135.1). Lineage (NCBI taxonomy): Eukaryota > Metazoa > Chordata > Mammalia > Diprotodontia > Pseudocheiridae > Pseudochirops > Pseudochirops cupreus. The sequence goes on from CM053580.1 coordinate 579,168,383, forward strand.
GGTAAACTCCTTGAGAGCAAGGGCTGTCTTTCTTATCGCTTGTATTGTACCTTAGTTCTTCTGACTTGGGATTGGGTACATTTTCATTACCATCCCACCCACTTCCAATTCCATGAGCTTCTGAGCTTCTCCAGTCTGTCCTAGGTGGACCCTGCTGACATTGATGGAAGAAACCTCCCATGCCCTACTGGGGATCTTCCAGGGATCAGAATGGGATCCTATCTGTCCTTGGAATTCCAAGAAAAGGTTTCTCAGTGTTAACCTTAAGAAACTTCAAATGGAATTATATGACACTAAGAAACTGACCCTGGATGTGAATGAGTCATTAATGATATGACTCGAGGGTCTGGATGTTTTGGGTAGGACTTTCCATTGTCTGAGGTATTGCTTGTGTTTGAAAATTCATTCATGTATTCATTTATTTATTCATCAATTTATTCAACAAGGACTTAATCATCTACAATGGGCCAGACTAGTCTATGCGGATGTCAGTATTAATAGCAACATTAATGATTAACATGCAATACAATTAATTATTAAAATTCTATGTCATAATTAATAATAATAATCACCACAATAATAGCTAATATTATGTAGCACTTTGTGGTTTACAAAGCACTTTACACATGTTATCTCATCTGAGTTTCACAACGTTTTGAGGTAGCTGTGATCTGCCATTTTTCAGAGAAAGAAACTGAGGCTGAGAAAGAAAGTGACTACTGTGGTCTAGTCACTGTTCAGTTGTGTCTGACTCTCTGTGATGCCCTTTGGAGGGAGGTGGTGGGGCTCTTAGCAAAGATCCTGCAGTGATTTGCCATTCTCCAGTTCATTTTAAAGATGAGGAAACTGAAACTGAAACAGTTTCCTCAGTTGTAGTTTACAAGTTGAGTTTACAAAGTGACCTGTCCAGAGTCACAGAGCTAGTAAGTGTCCGGGCTCAGATTGAACTCAGGCCTTCCTGACTCCAGGTCCAACATTCTATTCATTGTACCACCAAGCTTTTCAGAAGTGAGTTAGTAAGCACTTAATACATGTTTATTCATCAATGGACACAAGGTCACACAGTTGATACATATCTGAGGCATTATTTGAACTCATTTTCCTGATTCCAAGTCCAGCATGTTATACTTATGTACTTTTAGAAATTTATGTACTTATTCATCTTCTGAAATAATTCCTGTTTTCAGAGAGCTTATGCTTTAGTAGGAGGGAAGAGCATATATGCAACTAAGTCAATAGAAAATAAATACTACGAAATTTCAGAGAAAAAGCAAGAATGGACAGAACACTAAGATGATTTTTGCCCAGTCATTAGCATTTAATATTCTTCTGACCTCCTGTTTACCAGTGTTTGATGCTGGTGAATGTTCCTTAAAAAATGAGAAAGTTAGGGCTGGGAGGAGCCTTAGAATAGGGAATGACACAGATGGAAAGGGCCTTAGGACAGAGAACATCAGAGCTGGAAGAGAACTTTGAATACTCCCTTAATTTTGCATAGGTGGACTCCCACCCTATATCCTTTCCTACCTCTATCTCATTCTATATGAGACCTTCCTTAACTCAACTTCACCACTCTAACCCTTCATGCAGCTATTACCTTCCTTTCTTTTGCTTTGTACACATAATATCCCCTCTACAATTCTCCTCTCAATATGCACTCACATGGAGGATGAGTCACCATCAATCAACCTGTATCTTAAGTTTTAGGGGTTACCCTTTGAATATGCATACATAAAGAGCCCATACCACTGTGCTTCCTATTATTAATCAGCCATTAGAATCAATTAGCTCTTAACAAAGGCATTTATTCAGATGGCATAACAACAATAATCATAGAATCCCCCCCCCCAAAAAATAGATCGAACTCTTCAAAAAATAACCACAACCTCCACAGGAAGAGAGTAATTTTAAACTTTATCATCTATTTTTGACAATATGCATAGCAAAGACAGATCGCAGCTCCTGGTACTACTGGCTCTGTAGAGTCCTCTCACAACTCCCTTTGGATGCACCATTTCTGCTGGGCTAGTTGTTCAGCTGGATTCCTAGGGTCTACTTCTCTCCATGGTCCAACTCTTTGTTTTGCTTTCAAGGGTCAGTTCCCTGAAATTGACTCCCCATGCTCTCAAGTAACTGTTCCTCTGTGTCCTTCTGTGTCTGTACTGCTTGCCTCTACTCCCTGCCATATATAGTATACTACTGGTTCATTATATGGACCAGTGGCATACTAAGCTATATGGACAATGTGGGGGAGGGGGTTGGGAGAAATCCCCCCCCCCTCCATTCCCCAGTGAATCACTCACAACTTGCAACCTCTTTCACTTTAAAAATACTGAAATTCAGGGAGGCTTAGTTATTTAAAGCCCCCAAAGGCATGAGTAATTTGTTTGCTTAGACAATCAAATTGTCCCCTTGTTGACTCAACCAGAAAAGTATTTTTCACTTCATAATAGGATCTGAGCATAGATACCTTCAGATGTTTAACACTGTGATTGCATTGTGACCCTTCTCTGACTAAATCAAGTGAAATGGGAGGATCTCCCCCCCACCTCTTATATGTATACACCTGGTGTCATCTGATAGAATATAAACTCCTTGAGTGCTGGGATTATATTTTGCCTTTGTTTACCTAGAACACAGCGCCATACTTGAATATGCTTTGAATATACTTTGAATATACAACAGGTACTGAATGTATGCTTATTTATTGATTTCTTTTAAAAAAAGATGTTGATTATTTCATTGGTCAATGTAAAGAATTTAGCAAACCGTAAACCGTTATATAAATGTAAATTATCACTATCACCTTCATAATTCACCTCCACTGCCCTTTTAACCAGCAGCAGCAGCCTCATCATAACATTAACAGCATGGCTTAGTAGACAGAAAACTGCCCTAAAAGCCAGGAAACACCAGGACTCTAATCCAACTTCTGATACATACTCACGATGTGACTCTGAGAAAACTACTTAAGTCCCAAGTTCTTTAGGTAGCTAAGAGCACAAATTGCAGAGAAGTTGTTCATGTGTATGGATGGGGGATTTCTCATCCAGCAGTTCCTTATATCAGTGTCATATCCTTACATCACAGTTCCAATTTTTAGTTCCTCTTCCTCCTTAATTTTTAATTATTATTATTATTGTTCCCATTATTAGAATCAGAATCCTGATTATTTTCATTGGTCTTTTTGTTGTTACTGCGGTTATTTTCCAAGTTCTCCTCGATCCATGTTTAATGTTTCTCCATTCTTTTCCCCTCCTTGGAAGCCGGTGATTCTCCAACCTCCCCGATTCACTTTCTCCCAGCTTCCTACACCAAATTCATGGATCCACCAAGTAATTTGTTTACACCCACCCCATCACACAAACCAAACTCACCACCAAAAAATAAATAAGTGAAGTACCATTGACTGATTCCACTTCCAACTTTCTTATGTATATTGACGTTTTGGTCCAAAGGTTAATTATAACTGGTTACTCTTAAATGAAACCGCAGAGCAGCTCTCTTGCCCGGGTGTTTTATGACTTTATAACTCACCCTATAAAGCTGATTCCTATAATCATAAAACAAAGTCGGAATGAGTTGGACACGTCCCAGGGAGGAGAGCGCGAAGTGGCTGTAGCGGGTGGGGCTGCAGGGCCTCAACCATGCGGTGCCGTGCACCCACACCCGGGCGCCTCTCTCCGCCTGGGCTCTTCCGCTCCCAAACTTAATATTCCAATCAGCTCCGGAGCGGCTGCATTAAGAGGCGGAGAGCGCATCAGTGCCCCTCTAGCTCAGGGAATATTATTCACCAGGTCATGGTCGGCTGGGTAAAATACAACCCTCATATATCATCATAACTGCCAGCAAATGACAATTATAATTGAGACGGCAATAACGAGGAAAGAGTTCTTTAATTTAACATCCAATTATTACAAGTTATCACTCCTTAATAAATGTAATATAACAGGCAATCAATGTTGCGTGCGACGGCCCGGGCTGCATTGGGATGGGAAATTTATATCCTGGGGAAAAAAAAAATACTGCGTGTGTGGGTTTGGCTTTGAAAGTCTGCACTGGCTGTGATAAGTGCTGGGAGATCTTAGGCTATAAATAGCTGGCTGCCTAGCTTGCATTTGCATATGCACAATTGCTCCAGGCCAAGGGAAAGGGGGAAATTTAAAAAAAAAAAGATTTCTTCCTTCTTCCCTGTGCGAGCAACAGTGAGGATGAAAATCGGAACCAGTGTGTGTGTGTGTGTGTGTGTTTTCCTGCCTCACTTTGGTCCAACCATAATGAGCCTTTTCAAGGCTGAGAAAGCATCCCAGCCTGGATAAAGATGTCCCAGAGGGAAAGGACTCAGGGCTGATTGCCTTTCAAAAGGGAAACGACAGCAAGAGGGGCTTGGGGAAAGCTTCCTGGGATCAGAAACTAATAATAGCTGACATTTGGGCAGCACTTACCAGTTTGCAAAATGCTTTATGGACATTAGCTCATTTGAGCCTCACAACTCTCGTGGGAGGCAGGCACTAAAACTCCCATTTCATAGATGAAATAACTGAGGCTCAGAGAGAAATGGCTTCAGTCAAGTAGTCAATAAAACACAGATTAAGCCCCTGCACTGTTCCAGGGACTGTGATAAGGGCTGGGAATTCATAGAAAAGCAAACAGTCCCTGTCCTCAAGGAGTTCATGATCTAATGGAGATGACGTGTAATTAATGGGTTCCATACAAGAGTCATTCAAAATATACAGCAGATAACCCCGACTCTCTGGACTGAGGTGTGACAAAGGTCAGCTTCTGCTGGTGGCTTCCCCTCCCTGCTGTTCTGATTCTCCAGGTTTCACCCCTGTGATTTCTCACCTGGGAACTTTTCTCCCTGCCTAGAGTCTTTTCAGCCTGGGGCATCCCTCTGCCTTGCCAATTCTCTTCTCCCACTGGTAAATTCCATTTAAAGACTTCCATTTGGAGCTGAGCCCAGTCCAGCCATGCTTTATCCCTCTCCTGGAAGTGCCTCTGACTCTGAACTTGCTACCCCACTCCTCCCAGCTCTGTCCCCCAGCCCCAGCAGCTGCTGGCCCATAGTAAGTTCTTAATAAATGCTTGCCTGCTGTCCACTGATCTCTTTACAGAAAGGCAGGAGCCAAAGGAGCTCATAAGATGATAGGGTTTAGATGGGGCTGGACCGGATCAGTCTATCTATCCATCAATAAGCATTTTTTTGTTGTTAAGAACCTGCTGTGGCAAGCATTAAGCTAGACACTGAAGATAGGAAGACAAAAACCAAAATAATCCATGCCCTCAAGAAGCTTAGTCTTCTATCAGTCTTAGAAATCATCTAGTCAAGTCTAACCCTTAGTTTATAGATGGGAAAACTGAGGCCCATAGATGTGAAGGGACTTACTCAAACTCACACAGATTGCACATAGAAGAGGTAACATTTGAAGTCAGGTCCCCTGGTATCACTGGAGCCAAGAGGGCAGTGGATGGCAGAACCCACTACAATGGCATAGCATTTATCCCCAATGGCTCTACCTTTCCACTCAGATCCCATCAAGATATCCCAACTGAGTAACCAAAGGACCCCTGGGCCTTGACATCAACCTTGTTACTGAACCTTTAGGACCACGAGGCTTTTTAGCTACTTATTTAACAGATGAAAAAACTGAGGCTAAACTTGAGGTTAGGGGCTTTACCCATAAGCATCTAAGTCAGAATTTGAACTCAGAGCCTCCATTAATTTTACTATGCCATGCTGTCACTTCAGTCATAAATAATATACACAGTCCCCAGCAGCAAAATTAGAGAGAGAGGCCTGGGGTTAGGGCTGATCTTAGAGTAGCAGTTCTCAACCTGTGGGTAGCGACCCCTTTGGGGGTCGAACGACCCTTTCACAGGGGTCACAGGGGTCGCCTAAGACCATCAGAAAACACATATTTCCGATGGTCTTAGCAACCAAAACACTGCTCCTCTATCAGTCTCCCTGTGGGTCCGCCCACATGCAGATAAGCCCACATACAAGCATTAAAGGACCGTGGCATTAGGAATGTTGAGAACCACTGTCTTAGAAGGTGGGTAGTTCCAAAGTTTCAGGAACAGCAGCACCAAAGTTGTTAATGGGGAGACTAGGTCTAGGGGATTCAGGGGTTAGAGACCATGTAATTTAATCCTTTCATTTTACAGGTGAGAAAATTGAAGCTATGAGGAGTTAAATAAAAACAAGCTTCTTGAAGCCAGAGACTGATCCTTGTCTGTCTTTGAACCAAGAGCATTGATTTGCTAATGGTGGGTATTTAATAAATGCCTATTAAAACATTCAGGACCAAAAACCATTCCCCAGTGAATAAGTAGCCAAAGGGTAGGAACAAATAACTTTAACAAAAGAATTGCAGCCCAGCAATACCACTGCTAGGTCCCTATCCCAAAGAGATCATAAAAATGGGAAAAGGACCCACATGTAAAAAAATGCTTATAGCAGCTCTTTTTGTGGTGGCCAAGAACTGAAAATTGAGGGGATGCCCATCAATTGGGGAATGGCTGAACAAGTTATGGTGTATGAATGTAATGGAATATTATTATTCCATAAGAAATGATGACCAGGTGGATTTCAGAGAAGCCTGGAAAGACTTACATGGACTAATGCTGAGTGAAGTGAGCAGAACCAGGAGAACATTTTACACAGTAACAGCAAGATTGTGTGATGACTAACTTTGATAGACTTAACTCTCTTTAGCATGCAAGGATCTGAGACAAATCCAAAAGATTCATGACAGAAAATGCTGTCCACATCCAGAAAAAGAACTATGGAAACTAAGCGCAGATCAAAGCATGTTATTTGCATGCTCTCTTCTCTCTCTCTCTCTTTCTCTCTCTCTCTCTTTCCCTCTATTTCATTTCTTATTTCTCATGGTTCTTCCCATTGGTTTTAATTCTTTACTACATGACTACTGTGAAAATATGCTTAATGTGAATGTAAATGTAGAGCCTTATCAGATTGCACGCCATTGTGGAATGGGGGGGGGGGAGGGATGGGGAGAAAATTTGGAACTCAAAATCTTCTGGAAGTGAATGATGAAAACTAAAAAATAATTAATTAATTAAAAAGAAAGAAAGAAAAGAAATTAATCAATAATCTGTACAGAAACTGGACCATCATCACAGACCAAAAAAGAAAAAAAGAATTGCAAATGATTCACAACTGTGTAAAAGAATGCCTCAAATCATGAAAAAGGAGACAAACACAGATAAAAATGATTCGAAAATTTTACCTCATACACAACAAATTGGCAAAGATGACAAAAATGAGAATAATTAATGTTGCAAGGGTTGTAGAGAAATAAGCATATATCAGTTGTTAAGGGAGTTCTGAATTGTCATTTATTCTGGAAATCAAGTTGGAATTTTGTTAAGAAATTGATTGAAATGTCCACAGCCTTTGAACCAGAGATCCCCCTGCAAGGCATATACCCCAAGGAGGTCAACGAGAAAATAATGAGAAGGAGGAGGAGGAGGAGGAGGAGAAAGAAGAAGATTAAAATGATGAAGAAGAAAAATCTGCATATATCAAATCATTCATGAATCATTTTTCAGTCATGTCCCAACTCTTTGTAGTTTTGCAGTTTTCTTGGCAAAGATATGGGAGTAGTTTGCCATTTCCTTCTCTGGCTCATTTTACAGATGAAAGCAAGCAGGGTGAAGTGACTTGCCCAGGGTCACACAGCTAGTAAGTGTCTGAGGCCAGATTTGAATTCAGGAAGATGAGTCTTCCTGACTCCAAGGATAACATACACTGTGCCAAGTAGCAGCCCCTTAGCTGCCCTAATTAATAAAACAACAACAACAAAAAAAATTGAAAACAGAGTTGATGACCAGTGATGGGGGAATGGCTGGCTAAATTGTGACATATATCTATAATAAAATTTTGTTGGGCCATAAGAAATGATGAACATGAAGAATTCAGAGAAGCATGGGAAGACTTCTATGAACTGGTGCAGAAAAAAGTTAGCAGAACCAGAAAAGTAATATACACTATGATTAATATCCCTGAAATTAACCACAAGAACAGTTTCAAAACCAGACAGTGTTTAAGCTTAGGATCAGAGAAGAAATACTCAGAAGTGGGGGGAATGTGGAGGTAAAATATAGCATATACTTCCAGTTTTTACTTCTGTTAGCCATTTTTTGTTTAATCACCTTTTCTCCTCTCCTATTCAATTCTTCGTTTGTATAGAGAGGAGTGAGGAATATGTTGGGGGGGGAGGGGATAGGTGATATTAAAACAAAAGTTACCTTATTTAAAAATTGAGGTTTTGGAGAGCCATAATGGAAAGGGTTTGAAGTCAGAAGAGTTTGAAGTCAGAAGTCCTGCTTTTGAATCTTGGCTCTATTAATACATGGGTGATTTGGACATGTTTTAACCTCCCTGGGCTAGAAGTTACCCACTGTTTAAAAAACAAAAAGGAGAGTTGGATTGGAAGGCTTCTGAAGTTTTTTTTTTTCCGTCTCTAGATCTATGAACAAATCTAGAGATGCTTACTGGCTGTGTAACCCTGGGCAAATGACTTAAACTATATTTGCCTCATTTGCCTCAACTGCAAAAATAGGAACAGTGACATCTACCTCTCCAGGTTGTTGTGATGCTATATGATATAATATATAATATAAATATGTCCCATAATATTTGTAAAGTTCTTAGTACAGTGTTTGGCATACAATAAGTACTCATTCCCTTCCCCTTCTTCTAGGGCCACTAGGGCACAAAGTATCCAAGTTTGATTTGAATCCATATCTTCCAAATCAAATTCAGGTCTCTCCATTTTAATCTCCCTCCCCCTAGACCAGACTCCTCTGTCCAAGAGAAACCTTCCCACATGGCTCAGACCCTTCAGGGTGTCAGCTCATCTTCATAACTCCTCATCTCCAGTCAAAATGCATATTTCCTGTGGAATGGTTAAGAAAAAAAAGTGAGTGGTAGAGGGAAAAGGGGGGAAAGAGTGGGGGCAGGCTGTATTTGAAATCCTCGAATTGTCAGTGAGGCAGCTGTCCGTGGACAGACGGAACAGAGACCATGCCAAGGGTAGTGGGATCTTCCCCAGTTCAGCTCCATGGAGTGTGATGTTCAAAAGATTTGTTCACACCATTTGGCAGCCACCCCCCACCTCCTCATTAGAAGAAGGGGGGTGGTTTCAGGCACCATGAGCTGAAGGGAAATATATTGCTCACAGAGCATGGAAGAGGGAAAACCATGGAAGAGAGAGGATGTCTTGAGGGACTTGGGGGTTTTCAGCCTGAGAGAACAGAAGGCTGAGCAGTGGTAAGCAGTAAGATCATTCTTTCCAAGTTGGGGAAGGGTGTTGGCTAGGAAGGTCTAGCTTACTAAAACTTACTAAAACTTAGTCAGAGGGGACTGCCTGACTGACTGACATACAGAGAGGCATTCAGAGGGACAGGCAGATGGAGAAATCTGGTAAGTATCAGAGAAAGATGAAGATTTAGAAGCTATATGGAGACAGTGAAGTACAGTAGGACTCACTCTGGAGTCAAATCCTATCTCTAACACTTAACAGCTGGTGTGTCCTTGGCAAAGTCACTTAAACTTCTTGGATCTCAGATTTCTCCTCATCTGTAAAATTCAAGAGTTGGGCTAGGTGGATGCAGGGGTCCATTCTCATTGTATGATCTGAGAAATAGTTATCAGATGGGTAGATTCAACAGACATTTGTTAAACATTCACTATATATTAGAAGCCATAGTAGAAACTTGGAATATACAGAAAAATGAAAAAAGTTTATACATTTTAGCAGGGAGAGGAGTGGAGGGGGAGGAGGGAAATGTAGCATTTCACGGATAAGTCTAGTATATGGAAAATTAGAAAGAGAGAAAGTACTGAGAATTGTTTGTGGTTGGGGAATGAAGGAAGGGATCAAGGGAGTCTTCAAGGAGAAGGAAGAGGTGCTATCTGAATTGAGAACTAAAGGAAGAGAAAAATTTGAAAAGAGAGAGATACAGAGAAAGTGAATTAGAGGTATGGGTCACAGTCTGTGCACATGTACAGAGAAAAGAAATGAAAAATAAAGTTTAAAAACATATCTTAAAAAAAGATAGTACTTGCCCTCAAGGAGTTTACATTCTAAAGGGAGATAAAAGGGGGTAAAGGAGGGAGGGCATGGGTTTGTAGTTGTTCAGAATATGGCATATAGATTTGGTTTGGAGATAAAAATCTCACCTATCTAAACTTTAAATTTGGAAATCCAATATTCTAATGGGGGAAGGACAGAATTAGGAATGATGACCAGAGTAAAAGCAGAAAATGTGAAAATGGCCTAAAAGATGAATTAATGCCATTCTCACACCTACCATCCAGCATAACTTCTTTGATCAGCCTAGTTCTCACAGGGCTACCCCTCAGGAACACCCCTATCCCAATTGTTCTCTGAGCTCTTACAGTCTGACCGTGGTTAGAAATCATAGTAACTATGAACTGGGAAAAAAGCAAAACAAAACAAAAACTCAGAGTCCCTCAAGTCAAACTTGTACCTGAAAGCTTTGATCCACGTTGACAAGCACCTTCTATGTTCCTGACCCAACAAGTGATCATCCAGCCACTGTTCGAATATGTCCACTGAGGGACAGCTCACTAATTCCCAAGGCAGCCCATCCCATATTGGGCAGCCTACTTTGTTAGAAAACATTTTCCCCCCTGACATTGAGCCTAATATGACCTGTTTTCAATTCTCATCCTTTACCCCCAGTGTTGTCCTTGGGAGCCAAGCAGAATAAGTCTAATTTTCCCTCTATAGACTTGTAAGCTGAACCCCCTCCCCCAGCTCCATTCCCCCACCCAATCTATTCTCCATATCTCGGTTTCTTCAACTGTCCTCATGTGGTATGAACTCAAGGCCCCTTACCATCTTACTGCTATATTTGATAATGTCCTTTCTAAAATATGGCAACCAGAACTACACCCAAGATTCCAGATGGGGTCAGAGAAGGGCAGATGACAGAGGACCTATCACCTCCCTTCTCCCTTACTCCAAGTCTCTCTTAACGTAGCTCAAGATCCCCTCAGCTTTTTTGTATATCTCAATCCACTATTATCTAGTGCTGAGTGTGCAGTCCACCAAACCTTTCAGATGAAATGCCATCTTGCCATACTACCTCTATCCTCATGGAACACACCCTTTTAAAAAAGAAGAAGACTTAAGCAAAATCAGGAAGTCAGTCCTGAGCTTGGAATTGGATGACCTGGATTTATATCCCAGGACTGACACTTGGGGAACATGGCGAATGTTTAACAACCAGCTCCCTGGAGGGGAAAAATGTGTACAGGACACACTTTAAAGCTTAATCTGAATTACTAACATTTTGTCCATCACTTTCTTAAGTCCAGACAACCAACAAAACAATAAATCAAGCCCAGATTTGTTGTGTTTGCTGATTTCTGAGGTAAAAAAAAAAACTCACATGAAAATATAAAAATTGACTCTCACAAGCCAGTTCAACTTGGCATCAGTATAGCCCTTACTGACACTGTCAGTCACATATAAATCGGGCCTCCTCTCTGGGTTCAGTTTTGTCATCTGTAAAATGAGCAAGTAGGACTAAGCGACCTATATAATAACTCCAAACTCCAGATCCATGATCTGGACAATAAGATTCAGTAATTCATATAAAGACAAATGCGAAATAATTATCTATTTGAGACTGAATCAGGAGATGTTGATTGGGATGGAAAAAAACTGGCTTTCTGGAGATGGTGGCATTGGGGTCAGGCTGTGACGCATGGGGGTAGGTTCAATGAGAAGAGAAGGAAAGGCAGAAGGCATTCCAGTCATAGGGACAGGGGGAGCAAAGACTTGGCATCTCGGAGCTTGTTGGACAGAGAAAGAAGTAGCTGAATGGACAGGACTGATTGATTGATAAATTGGTACATGAGGTAAA
>CM053580.1:579180804-579215343 GCA_028627135.1 Pseudochirops cupreus
ACCTCAGCCAATCCCCTTCTTCCACATCAACAGGGGAGTTCATGCCTTCTCAACAATGGGACAGGGTTTGCCCCTTCTACACTTAGCACTTAGTACTAAGTGCTAAGTATCCTGCTAAACAGATTACTATTACACATGCATGGACACAAAGCTACACAGTCATAGATATGATGGATGGATAGATAAATAGGTAGACAGACAGACAGGTAGATATACAAGATAGACAACAGACATAGATAGATAGACAGACAGATAGAGAGACATATAAAGTCACAGATAGATAGATAGACATATAAAGTCATAGACAGATAGACATATAAAGTCATAGATAGATAGATAGATAGATACATACATACATACATACATACATAGACAGACAGGCAGGCAGGCAGACAGACAGACAGACAGGCAAGCAGGCAGACAGACAGACAGATAGATAGATAGACAGAGTCTGGATAACTGCATTACAATATAATTTCCTTTGTATCTTCTATATTTTATTTCATGCACTAAAAAAAAATTACTCTGAGAAAAGGCTCAAAGGCTTCATCAGGCTGACAGCAGGATACAAAAAAGGTTAGAATTCACATGGTTGAGAGTTTCCTCATCTGTAAAATGAAGGAGGTTCTTCAGCGCTAAAGAGTCCTGGATTTTGAATCAGATGATTGAGGCCCTACACCAGCTGCCTGTGTGACTGTGACTCAGAGGTTGCCCTGTGGCCTCGCTTCCCTCCTGTACAGGAGGGGGCAGGGCGCAGTAACAGTGATGGCCTCTCAGACGGTGGGAGGATCAGGTAGTATTCAGGCTCCAGCCTCTCAAGCAGAGTTTTCAGCCTTCTGGCTTTCTGTCTGGAGAGCACTCAGTGCTTTTCCAGATCTAAGTCTATGGTCTTCACAATCAAACAATCACTATGTGCCAGACACTTGGTGAGTGCTAGGTGTCAGGATGTCCTAACCTGATGACAGGGGCAGCCAGTTACTTACCCTAATTGAGAAGGAGCCAGTGCATTCTCAAGAACAGAAGAGTGAAGGCTTGTAGGCGCAAGCAGAGACGGTTTATTGAAGTCTCTCCATGGGGAAGCCTTACCACAAGATCTCAGTACAGACTTCAAAACTACCCCCAAAGCTTAAGCCTTATATATCCCAGATGCGCGTGACAAAAAACAGAGCTGACAAAATTGTGAGAGGGAAGGTGCAATCACAATGGCATGAAGGCCGCAGGGTGCAGAGACACTAATCTAGAACACCTGGTAACCACACGTGAGATAACCTTGAGCAATGCTCTGAACTCTATGTGACCCAGCTTGTTCCAGGGCCTCAACACTCCCTGTGCCTCAACATAACCGCCTGCAGCCTGCACGTATTTCCTAACCCTCACAGCTAGGGATACAAAAGGAGACAAAAGACAGTCCCCCCAACCCCCATCCCTCAAGGAGCTTATAGTCTAATGGGGGAGACAACATGCAAACAAATATAAACCAATACATACCTATACACAGGATTAATAGGAAATAATGGGGCAGCTAGGTGGTACAGTGAATAGAGCACTGGTCCTGGAGTCAGGAGGACCTGAGTTCAAATCTGACCTCAGACACTTAACACACAAACAAGCAAAAACTAGCCATGTGACCTTGGGCAAGTCACTTAATCACAAATGCCCTACCTTCCCCTTCCCCCCCCCTGCAAAAAGCAGTAAATAAATAAATACTTGCATGCATACATACATACATACAAAACATAGGAAATAATGAACAGAGGGAAGGCCCTGGAGTTCAGAGGGGAAGGGTCAGGCTTCCTATAAAAGGCAGGATTTTAGTTGGGACTTGAAGGAAGCCAGAGTGTCAGTAATCAGAGCAGAAGTGGGAGAACATTCCAGGCATGGGGGAAAGTCAGAGAAAATTGGGGAAGGCTAGGGATGGAACGTCTTGTCTGGGGAACAGCCAGGAGGCCAGTCACTGGATCTAGGAGTATGTGACCAGTGATTAGGTGTAAGAAGACTGGAAAGGGAGGAGACAGCTAGGTTATGAAGGCTGTGAATGTCAAGTGGAAGACTTTGCATTTGCTCCTGGTGGGAAAAGGGATTCATTGCTTTTTATTGAATAGTGGGGGGACATGGGCAGACCTGTGCATTAAGAAAATCACCTTGGAGACTGAATGAAGGATAGACTGGAGTGGGGAGGGACTTGAAGCAAGCCATCCATCACCCACCCCCAGCAGCTGCTGCCATAGTCCAGGTGTGAGGGGATGAGGGCTTGTGCCAAGAGGGTGGCAGTGTCAAAGGAGAAAGGGGGTGATTAGCCTGCATAGCAATAACCCTGGGATGTAATTACGGTAGAAATTCTAATTCCCATTCAAAATGAGGCAACTGAAATTCAGAGAGATCAGTTAACTTCCCCAAGGTCACACAGTTATTTCATACCACAAATAGGATTGGAATCAAAGTGTCTACTGACTCTTCATTGGCTCTTTTCATTGTACGAAGCTTCCTCCTTTTCATAATTCCATCCCATTCATCTAACGTTCACCAACTACATATTAAGAGCCAGGTAAGATGCTTGATGCTGGCTAATGGAGATAATTGTGCAATTAATTATGCAATATTATTGCTATTAATGCTAATAATTATGCAATTAATGCTAATAGCTTAGAGCTATAAAAATTCTTTCATGTTCATTATGCCAATCCTTATAGTCCTTTGGGGAAAGGTAATGCTAGAATTTTACACAGGTAGAAACTGAAGTCAAAGGAAGTAGAGGAACCAAGAGGATGTAGTTCATACCAGCCCCGGGACTAGATTTGGTGGGTCTTTTGACTCATGATCCAATCTTTTCTCCAGGATGTCAAGCAGATACTCAAACAGTCCAAAGATGAGGCATCATCCTTGGTGTCCATGGTGACAGAAAGAATGGGACACTGTACTCTCTACTTATGGACATGAGTGACTCCATTTTTGCAGAAGTTTCTATTTCAGAGTAGAGGGGCAGTCACATTGAATTCCTACATTTTGCCTGTCTATAACCAGTTATTTTATAAGGCAAACCAAAAAGTCAGAGTCTGCCCTGCCTCAACTCTCAAGGCCAACAAAAGACTAACAAATTAGGAAGTCTTTGTCTCCCCTTCCCTTAAACACAACAAACTAGCCCAAGGCTAGTGGTTGGCCAGTCATGAATCATAAGTACCTGTAGAAACTGGCTCCTGTTCATAAGAGCATGGAATACTTCATAGAGATTTCACTTCTCGATGTGCCAACTAGTGCTGCTACCTGCAAACGGATAGAGTACTGGGCATGGAGACAGGAAGACCTGAGCTCAAAGCTGGCCTCAGATGCTTCAGACTTGCGCCACTCCAGGCACTCAGTCTCAGTCTCCTCATCTGTCAAGTAGTAGCACCTACCTTCCAGGGTTGTTGTGAGAATATTTTTACTTCAGTAATTTTTGCAGTCCTGCAGAAACTTATCCCTTTTCTCTCTCTCACAGGATCAAATGAGATAACATGTAAAGTGCTTTGAAAACATTTTTAAAATGGTGATGATTATTGACTAGTATCAACTAGGATTAATTAAATTAAATTAAGTCTTTTACTAGGGCAATCCAAATTATAATGGTAAGTTTTCATTCCAATACATGTTCCATCTTGCAAAATTCCTTGCATGAATTTATCATAAGGTATTGGTCCTTCCTAGTGACCGGAAGCCTTTCTTCCCCCATTTTTCCTGATATATTAAAAATGCCCAAAGGAGACTAGACTCATCCCCTGCCATCCTCCTCCTTTGCCCTGTGTGACCCATCCACTTTTTCTTCTTACTATCCATCTGCTGATCACATTTTTACTCCTGTCATTTTTCCCACTGTTTTTCCAACACCACCTGCTCTGACATACCATTGCCCTGCTTCATTGCCCTCTTTGTCCCATCCATTTTTAATTATTCAGAAACTATTGTGTTCTGTGCTTTGGTCTGATCCATCAAGTAGCAGCGATTAAATACCTACTATGTGCTAGGCATACAAGAGACTAGTGAAACAAAGCCAGAAATGAAACAATCTGCATCCTATCAGGGATATAATATGAACACCTGCAATTATGGGCAGCTAGGTTGTGCAGTGGGTAGAGCACTGGGCTTGGCATCAGGAAGATTCATTTTCCTGAGTTCAAATCCAACTTCAGACATTTAATAGCTGTGTGACCCTGGGCAAGTCACTTCACCCTGTTTGCCTCAGTTTCCTCATCTGTAAAATGAGTCGGAGCAGGAAATGGCAAATTACTCCCATGTCTTTGTGAATAAGACCCCCAAATGGGGTCACAAAGAGTCAGTCACAACCAAAACAACCCAATAGCAACTATAAACAGAATGAATATATGCAAAATAAAGAAATACAAAGTGGATATACTGTGGGTGGGGTAAATAGGTGGTGTCATGGTTAGAGTTGACTTGACTTCAAATCCAGCCTCAGATACTTAGTAGCTGTATGATTCTGAGAAAATCACTTAGCCCTGTTTTGCCTCAGTTTCCTCATCTATAAATGAGCTGGAGAAGCAAATGGCAAATCATTCCAGTGTTTTTGCCAAGAAAACTCCTAATAGGGTCATGAAAAGTCAGATGGGAGTGAAAAACAGCAATAGTGTTAAATATAGATAGTTAAGGAGGGAGGGCCCTCCCAGTTGTATGGGTCAGGAAAAGCAGTGATTAAAAGGCGGTGATTGGAGAGTATCTAGAAAGAAGACGGGGATTTTATGAGATGGACATGAAAAAGAAGTGCATCCCGGAGTGGGAAAGGCATGCAGGTGAGAGATCATGTGTTCTGTGTGGGAAACAAAGAGAAGACAATTTGGCTGGAAATCTGTCAAGGAGCATGAGCCATTATGAGTCTGGAAAAGATAGACTGCGTCAAGATTGTGAAAGGCCTTCCCAGTAAGCATCCAATTCCCTCTCCTCCTCCCCTCCCCTCTCCTCCTCCCCTCCCCCTCAGTAAACCGATTTCTCATTGTTGAGGTCTAGCCACATGATTATTTAATACGATAAGAATGATGAACATTTAGGGCATTCTTTTTTGCACATGCAGAGGCTTACATAAATACTAATAGATATTTATTTAGTAGCATCAGTCATGCTGGGTTTAATATTTATCTGTCACACCAAAGTATAGACTATAAAACTCCAGGCTCTTCATTTCAGAAATTCTTTTATAATGTTAGAGCTGGGAAGGATCTGGGAACAAAGAATGTTAGGTATAGAAGGTCCATAAGAACACAGAATATCAGGGCTAGGAGGGGCCTTAGAACAGAGGATGTTCAGGGCTGGGAGGAGTCTCAGAACAGAGAATGTCAGGGCTGGGAGGGGCCTTAGAACAGGAATGACAGGACTGGGAGGGGCCTCAGAAGAGGGAATTTTATCAGCTACTTTTGCATATGGCCAGTCTTTTGACTTTATCAGTCTATTCCCATGCTGAATTGAGGGGGGGAAATTGCTTTTAAAACATTTGCATGATTCCAATTCTTAAATTTTTATATTTAATGTTTTACAAATTACTTGTAAAAACAATTTTTAAGGTTCATTTTTAAAAAGTTTAAGTTCCAAATTCTCTGCCTCCTTCCCCTTGAGAAGGCAAGCAATTTTATATTGGTTATATATCTGCAGTCATACAAAACATACTTGCGTATTAGACATGTTACAAAAGAAGACACAGACCAAAAAAAAAAAAACAAGAAAAATAAAGGAAAAAGTTTAAAAAGTCTATTTCAATCTGCATTCAGACTTCACCAGTTCTCTTTTTTTGGAAAGGGATAGCATTTTTCATCACAAAGCCCATGAAATTATTTTACGTCTTTGTATTGCTGAGAATAGCTGAGTCATTCCCAGTTGGTCATCATACAATGTTGCTGTTATTGTGTACATTGTTCTCCTGGTTCTACTCACTTCACTTTGCATCTGTTCATGGAAATCTTCCCAGGTTTTTTTTCTGTCTGAACCTATCCTGCTCATCATTTCTTATAGCACAATGATATCCAATCACAATCATATTCTACAACTTGTCCAATTGATGCACATCCCCTCAAATTCCAATTCTTTGCCACCACGAAAAGAACCACTAAAAATATTTTTGTACATATAGTTCTTTTCCCTTTTAATTTAGTTTTTTTTTTAATTTCTTTGAGGTACAGACCTAATAGTGTCTGCGATAAAGGGTATGCACAATTTTATAACCCTTTAGGTCTAGTTCTAAATTGATCTCCAGAGTAGTTGGATCAGTTCACAACTCCACTAACAGTGCTTTAGTGTCCCTATTTTTCCACATCCCCTCCAGCATTTGTCATTTTCATTTTCTGATATATTAGTCCATCTGATAACCGCACAATTTCAAACAACCCACTTCTGCCATTTGGAACTTTCACAAAGGAACAAACATGGACCCAAATTTGGATCATGTCTCTGTTTGAAGAAAGAAAAGGCAATGATGCAGAGGAACATTAATGGCATCATCTCTGGGCCAATTGAAAGAATAAGTGAGTGCTCTTCAGGATGACTTTTCTGGTTTACTAGTCACACTGTCCATCATGGCAGTGCCTTCCTCACCTAGTTAGTCTAAACTTATAATTCTCTGGGAGAGCCAACAAAAGAGCTGTCTCCTGAAGTCTGTTGCTAAAATGCATGTACAATATGGGGTGCTGTGGGATAATCCATTAACTCTTTCCCATTAACACAGAGAGAATCACATAGAACTGCAGAATGTCAGAGCTAGAAGTTTCCTGAGAACATGGAAAAGAGATAAAGAAGACCCATGAGGGCCCTTAGAAATTTGAATGGGAAAGGTGTCATGGACCTTCCCCTGGAGCCCAGAATAGCAGAATTTAGAACCCAAATGTCTGAGCTGAGAGGAACCTTGCTTTCATCTTCCTTTCCTTAGTGCTTAGCATCTGCCCGCTACATACTGAGTAGCCAGTAAACATTTGTTGACTCACAGAGCGGATGAGACAGCTGAGGCCCATATAGGAGAGCATCATGGCCAAGGTCACTGAGCAAGTCCATTGTAGGGCCAGGAAGAGAACATGGGTCTCCTAACTCTGGAGCCAAGCCCCTTTCCAAAGCTATTCTGCCAGAAGACAATCTATGCTCAAACACATCAAGAATTTATATTCATTTGATTTCTTGTTGCATTTAACCTGTGATGAAGGCAGGGTCGGGGTTATGATTTGGGCTGCCTGGGGGCTGGGAAAGTGAAGTGACCTCCTGAGGATCATACAAGGGTGCCACGAAAGGGCTGCACTGATTCCCAGGTGCCAAGATTCCTTCCAAAGTGGCTTTCCATTCTGGCGCCCATGGCCCCTTCCATGGCCGAAGGAGTGAATTCCCTCTTGCCTAATTCTGAACCTTGAATGGTTATTGAAGAGAAAATCCCCCAGGAACCAAACTATCCCTTATGGACCCTCCCTCTGGAAGACCTGAGTTCAGATCTGGCCTCAGATACTTACTAGCTGGATGACTCTGGGAAAGTCTGCTCAGGTTACTCACCTATAAAAGGAGGGTAATAACAGTTCTGCCTTCCAGGGTTTTGTGGGGATAAAGTGAGATATATTTGAAAAGCACTAATCTCAGACACTTCCTAGCTGTGTGACCCTGGGCAAGTCACCTCACCCTGTTTGCCTCAGTTTCCTCACCTGTAAAATGAACTGGAGAAGGAAATGGCAAGCCCTCTAGTATCTCTGCCAAGAAAACCCCAGATGGGTTCATGAAGGGTCAGACATGATTGAAACAACCGAACAATGAAGATTGTCAAGATTAAGGCATGTTATAAGTGTCATGAAACCTCTCCTCTCCTCTCGACTGAAATGGGCCTTCCCTGACCTCTTCTCTGGGCTCTTGCTGATGCTTTCCAAGATTAAATAGGACAAGGAAAAGCCCCTTCTCAGGTCCTCAGGCTCCTCTCCAGGTGTTCAGCTCAAGGTAGCCATGGGTCTCCAGATGTCTAGATGTCTCCAGGTGCTCCTTAGAGCTGAGGAAGGTGAAGAATCCCCAGAGCATCATGGGAGCTGGGCCAGAAGGTCTTAGAGACCATCAAGGACAATCCCACCATTGTACAGAGGTATGACTTGAGGTCCAGGTCAGGGAATGGACTTTCCCAAGGTCCCACAGGTAAGTGAAGAGCAAAGACTAACGTCTAATGCCAAACTCTGTGTATTTGTTTTGTGTTTTAACTAGAGCTAGCTCAGGGCACACTCTAAGCAAGATGAGGGGAGTCATTTGATTGATCAAAACCAGTTTTACTTGGACCATTCAATCAGACCTTTACAAGATGCCACCAGGAGCTCCATCAATGGGGCTAGAAACTGAGGCTACAGACAAGTAGGAGGGCTTATAATCAAGCTCAGCTCCACTGGCTTAGCCCATAGCCCATCCATTCGTTCTTGCCTGTCTTGTTGCATCTTCCCACAGAGCCTCTACAGGGGACCCTCCCAGTGTTCTATAGATGCCTGGGCATCCTGTGGCCATCAATGGGACAGAAAGGCATACAACTCTGGGCCACAAGACTTCTTCATCCTTTTTTAGTCTCTGATTTTATTCCTAGAATATTCCCTCCCAAAACGAGCACACATCTGGAGTATATGGCTTCCCTTGGCCTCAGGGAACTTTCCCTCCCTTCAAAGCATGTTTAAGGTGCCACCTCTCACACAAGGACTTGGCTGAGCTCTCCAGCTGAGAGGAAGGAAGGAAGGAAGGAAGGAAGGAAGGAAGGAAGGAAGGAGGAAAGGAAGGAAGGAGGAAAGGAAGGAAGGAGGGAAGGAAGGAAGGAGGGAAGGAAGGAAGGAAGAAAAGAAGGAAGGAAGGAAGGAGGGAAGGAAGGAAGGAAGGAGGGAAGGAAGGAGGGAGGGAGGGAGGAAAGAATAAGCATTGAAATGGAGCCTGCTGTGTGCCAAATGTTGTGCTAGGTGATTCACAAACACCCTCTCACTACTCACAACAGCCATGTGAGGTAGGTGCTGTCAGGACTCTCATTCTGCGGCTGAGGAATCTGAGCCTGAGGGAGGGTTAGTGACTGGCCCAGCTGCTGTCTAAGCCTGGATGGGAGCTCAGGTCTTCCTGACTCAAGGCCCGGAGAGCTTCCCACTGAGCCACCAAGCTGGGTAGGGGCTACATCCCTTTCCTGTCCCTTCCCTCCTCCTCCCTCCCTAAGCACCACCAGTGGAATTTCAGACCCTTGAGGCCAGGGCACCGAGGAGCAGGGTAACTGACTAGCAGGCTCTTAATTAAGGCCAGATCCCTAGGGGAGGGGGCCTTACACATTTATAAAGGCTCACTGAATATTGATTGAACTTGCTCTAATCCAACCTGCATTTAGTAAGCACTTGCTGCATTCCAGGCACTGTGGTAGGCTCTGGAGGGGCCCAAAACAGAGCAGCCACTGGCTCTAAAGGGCTGCCATTTTATCGACTCAAACCCTATAAACAGATGGCAAAGACAAGGAGCAGAGAGCTCCAAGGAAAGGGAGAGTTCCTCGCCAGCTGACCTCCTGGGTGCTTCCCTGGAAGCCAGAGCATGAGGCTAGCCCCAAGCCAAGTCTCATCTTCATTTTCTTTGTTATCGGTGGAATCCTCACAGATTTAGGGAAACAGCCACTCTTGGGCTTTTAAGTGAAGTGAGAAATATGCAAGTGTTTGCTAGAGAAGAACTTGGGTTTTTAGTCAGTGAGTTGTGATGGGACTGGGGGGGAAGGAGAAGAGAAAGATACAAGGCAGAGGCTTGGTGGGAGGAGATGGGCTGCTATAGGCATCAGAGGATAGGTGGGAGAGGAGTCATTCAAGCTGGGGGAAGGCTCAAAAAAGAGAAACCAGGGTGGGAATAGGGGTCAACAAAGACATAACTATCCAAATGGAATATAAAAAAAGTTTGACTTTGGATCAATATAAAGAACGATGTCCTAGTTGTCTGAACTGTCCCAAAGTGGAATGAGGTTCTCCCTTTGAGGAGAGGCTGTGACCATTTGTTAGCATGTTCAAGCAGAGATTCTCAGCCAGGTGCAATCTGTAGCCTCATGAGTCCCTAGACTCCATCCAGACCACCAGAAGCACTTAGAAGTCACCCACCAGGGTGTCTGAGATGCTGGGGGTTGCAAGAAGCCCAAAGGCTCTCTCCCTTTGCCTCTTTCCCTCCTCATCTCTTGCCTTCTTCCCTTTCTACCTTGGTTCAGCAGACTGGGAGTCAGGAAACCAGGAATTCAGCCAAGCTAAGCCATCATCTTGCTGTGTTACCTCGGGGAAATTACTTCCCATCTCTGAGTCTGGATTTATCAATCTGCCAAATGAAAGGTTTGTATTGGGGAAGCCAGAGATCTCTTCTCATACTAAAACTGTAACTAACCAGAGCCAGTAGGCATCTCTCAAAATCTCTTGTAACTAACACAGTAGGTGCTTAATTAATGCTCATGGATTAACAACAGCCTAGATCTCATTTGACCCTCACATTAATCCCGAGAAGTAAGAGTATCACTGTCTCCACTTTACAGCTAAGTGGGGCAGTGGGTAGAGGGCTGGGCTTAGAGTCCAGTAGATTTGAGCTTAATTCCAGCTTCAGATGCTAACTAGTTGTGTGAGCCTGGGCAAGTCATTCCATTACTGTCAGCTCAGGTTCTTCATCTCTAAAACAAAGTTGTTGTTCACCCTTCACTCCCGAAAAGGACCAAAAGTGAAAATAATGACATTACGTGTCCCCCAGGCTTGTTGTAAGGATCAAATGAGATGTTCATTGTAAAGCACATAGCACATTGCCCAGCATACAGTGAGCCCTATATACATGTTAGCTATCATTATTGGGGGGGGGGTGTTTGCAAGACAATTGGGGTTAAGTGACTTGCCTAGGGTCACACAGCTAGTAAATGTCTGAGGCAGGATTTGAAGGAGCATCATTTGAGTTGCCCTATTTACCACACCACGTAGACCAACTCTGGCACTTTATAACTAGTTCAGGGGGTCTCACTGTGTACAAGGGGACCAGGAGTGGGGCCAATGCCAATGCTCTCTCTGCTCTGACCCCCTGGCTGCTGCTCTCCACTCATCCCCACCATCTTCCCCCAAACTGAAAATTGTTTCCCCACTTCCCCAAGAACACTGCATCTTGTTCAGTCCTATCTCCCGTCACATGGGCAATAGCCCGGCTCCAATTGGATTCCCAAAATAGCTTCTTTCCCTGGGCCTGCTCAGGCTATTACAGAATTGCAGGCGGGCAGGAGAGGGGTCATTCCATTATCCAGCAGCCAGATAGCCCAGTATTACAGCCGGCAGGCCCTCTGACTCACCACTCGGTGGTAATAGGCCTTTTTTTATTAAAGAGCATTAACCAATGTTTCTGTGTGGTATTTGACAAGACTAAAGGTAACATTGCATTTAATCCCCCTGCATTTCTGGCTTGGGGCTCCCCTAAAGACAACACTTACACTGTTGGGCTTTGGAAATGACTCTGGTTTCTGGCTCATCTGCAGGGCTATTTTCTTCTGAGGACCACCACCCCCTTACCCACACACACCTTTGAATTTTAGGTGGCAGTGAAGGAGGCCAAAGGCATAAAGAAAGGCCCCCACTTGCCCCCAGATAGCAATAGCGGGACTCCAAGGTAGCGAACAAAAAGAAAGTGGTCGTCCATTGATTGGAGAATTGGAAGATCAATGACTGAAAGCTGGAAAAGACTGTTCATTCCATATAACTCTCTCATTTTACAGATGAGGAAACTGAGGCTAATCTACCCAGGGTCACATAGCTAGTAAGTGTCAAAGGTGAGATTTGCACCCAGATCTTTCGGAAGACATGGAGTATCACCATAAGAAACGCTGAGTGGGAGGAATCCTAAGAAAACATGCAAAACTGATACTGCATAAAATAAACCAACCCAAGAGAGCAATAAAACAACACGGAATTAGGGTTATCAATGCCCAGCTTGGCCCTAGAGAAGAGAGGAGAAAGGCCACTCCTTACTTTCATTGGAGAGGTGGGGGACTTCCGGTGCCAAATGGGGCATTTCCATACACGTGGCCAGTTTTTGCTGAATTGTGTTCATACAATTTGTGCTTATTTTCTATCCTCTTTGATACAAGGGAAGCCTTGCTTGGCAGGAAGAGGGTAGGACAAAAGATACCATTGGAAATAACGTATTACAAGGAGAAAAAGCATTATGAGAAAACAAAAAGGAAATTTGTTTCAGTTTTTGCAATATTACCGTCAAAGTGGCATCACAGACCATGAAACAGGGAATTCATAAGGGAGATGCTCACGTTACCTCCTACAGAAATTCTTCTCTAATCTAGCTTCGATTATCACCCCTCCCTGCCAAAAAAAAATTACCTTGGATTTCATTTCTGTCTGCTTATATAGGCACGTACGTGTCGTACGTCTCCTGATGGAAGATAAGCTCCTTGAGGGAAAGGACCATTTGTCTTTGTATCTCTAGTGCCTAGCCCACAGTAGGTCCTCAGTAAATGGTGTCTGAGCAAATGTCAGAAAGTTCTGGCTTTAACAGTTACTCATATACTCATTCAACAAATATTTATTAAGGTCCTACTAGGTGCAAAGTGCAAAGACAAAAACAAAGCTGCTGCTCCTACTGTCAGGGCATCCCCTGTTCTGAGGCCCCTCCCAGCTCTGACATCCCCTGTTCTGAGGCCCCTCCCAGCTCTGACATCCCCTGTTCTAAGGGCCCTCCAAGCCCTGACATCCCCTGTTCTAAGGGCCCTCCCAGCCCTGAGATACCTTCCATTTCCAAGATTCTATGCCTTGAAATCTTCATTGCCATTATTCTATGAATCTACAATTCTATGACATCTCCCTTCAATACTAAGCTTGAACTCTGGGATCAGTGTCAGCATCCCTCTGGATCCCTCAGATTTCTGAGGTCCCAGAAGCCTTCATCTAGAGCTGCCCCACCCAGCTGTGGCGGCATTCCCTCCTCCCCTTTAGAACCTACTCCCCTCTTACTACCAACCAGGAAAGATTTTACACCTTAAGAGTCAATTATTTAGTTTGCTCTAAATAGGGAATGACTGGACCTCCTCAAGGTCAATGATCTTTAGTTGGAATAGGAGGTGAGGTCTTAGGAAGGTGAAAGGGGGAGCTTTCAGAGAAGAAAGAAGCCACATTCTTGCTAATTCTGTGGCTTTCTTTACAATGAAGGGTTAGATGTACTCATTCCTAAGTTGCTGTTTTATCATTTCAGTCATATCTGATTCTTTGTGACCCCATCTGGAGTTTTCTTGGCAGAGATATTGGAGTGGTTTGCCATTTCCTTCTCCAGCTCATTTTACAGATGAGGAAACTGAGGCAAACAGGGCTAAGTGACTTGCCCAGGGTCACACAGCTAGGAAGTGTCTGAGGCTGGATTTGAACTCAGGTCTTCCCAACTCCAGGCCTGGCACTGTATCCATTGAGCCATCTAGTTACCCTAACCACCTCTAATAGGATACTTTAAAATGAATCATTGACTAGTCTACTGAATTGTATATATATATATATATACACACACAAGGTGAGGGCTCAGGGAGGCTGTCTTTATTTCTTTACCATCCATGGTCACTTAGAGTGAACCTTTCCTGAAGCCTCACAGAACCTGACCTTGAGGTCCAGTCTATTCTCTTGGAAAGAACACTGGAATTCCAGGCCTCTTGATTAACTGAGCAACTTCGGGATTCTAGACCTGTGGTTTTCTCTAGCTGAGTCAGAGTGAGGAAGTCAGCTTAGAAGAGAAGATTGCTAAGGCTCCCTCGAGATCTGTGTCCTAGTGTGTCAGGGGCTCCCGGAGAGTAGAGATGGGGAGCCTGTCAGGAAGCACCAGGGATAGAAGCTGAAAGGTTTGCTTTGGTTCTCATTTGAAAGTGTCAAATGACATAGAAATAGAAGGTTAGAGTTGAAAGGAGACTTAGAACACAGACTATGAAAGTTAGGATGAACCTGATTAAGACTAGGGAATGTCAGAGAACGGGGGATGTCAGAGCTGGGAGGGGCCTCAGAAGAGGGGATGTCAGAGCTGGGAGGGGCCTCAGAACAGGGGATGTCAGGGCTGGGAGGGGCCTCAGAACAGGGGATGTCAGAGCTGGGAGTGACCTTAGAACGTGATTTCAATGTAAAGAACATAGACTCTCAATAGAAATGGAAAAACGATGAGGCCTTCTCACACTTCCATTTTTTTATCCACCTAAGTCCTGGTGGTCTGGGATTCCCTGAATGGAGCAGCCCTCCCTTCTGTGAGTCGACCCAGCAGCAGCAGGAGGTGTTGAGCAGAATGTCCCTCTGCCTTCTCCCCCACCCCACAGGGGCTGCCTGATTGGCCTGAATCCTCTCCTTGGCCCGATCTCCCTGCCAGCTTCCTCCTCCCCAGCCTGGGCCCCCTACCCCTGAGTGCTTCTCACCTCTTTAAGAGCGAAAATGTATATACTAAAGATTGCAGCTTAATTGATTGATTAATAACAGAAAACCTAATTGGATCCTCCCAGCTTGTGTGTAAGATGCCTTAATGGTACAGCCTGGGGAATCACCGCACAGCGGGGAAGTTTGAACTGCTTGGAAACCACTCACACTTGGAAGGGAAAAGTCAATCTCATTATACAAGAGGTTGTTTTCCCCAGTGCTCGGGAAGCCCAGAGACAGGAGCCTGATCTGCTGCTGCTCCTCCTCCTCCTCTGTGAGCCTCAGCCCAGTCTGTTAGTGTCTGTGTGAGATGCGAATAGCATCCCTCATCTCTCCTCTATCAACCCCCATCTCCCCCTCCCTCCTGCTCTCTCTCTGTTTCTCTCTCCTTCCCTCCCTCCTCTCTCACATTTGCTCTCTTTCCCTCCCTCCTGCTCTCTCTTTGTTTCTCTCTCCCTCTTTCCCTCCCTCCTTCTTTCTCTCTATCTCTGTCTCTGTCTCTCCCTCCCCCTTCCTCTCTCTCCTTCCCTCCCTCACTGCTTCCTTCTCTCTCTCTCTCTCTCTCTCTCTCTCTCTCTCTCTCTCTCTCTCTCTCTCTCTCTTCCTCTCCCTCCCTCCCTCCCTTCTCCACCAGCTTTCTCTCCATCCCCCCTTTCCATCCCTCTCTCTTTATTTTTTTCTGTCCAGGATTTGTTCCCACTGTTGCATATCTGAGCAGCTCAGTAAATATTCATGAGGCTGCCTTTGGAGGAGGAAACTGTGAAAAGCACAGACAATCTGCCCTCCAAGGTGACATGAGATTTGGCACCAGCGGGCACTGAGAGGCAAAGGGGGTGGAGAGAGCCAGGGGCAGCCTTCAGAGAAGGCGCCGGATGCCTCACAGCCAACTCTCCTCAACCTTGTCTTAAGAACTACCACTTCTTCTGAATTTGAATAATAATAAACCATTACATAGTTTAATAAAGAATAACAATTAACATTAATAATAAATAATAATAAACAATATTCATCAGCATTGTCATCACCATTGTCATTGACAGGGAATTGATTCATTCTTTTTATTTGAAACCCCAGTTCCAAGAACAGAGCCTGGAACACAATAAGTGCTTCATAAAAGCTCATTGGTTGCTCTTCGCCAAGTTACATAGACCAAAAAGCTTTCAAGATGTAACGATCTAGTGGAAGAGACCAAAATCACACAGGAACAGAATGAGGTGCATATCATCCCTGTTCTGCCAGTGGAATTCTATCAAGGATGCTTTGGAGAAACCTATAGGGAATGAGCTGACATCCAAATATGTTTAATCAACTACAAAAAGTTATTTCATCTAGAAAGAGATGGAAAGGAGGGAGGAATGGAGGGAGAGAAAAGAGACAGAGACAGGGAGAACAGAGAGAAGGAGAGAGAGAGAAAGAGAGAGAGAGAGGAGGGGGGAAAGAGAGAGAGGGAGAGAGAGGGAGGGAGGGAGGGAGAGACAGAGACAGGGAGAGACAGAGACAAGGAGAACAGAGACAAGGAGAGAGAGAGAGAGAGAGAGAATGAGGGAGAGAGAAGAGAGAAAAGCTAAAGAGAGAAGAGAGAAAAAGGAGAGAGCAAGAAGGGAGAGAAGAGAAAGAGAAGGAAAGGAGAGAGAACAGTTACAGAGGAGAGAGAGACAGAGAGAAAACAACTGGCCAAAGGACAATGAATATAAAATAATAATACCATAACAGTGACTTGTCTGAAGACCATTTCTATCTGAACCCCATAGGAAAAAATGAGAATTCATTGATAATAGAAGCCTTTAAACTGCCTAGAAAGACATGATCAAATGGCCCAGAATGACACCCTGCATGCTCACTATCCTTTATAATGTAACAAATGACAAGGAAGGAAGGAAACATGTATTTATTAAGTATACTCTACATTCCCAGAACTGTGCTAAAACTTTAAAAAATATATATTATCTTATTTGTTCCTCACAAAACCCTGAGCGGTAGGTGTTACTATTATCTCCATTTTGCAGTTGAGGAAACTGAGGCAGGCAGCAGTGAAGTGACCTACCCAGGGTCAAACAATTAGTAAGTGTCTGAGACTAGATTTGAACACAGATCTTCCGGACGCCAGGGCTAGCCCTCTTTCCACTGGTAATCTACTTGCCCCAAATCCTGATATAATAAATACAAATCTCAAAGTATCCTTGAGAATTCAACCAATAAAATGTATTGAAATCCAAGCATCATCATTTGCTGCCCACAATCACCCAGAAATTACATTGACTCCAAAATTTATCATTTTAAGTAGACAGCACCATAACACATCCTGCTAAATTCCAAATACATGGAATGGAAAGCTCCTAAAATATATAGACCTAAGAAAGAAATCAAACTTATGTGAAGACAGGATGAAATCCACATTATGGCTATTATCTTGTCTGCTATGTGAGTTGTCCTGTCCACAGAAGATGAGCAGACATCCCAATACTCATAATCAATTACAAAAGGGAGTGATTTTGTCCACTGATGCAAGCCTGGCAAACATTAAATATAAAAGAACATTACCAAAAGATCAATTTGCCCCAAGACCACTATTTGTATCTGAACTCTACCAAACAGGAGGAGAAAAATGACAATGATAATGTTTCACTAAATACATAACAATGCAATTATATATAAATTAAATGTATCTGACTTTTCTAGTCTAGATATAGACATAAATATAGATTATAAAGGTAGGAGGGAGACCGATTGTGAAGGGTTTTGAACACCAAACTCAGGATTTTATATTTAATCCTGAAAGTGATAGGGAACCACTGGGAATTTGTTGAATGGGGAAATGTCTGCCTTTTAAGAAATGGAATATTTATGTGTGATGACAGGATCAAAGGATTGACCATATCTGTGTGTGGCTGAACTGGACTAGAAGTGTGGGTAATGGGAAATGAATAAACTGAGGAATTGGGTAGTTAGGGTGTTTCTCTTGAGAAGTTGAATTTCTTCCTTTGAGAATGTATTGTTCATCTGCTTTCACCATGTATCTACTTGGGCAGTCTCCGTGTTCTTATATATTGGAATAAATTCTTGATATATTGGATATCAATCCTTTAACAGGTAAAATTGCTACAAAGATTTTTTACCCAGTGAATGCCCTTCCTTCTAATTTTAGCTGCATTAATTTCATTTGTGTGAATTCTTTGTTTTTGATTTTATGTAATCAAAACAGTTCATTTGATCTTCTGTGACTCTCTCTATCCCTCCCTTGTTTGATCATGAACTTTTCTCACGTACAGAGCCATGAAAGAGATCTACTTTGCCTCTTCTCTATTTAATTGTGATATAAATGACCTTTCCTATCTAGGTCATGTATCTATTTGGAGTTCATTGTGGTAGGTGGTCTGAGATGCCCAGTGCATTTTGGGGTATACCATTTCTTCTATACTTAAGATTATTCCATGGACTTGGAAATGAAAGGGTGATTAAGAAGCATGGAATTCAACTCTTTGATTTTTGCAGATGTTGAAACGGAAGACCAGGGATGCTGTGATTCACCCAAGATCGTGCAGATAATGACAGATAAATTTTGAACCCAGGGCATCGGACTTCAAGCTGAGTACTCTTCCAAATTGGTGCCTCTTTAATCCCTACAAACACCAACGTTTCACCCATCCATCAGTCAATGTATCAACACACATTTCTCTTAAAATTTTTGCAAAACGCTTGCCCCACTACCTGGGAATATTTTTTTAGCTTAATTTTCCTCTTTTCTTATTATCCTGAAGCTTTGTTATTGTTATTGTTCAGTCCTGTCTGACTCTCCATGATCCTATTTGGAGTTTTCTTGGCAGAGATACTAGAGTGATTTGCTGTTTCCTTCTCTGGCTTATTTTACAGATGAGGAAACTGAGGCAAACAGGGGGAAGTGACTTGCCTAGGGTCACACAGTAAGTGCCTGAGACCAGATTTGAGCACAGGTCTTCCTGATTCTTAGCCCAGCACTCACTTTAGCATTCCTACTGATGACCAAAAAGGATAAGTGCTTCCATATATAGTGTGGAAGAGCAGATATCTCTTGCATATTCTTCTAAGCAGAAGCCCCCCAAATGCATTATCATTTTCAAACTGCCCTACTTGTCCATGTGTCCTACACACCTTATTTCTCTGCATCTTTAGATGTCTCAATGGCCCTCTTCTCTTATTTTCTTCTTATTTCATTGTGTAACCCTTGCTAGCCCAGGTCTTTTCCCAATTCCCCACCCCAGAACAAAAAGTGAATGAAAGAAAAAAAAAAACAACTAAGTCCCTGTATAAAATCAGACTAGTGAAGCGAACTAAATCGCCCCTGTCTGAGGAAACGTCTGCTTCCATACTTTGAGCTCATCTCCCTTTCAGTAGGTAAGAAGCATGTTTCATGACTGTTCCCCACCCCCACATACATCAGTAGAGGGAACTCCCACAAGAAAACTCCTATTAAAGTAGATCAACTCTTGCCTTATAACTCTTAGAGTAATCTTAGAGAACTGCCTAGGCAACTATAGGTTAAGTGATATGCCAGGGTCTCATAGTGAGGATGCATCAAAGGTAGGACCAAAGTCGGGTCTTCCTGACTCTGAGGTCAACCCTCTATTCATTACAGCACACTGTTTCACAGCTAGAATACAGTTGGTGCTAAATAAATGCTTATTTGATTGACTGACACAAGGCCATACCTGATGCTCTGATACGGATCTTGTCATTCAATTTCTCTAGTTCCCCCTCTCCAAGCAGCAGGATCTGGTATTTAGGCCACAGCAGGTCCTTGGGAAGATGTGATTGAAGATCCCATGTAAGAATGATGACCCAAACCGTCTGCCAATGCATGAAGAATTCCTTTCCCTGTCTGACCATCTCAGCTTTATGTCAGTCTCTCATATGCTCTGCTATGTGGCCCAGTGGAAGTATTTTAAGACTCCTCCCAGCCCTGACATCCCCTGTTCTAAGGTCCCTCCCAGACCTGACATCCCCTGTTCTAAGGCCCCTCCCAGCCCTGACATCCCCTGTTCTAAGGTCCCTCTCAGCTCTGACATCCCCTGTTCCAAGACTCCTCCCAGCCTTGACATCCCCTGTTCTAAGGCCCCTCCCAGCTCTGACATCCCCTGTTCTAAGACTCCTCCCAGCTCTGACATCCCCTGTTCTAAGGTCCCTCCCAGCTCTGACATCCCCTGTTTTAAGACTCCTCCCAGCTCTGACATCCCCTGTTCTAAGGTCCCTCTCAGCTCTGACATCCCCTGTTCTCAGGCCCCTCCCAGTTCTGACATCCCCTGTTCTAAGACTCCTCCCAGCTCTGACATCTCCTGTTCTCAGGCCCCTCCCAGCCCTGGCATCCCCTGTTCTAAGGTCCCTCCCATCCTTGATATTCTATGACAATATCAACAATAACGATAACTCATCTTTCTCTCCCACCACTGCAAGGCATACAAAGCCCTCTCCACATGTTATCTGACAATGCTGCAATATGTGTTCCATGCTATTGTATCTCTTTTCAGATGAGCAAAGAGAAGCTCCATGTCTCACCCAGGGCCACCGGGATGACAAGTGTCATGGGCAGCATTGAACCCTGATTGCTGGATCTAAAAGCAGATGCACTTGGTGTGACTCCCACCCCCCATTGCTTGTTAGATGTATGACTTTGGACACTTACTTCCCTTAGACCCCCTGAGTCTCAGTTTCCACATCTGGAAAATTATAGAGTTGGACCAGATTGTTCTAAACCTTCCTTGCTGGCCCTAAATCTGTGATCTGACCAGCCCCTTTCTGACCCAAGGTCCCTCACTCTAACCATTCTTCAACACTGCCTATGTCCTGACCCAGTTTCTCTGTATTTCTTTCTTCATCCTGTGATGCCTCCTTTTAGCCCAGTCTCAGCGAGGCCTGTAAAGTGAACCCCTCAGCTGCTGGCCTGGTAGTGAAAGAAGCTGCCAGCCAGCTTTAATTGGCTAATAGCAACAGCAAGACGGAGTCTCCAATGGGAGATCACCATACTCATGTTCAGGTAGCCAGGTGTACAAGCTAGTACTCCAGGATCAATTAAAGCCAGAGAGGGGCTGATTTGTAGATGGACCTCTCCTGAGCTGCCTACAAAGGAGCTCCTCAAGCTGATAACTGTCATTTGCTAAGGCCCTGCCAGGCCTTCTAATTACCTGAGAGGTGGTGAGGCTCTCACCTGCTGGGGAGGTCGAGCTACAGTAAGAAGGCAATTGGATTTGCTTTTTCATTATTATTAATACTATTTAGGGCAGATTTTGGTTTTATGAAAATGAGACAACTTTTAGAAAATCCACTTAAGCCAGAGTAGAAATATTTGAAGAGGAAATTAGGGACTCTCCCTGTTTCCAGACTTCTTTATACCAATGTCCTAATATACTGCTCTCTCCAGTGTTTGAAACTTTCATTGGCTCCCAGCTGTCTTATTAAAAAAAAAATCACTCTCCTATATCCTTTGAAATCCTTTCCAGTCTTATTCCAATACCCTATTTTATCATCTAGCCAAACTTAAGCAGTCAGTACTGCCCAATTCCATTCATTCTGTTATAAACATCTATGAAGTAATTATCATGAGCCAGACTCTGATGGTAGAACTTTGTCACTAGTATACAGAGATGAAAACAAAGCAAACCCTGCCCTCTGGGAGCTTATAGTCAGATGGAGAAAACAAATAAAACATAAAGATAACGGATATGTTTTTTGGTTACCTCCACCATTTTGCCGATCACTTTGGTAGCTAAAATGTAGCCTGTGCTTCCCTTCCCTCCCACTCTCCAGTTCTGGAGTCTTTGTAAGGTTGAACCATGATCAGATGAACTCTGCCATTGTTCCTGAATGGGGCATTCAGTCTGTTCACCTTTGGCCCCACCACCATCTCAGAACTCCGGATCAAAGTGACACACTCTCTCTGCGGCTCCCACTGCCCCATGGATAATGGCTCCCTCATTGGATGTTAGCAAGGACTGGATTTGCTTTTGCATTAATATATACAGAGCTTGGCATAAGATAAACACTTGAGAAATGTTTCTGGTTTTGTTTTTTTTCATTCATTCATTCATGTGTATAGATGAATATACAGGGACTAGATCTGCGATTTCACTGATAATTCAGTGTCTTCTCTGAAAGTTATCACTGGAGGAGTTGCCTAGAAAACTGAGACAGGAAGAAACTTACTTGTTCAGGCTCACCCAGCCTGTATGTGTCAAAGGAAGAATTTGAACCCAGCTCTCTATGTCCAGTACCAAACCATTTCTTATACACAAACCTATAGGTGTGAACATACACACGATTGTTGTTCTTGTTCAGTTATTTCAGTCTTGTCTAACTCTTCTTGACCCTATTTGAGATTTTCTTGGTAGAGAACCTGGAGTGCTTTGCCATTTCCTTCTTCAGTTCATTTTATAGATAAGGAAACTGAAGCAAACGGGGTGAAGTGACTTGCCCAGGGTCACGCAGCTAGTAAGTATCTGAGGCTGGATTTGAACTCAGGAAGATGAGTCTTCCTGACTCCAGGTCCAGTATTCTATCCACTGTGCCACCTAGAAGCTAAAGAGATACAGACACGTAGACATCCATAGATATCTATATGTATCTACCTCCACCTCCATCTCCATTTCCGTCTCCGTCTCCGTCTCCATCTCTGTCTCCGTCTCCGTCTCTGTCTCCATCTCCATCTCCATCTCTATCTCTATCTCGGCTATAGACTAGGAGCTAGTCTGGTTATTTCTTTGGCACAGGAAATTCCTAAAGAGAAAACTTTTCCTACCAAAAAATATCAGATTCTTTGCTTCAACTTTTAGTTTTAGATATTTTTCCTGGGCACTGAGAAGTTGCAACTTATGCTATATGTGCAGACACATGTGCACATATATATTTTATACATATGTGTAATATGTGCATAAACTGTATCCATGTATGTATATTGGAGTCAGCTAGAGAGTGCCATTGAGTGCAGAGCATTGGGGCTGGAGTCTCAAATATAACCACAGACACTTAGTAGCTCTGTGACCCTGGGCAAGTAACTTAACCCTATTTGTCTTGATCCTCTGGAGAGGGAACTGTATACTAGAATACTGTGTGTGCATAGGACAGATAGATAGATAGATAGATAGATAGATAGATAGATAGACAGACAGACAGAATAGTTTCATTTTTTTCTTTTTTATCTTCAGCACCAAGAATAGCACCTAGTAAGTGCTTAATAAGTGTTTGTTGAATCAATCAATGATGGGTCCTTAAGAAAGATCCCTAGCACCTGTAGCTGAACCACCTCCAACCAGAAAAACTCACAGGAGGACCTGGACAAGAATCCTACAGGACAAGGAGGGAGAGATGGGTCACAATATACATTATTGGATGGAATATACACACCAGAGAGATCATTGATTGATTCATCAAGAGTTCTTTACCTGGGATCCACAAACTAAGAAAAAAAATACAACCAGTTTCCTTTGTAGTCTTATGTATTTTATCTGGGCATCTCTAGGCTACCCCTGGCTACTGAAGGTGTCCATTACACAAGAAAAGGTGAAGAAGCCCTGGATTAGAGAATCAGTGTGTCGGAGTGTCTTGTGTGAAGAGGTGACAAAATGAAATGAATCTGTAGAGGGGCCATTTATCATCCACATTGGCAGTGACCTGACTGGACTGACCACATGCTCCCTGAGGGCAGAGAAGGTGTCTTCTCTATCTCAGGTCCAAGAAGAGGGACCTTCACATACTAAGTACTTGGTAAGTGTTTGGCTGCTGGATCTTAGCCTTTCACTTTTTCTCTGATAATAGAAAAGGAAACTTGGAAGCCTCCTGGAGTGCTAAGCTCATCTTGGGCCATCACATTGTGGGAAGGACCTTAGTAGGCTAAAGAATGTCTAGATAGGGATAACCAGGATAATGAGGGTAATAGAAGCTGTTCTTTGGAAGGGTTGGATTAAGGCAGTGAGAATGGAGAGTGGGGGGAAAAGAAAGTGCAGGACAAGGACACAGGGGACAGAAAATGGGATTGGAGTCACAAACTCTGGGTTCAAATCCAAGCTCTTCTCCTTATCCTCCATGTGACCTTGGACAAGTCACTCTCTGGGACATACTTTCCTCTTCTTGAAAACGGGAATCAGACTAGAAAATGAATAAAGTCCTTTCTGGCTCTAAATCTGTGATCTTATCAAAGCTGTTGTCAAGTATTTGAAAAAAGGGATTTGGTTTGTTCTGCTTTATCCCAGAGGACAGCACTAGAAGCGACAGGTAGACGTCAAGGTGTAGATTTTAGATTGATGTAAAGAACAAACTTTTTCCTTTGAAAGATATCCAAAAGGGAATGGGATGCCCCCAGAGAAGAATCATGACTAGGGATTCTGGTGTCCAGAAGAAGAAGAAGCATTAAAGGGGCTTTCAAATCACCTTTCAAACAAACAAATAAAAACAAATTTAGTTTAGAAGAGTAGAGAGGAAGATCATGGGGAAAGAACTGTCCTTAGGAGCTAGGGTCTTATTGGGAGATACACCCTGCCATGCTACCCTCTCAGGAAGGGGACTATAGGGCTCGCTAGATAACTCAAGGTCACTATTAAGAGAAAGAATTTAGGAGCTGGTAAGAGTCTTAGAATAGGGAATGTCATAGCTGGGAGGAGTCTAAGAGCTGGGAGAGGCCTCAGAACAGGGGATGTCAGGGCTGGGAGGGGCCTTTAAAACCATCTAGTTCTCAGTACCATTTTATAGATGACAATAATGAGTCTGGGGCAGGTTAAACCACCTGCCCAGTGCCCCGGGGAGTACAGGGTAAAGCCAGGGGCTGCCTGCCTAGCACGCTACTGCCTCTCTCTCCGCCATCCCTGCAACGCGTGCCCTTCAGTGGCAATGTGGGCACAGCTCGAAGACAAGCCAATTAGGCCATTCTCATCATGGTCCCTCTGGTGTCAGGGAGGCTGGAAGGGTGTTTTTGTTCCCGTCCAGTATCGTTTTCAGAAACGCCGGAAACGCTGACAGCTGTGAGCCGGAACGCGATTCCCCTTCGAGCTGATCAATAGAAGGGCCTTGAGGGGCCTCCCACTGGTGTCAAACGTGGGGCTCGTAGCAGCGAAGCTCCGGAGCCTTGCGCCGGCCCTGTTTGCTGTCACGCCAGACACGATGCGCAGAGCAGACACACCAGCCAAAGTCACCGTCTCCCGTCCCAAAGTCCTTTAGACACTTCTCAAGGAAACATCAAAGAGAAGGGAAAAGACAGAGCAAGCTGCACACTCCTCGGCTGTCGCAAGCCCCGCAGAGCCAAGCCTTGCCTCCTTCCACCACCCAGGCATCTTACAGCTCAGCCCGCAAGCATTTATTATGCACCTAATGTACGCCAGACAGTGCGCTAAGCGCCGGGCGCTGGAGGAAGCCCGGAGGAAGCCCAGAGGAAGCCCGGAGGAAGCCCAGAGGAAGCCCAAAGGCAGCCCAGCGCTGCGCCAGCTCCTTCCCCCTAGGGCTGGCACTGAGCTCCTCTTCCCGGGATCCTGGCCACTGACCCGGAGAGGTCTGCTCCACTCACCCTCCTTCGATCACACAGCCCCCGTACCCAGGGGTGGGCCGCTTGCCCTCTTTCCCCGCTCAAGAACCTTCAGGGGCTCTCCATAGAGCAGGAGACTAAAACCCTTCACACTGTGGATTCACCTCACTTTTCTAGGGTTATCTTGCAGGACTGCTTTATACACACGGTGAATCCCAAGCCAGATGGCCCATTTACTGTTCCCTACAGAGGACTTTCCACCATACATCTCCATGCCTTTGAAAGGCTTCCTTCCACGGCCAGAATTCACTCTCTGGGCCTCCAAAAGTTTAAAATCCCTACTTCCCTTCCAAAAAGGAAAAGAGGATGGGAAGGAAGGAAGAATGGAAGGAAGGGATGATGGGAAGGAAGAAAAAGAGGATGGGCAGGAGGAAAGAAAGAAGGGAGGAGAGGAAGGAAGGTGGGAAGGAAGGAAGGAGGAAGGTGAGAAGGAGGGAGGGAGAGAGGGAAGAAAGGAGGGAAAGAAGGAAAGAGGGAGAGAAGGAATTAGTAATGTGCTCTGGGCTTTCTAAATTCACCTCAGATGCCAAACTTCCTGCTTAGGACTGTGGCCACTCTTCACCAGCCCCACTGTAACTGGTCTTACAGGGTTTGAATGGGTCTTCCAAAGGGAAAGGGGCATTTGTAAGATCACAAATGTCAAGCAGGAAGAGACCTTCAAAGCTGTCCAATGCCCTTGTTTTACAGAAAGAGAAACTGAGGGCCCAGAGATGTCACAGGATCCTAGATTTGAGCTGGAAAGGGCTTTTAAGACTCTCCAGACTTAATTATTCCCATATTACAGAGGAAGACACTGAGAAGTGTTAGAACAGGTGCCTCAGACCAACACATCCTCATTTACCTGCTCTTTGAGTCAGTCCTCAGCACTTGGCTTCTGGCACTGAGCTTCAGGG
Organism: Pseudochirops cupreus; assembly: GCA_028627135.1. Classification (NCBI taxonomy): domain Eukaryota; kingdom Metazoa; phylum Chordata; class Mammalia; order Diprotodontia; family Pseudocheiridae; genus Pseudochirops; species Pseudochirops cupreus. The sequence goes on from CM053580.1 coordinate 579,206,613, forward strand.
AGGGCAGAGAAGACTTGGGTATATCCCCATAAGAAATGTGTGGAGGAAAAGAATGACTGTTATCACCTCCCTCCAGAGTCTCCATCTCACAGAACCCCAAGGACCTTCCAGAAATGTTCTCATTTTTATAGTAGGTGGCATGTGTGATCTACTTCATTGGTCCAACCTTGAAGAACACACTCTTTTAAAATTATTTGTCAAGGGGTGGCTAGGTGGCACAGTGAATAGAGCACCAGCCCTGGAGTCAGGAGGACCTGAGTTCAAATGTGGCCTCAGACACTTAACATGTACTAGCCATGTGACCTTGGGCAAGTCGCTTAACCCCAATTGCCCTCCAAAAAAAAGCAAAAAATAAAATAAAATAATTTGTCAAGTGATTAATCTGCTTAAAAAAGGGAAAGATCTCAGAACCCTGCCCACTCCCTAAGCACCCACTCCCCCACCCAATCCCACCCCCCAAAACAGAAATTTCTTTAGAGCAGATTTTTTTTCTTTGGTCTAATTGTGTATCAGACTTTCAGATTCTATGATATTTTTGAGAATAACAGTGGCTAACCTTTATATTAAGGTTTAACTCTTTTGTTTGTTTGGTTTTTATCTGTAAAATAAACGGATCGGACTGAAAGATCTCCAGGCCCCTTCCAAACCTGAATCCATGAACCAGGGTCTCAAGCTTGCATTCGTCTCTGGACACGCACTGGTTGGTTTACCTGAGGCACATTCCTTCCCCTCTGTGGACCTCAGGCTCTCTCCTGGGCAAGATGAGGAGGCTGGGGAAGGGAATGAGTATTTATTAAGTACCTACCCGGCCCACAGCATGCTAAGCACTTCACAGAGGGCATCTCATTTGATCTTCACAAAAATCTTGGAAAGTAGGTGCTGTTAGGGCAGGTAGGTGGAGCAATGGGTAGAGCGCTAGGTCGGGAGTCAGAAAGACCTGAGCTTGAATGGGGCCTCAGACACTTCCTATCCGTGTGACCTTGGGCAGGTTGGTTAACTCTGTTTGTCTCAGTGTACTCATCTGTAGAATGGAAATAATGACAGCACCTACCCCTAGCCTGTTAATGAGGATGAAACGAAAATGACACTTATGAAGGACTTTGTATAAAGAGCTCCATAAAGGCTAGCTGGCTGTTACTGTTACTACTAAATCACTGTTCTCTATTCTTTAAATTCCTCCTGTGCAAAATGAGGGAATTGGACTAGAGGATCCTTAAGGTTTCTCTCCTTCTCCCCAACTTCATTCTCTACTCTAAGGCCCCTCTCACACCTAACAGAACTGTTCTAAGGCACCTCCCAGTTCAGCCATTTTGTGTTCTAAGTTCTCTCCTACTTCTTACATTCCAAGTTCTAAGGCCACTCCCATCCCTGCATCCACTGTTCTCAGGCCCCTCCCAGCCCTGACATCCCCTGTTCTAAGGCCCCTCCCAGCCCTGACATCCCCTGTTCTAAGGTCCCTCCCAGACCTGACATTCCTTGTTCTAAGCCCCTTCCCAGCCCTGACATCCCCTGTTCTCAGGCCCCTCCCAGCCCTGACATCCCCTGTTCTAAGGCCCCTCCCAGCCCTGGCATCCCCTGTTCTAAGGCCCCTCCCAGCCCTGACATCCCCTGTTCTCAGGCCCCTCCCAGCTCTAACATCCCCTGTTCTAAGGCCCCTTCCAGCTCTAACACTCTCTGTGCTATGTTAGAAGGTTCCTATGAACATCTGTGGTATTTCTTCAAAGCCCAGGCAGTTTTCTCCAGGAAACTGGGGGATTCTGAGGAGGGGGACATCTTGCTCTAGAGAAGAGGATCTATTGGTGCCTTCTGAGGACTGATCAGAGAGAGACTGAAGAGAACGTCACTGTTGTACAAGTGAGACAGAGGAGAACCACAGAATGACTGACTAGAAGAGCTTTTAGAACCCATTCCCTCCCACTCCCTGGAGCTTCCACTTGACAAAGGAAGAACAGAGAGGAAGCTGAACACCTTCCCCCAGGAGACCCAGCTGGGCAGAGATGGAGGAGGGGCGGCTGCCCTCTCCTAGCCTGGGCCCTTCCAGATTGGGCTGCACTGCCACTCAGAGGGGTCTGGGGGAAGTTCAGGGCTCCAGGTCACAGAATCTCAGGGATTTGGTCCCCAGGAATCCTCTGTGAGGGTCAGCCCAACCTTCTTTGGAAAGGAGGAAACCCCGGGCCAGAGAGAGAAAGAAGACCCAGCCCTGGCAAGACACAGAGGCAGCCCCTAGTCCTCAACTCCTTCCAGTCTTCCAGGGTCGATGGGATCAAAGCCTGGCACAGAGGACAGAGGACTGGATTTGGAGTCAGGGGCCCTGAGTTCAAGTCTTAACTTTGGTATTTACTACTTTTGTGGTCTTGGGTAGGTAACTAAACTCTGATGATCTCAGGACAGTAAAATGAGTGGATTGGACTCAGTAACCTTTGGGGTCCCTTTCAGCACTAGATTTATAAACTAATGATCTTATAATTGCCAAGGGAGATAGGAGAGAGCAAGAGTGCAGGATTTGGGGTTGAAAGACCTGGGTTAAAACTCTGTATCTTTTATTTACTACCTTAGTGACCTTGGGCAAGTCACTTTTCCTCTCTGGGCCTCAGTTTCTCTATCTGTAAAATGGCTTCTAAGGTCCCTTCCAGCTTTAGAGCTATGATTCTGTGATCTACTTAGGACCTTGATAAAGTCATTCCCTCTTCATGCCTCAGTTACCCCATCTGTAAAATAATAGGATTAGACTTGATAACCTCTGTAGTACTTTCCAGCTTTAGACCTATGATCCTCTTTCTTATGGTTAAGGATGGGGGCTGGACCCAGACCCCCTTCAGGGGCTGATGGAGAAAAAAAGCTAAATGAAGTCAGACTGAGGGCCTCTGAGGGTCCCTTCCTACTAGGAGATCCCTCTATGACGTAGCCATTCAGAAGGTTAGGATTTAAACTGAGGCAACAGGAGAGACATGGAGGCCTATTAAAAATGCCAAGTCTGTGGGCACTCGCTGCCAGGCTGCATCTTTAAGGCCCTGAGTTGGCAAAGGGAATGGAGGAGCCAGCCGGCTGCCGGGGAGCGGGGTCCTCAGTCTTGTCTGTATTCTTCCCCTTCCCCGGCCCCCATAAACATGCGGCACACAGCACTTCCAGACACTTTTTAATAGAATCGCTTAAAACAATTAATTACCAGAGTTTTCATTCAAGCTGCAATGCCAAAGATACGCGGGCAATAAAAGACATTTATTCCTTGGTTTCTGGAGGCCTGTTTGTTATTAACATGTAAATTAAATCATCACAGATGTTCCATTTTTAATCTGGGGATGAGAAGCACGGGGCCAACCCCAGCCCAAACTGCTTTATTTCATTACTCGCACATTCATTAGAAACCAGCAGTATTACGGGATATCATTTTTCTTTGATGCATTTTTTTCCCACCAATTATCGGGATAATTTGTTCATTTTACTCTCTATTTGTTTTCCCTCCTGCTCATCTCTGTCAGGAGCTGCATGCCTCCACTGGTGGGGGCTCCCACTGCTTCCCCTGGTTCCTGCGGACTCCTGTTGAGAGCCTGACCTCTGAACTACCCCCTCCGCTGCAACCGCCAAATTAAAGCCATTAAGAGGAATCTTGGCCCTCTGCATGTCTGGGCCGGGACGGCCACCTCCTCAGAGGGGGGCAGGTGTTGAGAGCATAGGAAATGGTGGTCCTCTCTGAACTTCAGTTTTCTCTTCTGTCAAATGAGAGACTTGGTACTTTCAGGTCTTTTCCAGATCTGATAGTTTTTAAAGTTCGTTTGCAACTATCATATTTAGTGCTTTAGTTTATAAAGGCCTTGCAACTCTGATGTGTGTTCTGTGTTCGGAAGTCCCTTCTACATAGAGTACTTCATTTTGGAGAGTCAGAGAACCCTTCCCCTTTGAACTTTCTAGTGTCCATTCTTTTAAGTATGGCAAAAGTCTAGCTTTCCACTCTAAGGCATACTGACAGCTCTGACATCCACTGTTCTAAGGCCCCTCCCAGTTCTGACATCCCCTGTTCTTCAGTTCTAAGCCTTTGGAAGCCATCCTTCTGGTCACAATGTCATCATCAAGTCCTATAATGGTGGACAGAAGACAGTGGAAGAAAGGAGAATTTGAGAGGGGGACCCCGATTTGTTCCACTCTCCTACTTAATGCCTTGAGTTGGTTCTGTTTGTCCCATCCCAGGGACGGCAGATTCCTTGGAGACCAGGCTGGCCAGAGGCAGTGGGAGAGAGGGGTTCTAGCCCGTAAGATTGGGCTTGGCTACAGTGAGTCAACACTAGTGCTGTTGTGAGGTCAGAACATCCCTTTTTGGGATGTGCCCAGATCAGAGAGTGACTCTCTCCCCTGAGAAGAAACAGACAGTGAGTGAGCCTTTGAATACGGACTCCCCTTAAGACAAACAGAAGACAATTGGAAGGTGGGAGGGCTCAGATCCAGTTAACTGGAAACAGCTTCATTTAATTCAGGATTTTTGTCTTTTTCATCATAGGCATTTTGGGATATACTCCACTCACATGGTCCCCACATCCCATCCCACCTCCTCCAAAATCAAATTCTCCTTTGTAACAAAGAAAACACACTTAAGCAAACTCAACAGATCCAGGGCATCTAGGTGGTGCCACAATGAATAGAGTGTTGGACCTAGAGTTAGAAGGACCTGAGTTCAAATTTGACCTCAGACACTTTCTAGCTGGGTGACCCTGGGCAAGTCATTGAACCTCTGTTTGCCTCAGTTTCCTCATCTGTAAAATGAGCTGGAAAAGGAAATGGCAAACCCCTCCAGTATCTTTGCCAAGAAAACTCCATGAAGACATGACTGAAATGACTGAACAATAAGTGTAAAGCTACCATACCCAATAATGTTTTTTTTAACATTTTGTACCCATAGAACAGGTTCTTTACACATAATACGTGGTTTTCCATTCGTTCATTCCCATCACTATCACCGCCTACCCCCATCCTGGCTGGGAGGGAGGACCAAGCTCTCCTGCTCAGGGACAGACCTGTGCTGGCCAATGGAGAGAGAAGTTCGGACAGGGCCATGCGTGCCCCTGGAGAGCCACAGGGCAAGGGATCTGGAGACCCTCACGCAGATCATCTATAACAGTGTATTAAGAGGGCATAGACTGAGATGAGAGATACTATCTGTCATAAAAAGTAATAGAGGGTGAGTCACGGGAAGCCATGCTCCCTGATAAATCACCATCATAGATGAGCCAAGGGGCAGCGGAGAGACCTGCGGCAGACGCAGACGGGCTGGGGCCAATATTCAGGTCAGATGATTTAGAACCGGACAGGAATGGAGTGGTCATCTAGCCCAGCCTCTTCTTTTTACAAATGAGAAAACTGTTAGTCAGTCAACAAGCATTTATTAAGCACTTACTGTGTTCCTAAGCAGGTCCTGGGAACATACAGGAACGTCCAGTTCTAACGGGGCAAGACTGAGGACTTTGCCAAAGGTCACAATGGCAGGGCTGAGCTTTGAACATCAGACTTCAGATCCCAGGGAGCATCACACAGCCTCTTGCCAGTGATGATTCGTGAGTAAGGAGGGTGCAACCACATAGGAACAGAAGGCTGTTGTGGTTTATATTTCTTTCTCAAAGATGACCATGACATCAGGAAGGTGATGTCACGACATGCAAGTGAATTGGATTTAAGTGAGGCAGGGCTGTGCAAAGGCACCAGCCTCACTTTTTCCTCCTGAGTCATCTTGCTTCAGGACAATTGGAGTTGGCCCTCAGGCCAGAAGAGGAAGCAGGCAAAGGTCATTTCAGGAGGAAAAGGGGCATCATATAAACAGGCCTTGTGCTGTTTACCCCAATCATTGAACCAATATTAAAACAGCCAGAGGAAGGCCTCCATCATGTCAGATGTATCCTCTATGGGGGAACCTATAGAAAGATACCAAAAATCGTCAAAGAGAGGGAGAAGGCTTGAGGATGCTGCAACCTTTGTCAGGGGAGGGAGATCCTTGCAGATGAGGTAAGGTTATTTCAGAAACACTTATTAAGCACCTGCTGTATACAAGGTTCCATCTAGGTCAGCGGTTCTCAACCTGTGGGTTATGTTCAATTTGTAACAATGAAAATACATCCTGCATATCAGATAGATTCATAACAGTAACAAAATTACAGTTATTAAGTAGCAACGAAAATAATTTTATGGTTGGGGGTCACCACAACATGAGGAACTGTATTAAAGGATCGTGGCATTAGGAAGGTTGAGAATCACCGGTCTAGGTATTTCTATGGATTAAAGAGGTACAAAGATGTAAAACAGGTAGCTTAGGTATTGTGGGTATGTAATGGTAGTGGGAATTTAAAGATCTTCCCTGCCCCTTAATAAGCCTAAGGGAATTTGAAAGCCTTCCCTGCTTCTAAGATTTTCCCTGCTCCCTAATAGGCTGAATGTAATCACATGGAGCCTGTGGTAGGAGGAGTTTGCTGAAGGGTAGAGCAGAACCCACAGGAAGCTGGGAGTCAGAGCAGTGAGAGATGGAGGGAGGAGAGGAGGCACCCAAGAGCTCAGCTAGGCTTGTGAGTGTTGGTTTGTGGGAAGCCTAGAGGATGGTGTGGCTCTCTGCTGCATTGTGGTGTATTAATTTCTATGTCATTATGATGGATTCAGCTTTCTAGTGTAGGTATTTGGCTTTCTGATGTTTGAATAAATGTTTTGCTTCTGTCTTCTATATGGAGAGTCTGCTATGTTTTGCAATTGAGCACTATGCTCATATATTCACAGTCACTGTTGGTGCTGTGACTATTGTATTGGCACTACAGGGTAGATGGACGCCATGCTTGAAATCAAGGAAGCCTGGGTTCAGAAGCTCATTCATTCATTTGATCAATAAACATTTATTAAGTGCCTACTATATGCCAGCACTGTGCTAAATGCTAAAGATAAAAAAAAAAGAGGCAAAGGACAGTCCTTGCCCTCAAGGAGTTCACAATCTAATGAGGAGAGGAACATGCAAACAAACACCTACAAAACAAGGAGAAATCAGAAACCACCAGCAACGGGAAAGCGCTGGAATTGAGAAAGCAGGGTTTTAGCTGGGACTTAAAGGAAGCCAAGTGGAAGGAGAGCCTGCCAAGCACGGGACAGCCAGAAAATACCCGGAGGAAGGAAATGGAGTGTCTTGCTGATGGAACGGGAACAAGGCCTGGGTTCAAGTTCTGCCTCTAGTTGTGTGGTTCTGGATGAGTCACCCTTCCTTTGGGGAGACACTGCACGGGTATGGAAAGCGTGATAGACTTGGAGGCAGAACTGATGGGTTCAAATCTTAGTTCCACCACTTAATAGTTATGTGACCTTGGGCGAGTAATTTACTTCTCTTTGCCTTGAGTTTTTCCTCAGTAAAGTGGGACAGACGAGCTCAATGGCCTCTCAGTTCCCTCTTGCCTGTAAGTTGATGGTTCTATCAAAAGTCAGAGACTCTCAGAGGGCCAGGCAACTTTGGAAGACTACAAATGGCCCAGGGGTTGGCCAGCTTGGCTGATAGAAGGAGACTGAGGCAGCTCCCCCAAATGCCATTTAAACAAAGTACTGTGGGAGGTCTGAACAGAGCCAGTTCAGCACAACAATCGCTATTGTGGGTCAGACACTGGGCTCAAGGAATCTTGGATCTCATCAATTTAGAATGTTCTGAGCATTAATCCATCCAGCCTGACTGTCTTGGGGGTCATATCTTTCCAGAAGTTATGTCAAGGCAATATACTTTTATTAAGCATTGTGATAAGGATAGAAATCTAAGCAAAATTTTAAAGGGCAGTCCCTGGCCTCAAGAAGCTTGCCGTTGTGATTGAGTAGGGTCTAACTTTTCGTAACCTCTTTTGGAATTTTTTTTTTTGTGTGCAAAGACACTAGAGTGGTCTGCCATTTCCTTCTCCAGACCCACTTTACAGATGAGGAAACTGAGGCCAACAGTATTAAGTGACTTGCCCAGGGTCACACAGCTACCAAGTGTCTGAGGCCAGATCTGAACTCAGGGAGGCGATGCTATGACTTACAAGTGAGTTGGATTTAAGTGAGGAGGGGCTGTGCAGAGTCACCAGCCTCACTCTCTCCTCCAGAGTCACCCGACTTCAGAGCCAATGAATGTTCTTTAGTATTATTCCTTGCACTAATTCGTTCTACAAGCATTTATTCGGCTCTGATTTCATGCACAGTTATGTCTCTCCACCCCACTCTCACCCCCATCAGTGCCTCTCTGTGATGGGAGGATAAGCCTGCAGTGGAAAAGCAAGCAGTGTATAATGACTGGAGTCCTGGCCTTGACATCAGGAGAACAGGCTTGAGGTCCCAGTGGAACACTGTGAGCCTTGGTTTCCCCATGTATAACATGGGCACGGGGATGATAAGCAGAGCACCTTTCTCACAGTGTTGTTGGAAACTTTAAAAGGCTATACAAAATGTCCGTTTTTATGTTTTTTCTCATTTTCATCTTATATTCAATAGAGTTCATGTAGAAATGGTTCTAGCCCAAGTCTTGATCCTACTTTTTTTAATAACAAATATTCCACAAACCATTGCATAAATGGGTAACATGCTTCCATTTTGGAATTGAATGATTATATTGGGCTATCTACTCATCTTCTTAGGGTCAGAGGATTGAGTTTAGAAGCAATCAAATCCAATCCCAGCCCCATTTTACAGATAAGAAAATTAAGGCCCTATATGTATAGATATAGATATAGATATAGATATAGATATAGATATAGATATA
>CM053580.1:579215843-579237375 GCA_028627135.1 Pseudochirops cupreus
TTTATTGAGAAAATCCAATGAACAGATATTATGTGCTTCACAAACCTTAAAAATGTTGGATGAATGGTAGCTACCATTATTACCATTTTTCTTTGTTGTTGCTATCATTATCATTAACTTAAGGAATGTTTCTGTATCCATTCTCCATTACTTGGCTTGCTTCTTTCTACATATATCTTGTAAAAATCTCCATTGGTGGGAGAGCTCCCTATGCATCCACACTTGTCTCTTGGGACAACACCTTCTTCCACATAACAATTGTTTCCAGATTTGTCTTTTAGAATCTTGAGAGTTTCCCTTCCCTCCCGGGGAAGATTCTAATATGTGATATTTCTACTCTCTCTTACCTGCCCCCGATTTCATCTTCTGTATATGAATTTTAAAAGGATACTTGGGTTGATTTTTCCCTCAAGGAAAGATTGGGAGTGGGCCATGATGAATGCCTCTAAATGTAGTATGGGGTTAATTTATGCCCTCTCTTTGTATAAATGAAAGACCTTTAGTACAGACAAGGAAAGTAATTTGCCCAAGGTAGGTGGTACAGTGGATAGCCTGCGGTCAGGAAGACCCGAGTTCAAATCTAGCCTCAGACACTTAGCTACGTGACCCTGAAGAAGTCACTTAATCTTTTCCTGCCTCAGTTTCCCCAATTGGAAAACAGACATAATGATAATAGCAACTACCTCCCAGGGTTATTATGAGGGTTTAAATGATATAAAATTTATAGGCCTTTGTTCAGTCCCTGGCACATTGTAGAGACTTAATCAATGCTCCCAAGGGTGTATAAATAATATTAAATAACAGACTAATAATTTGGACCCAGAGTCTCTGACTCCAATTCCAGTTGTCCTTTTTACTGGCCCTCATGTAGTTATAAGATGATTTTATAAGAGAATAGATCTCAATTCCATATAAGGGAACATATTAGAGAGCTGTCTGGCCATGGGATGGGCCTGACTCCAGTTGTTACAAGGGTCCTGTATCTAGAAGTAGAAATGAAAGAGTCTCTGGCCTCAAGGGCCTTTGCTCTAATTCTAAATATTTTGCATCTTAAAAAAGGTATGTGAAAATACGAAATAAATATAAGACAATTTGGAAAAGAGGAGCGATATGAGCAGTCCCTTATCTCACAAATCTATTTTACCACCACGACCCTTGAGTTAATGGCCTTTTGCAAATCACTCAACCCCCCTGGGATTCAGTTTCCTCATCTGTAAAATGAGAAAGTTTGACTCATTCCTCTCTGAGATTCCTTTCAGCTGTGAATCAATGCCCCTGTGATTCTTTTCTTCACTCCTGAGGCCTCCACCCTAGTTCAGGGGTTCCTCCTCTTTGGTCTGACCCATTAGAGTAGGCTCCAGACTGGGCTCTCCGTCTCTAGCTTCTCTCCCACCCCCACGCCCCACACAGATCTAAAGCACAGGTCTGGCTAAATCACTCACCTGCTTAAAAAATCTTCACAGCTTCCCCCATAACTTATTGAAAGAAATCTAGACTCCTCTGTTTTCTTTCCTCTTCCCCCTCCTTCTTTTTAAAAGTATCAAAAATTAAGTAAATTACATGCCTTATCTCACTTGATCCTTACAACAACCCCGTGAAGTAGATCCTATTATAATTTCCATTTCACATATGAAGAAAAGGAGCCCATCTCCTTTCCCGCACTTATCCCGTACTTTGCCCACTTTCTTTACATTTGGGGCCTTCCATTCAAGTGTGCTTGCTGTCTAACAAACACACCAGGCTTGGTTTCATTCCCATTTTCCTGGTGGAAAAACTGAGGCCCAGAGAAGGGCGGTGACTCACCAATGGCAACACAGGTAGTCAGGGTAAGAACTAGTACTTGACTGAACTCATGTTTTTTGACTCCGTGTACAGAACTCTTTCTTATGGATGGAAATCCATAGGAAATATCATTCCCCACCCACTGATCCCATCCTGGGCCTCAGTTTCCTCATCTATAAAATAAGACAATTGGACTATATGAGCTCTAAGGGGCTTTCTAACTCTGATTTTTTTTTTTAATTCTACAATTAAGAAAAAAAAAAGAAAGAAAGTCCAATTCCTTCTTCAACCCTCTCCAAGCCCTGGAGAGCAAATACCCAGACGTGAGCACCCCGCTCCCACCACTCAGAGGCACTGCTGCTGCACAGAAATTATAGCTCCAGGTCATTTATCTGGCTAACAAAAATTTTTTTAGAAATTAAAAAAAAAAGGAGGTCCATAATCCAAACTCTCTGAAGTCCAGATGATGCAGTGGCTACTCTATTGTTTTACCAATGAATGAAACTGAGGCCCAGAGAAAGCGACTTTGTCAAAGTCTTGGAGCCAACTAGTAACAATGCCAGGACTGGGACCCAGGACTCTTGACTCCTGAATCCCGGCACTTGTCTTTTCTTTTTTTGAGCCATCCCACACCACGGCATTAGAAGACAAGATGGCGGACCAATCACTGTGGAGGAGTCTTTGTGGAGAAAGCACAAGTTGGGCCATTGGCTTTGGTTACCAGCAAAGGTTGGGGACATTGGACAATGAGAATGTTTTAAAAGAAAAGGGGAGGGAGGGAAGAGGAGGAAAGGGAAGGGAAGGGAAGGCAAATGTGCCATGGTGATTGTGAGCCTTGATTTCTTCATCCATAAAATGATCACAATAAACCTTCCAACAGGCTCTCAGGGTGGTTGTAGGACAACGCTTACTCAGTCAACAAGCACTTTGGGAGTGGAAGTCCTTATGAATCTCATTCATTGTGAGCATGGGCACAGGACCATAGCCCCATAGATCTCCAGTTGGAAGATAACTCAGAGGCTGTCTAGTCTACCACCACCCCTAACTTTACAGATGAGGGAACTGAGGCTCAAGGAGGTCTCATAGGCCATCATAAATGTAGAGATGGAAGGGAACTCATAGTCCATGTATAGTCCAACCCCCTAATTTTACAGATGGGGAAACTGAGGCCCAGAAAGGTTAAGGGCCTTCCCTAAAATCACACACGTAGCTTCAGAGGTGAGATTTGAATCCATGCCTTCTGACCCCAAAGTTTCCATTTTAGCACAACCCAACTGGAGGAGACCATGCTTTCCCTGGATAAGATACAAGTCAGCTGTGGGACTATGGTCCCTCAAAGTTTATGTGTAAACAGATGCTGCTATGTTAAAGGTTGTATTTCTTATCTAATCCCTAAAGCAGGCCTCTAAGGACCCCACCTTGGAAACACTTTGAAGGGAGACTTGAGAGATAGCCCAGATTTTCACTTCCCATCTCCAATTCAGCCCTAGAAGTAAATCATCATGGTCTCTGACATTAGGTCAGATTACTGGGGCCTGTTAGGGGCTTTCATTGACCAATATAGAAACACCCTCCAGACCCTCTCCTCATCTGAGCTTTATGCCACCAGACTGGTGAGGAACTGGGGGCCTAACTCAGAGTATCCAATCCCAAATCTGGCCTCAGCCTTAGCCAGGGTTTACCTGGGCCAAGCCAGAAACTGTGCAAAGGCCTGGAGCCCTTCCCAACTCCTACAAACCTGCCTTGCAAGCACATTCTTGGAGGCTGCTGTAATAGCCTGTGGCTGCCCTCCCTAATCTTCCTTTGCTCCTCTCCAAAGCAAGACCGTAGCAGCAACAAGTCCCCTTACCCCCCCCCCCCCCCCCCCCCCCGCCAAATGATGCCATCCTGGCTCCCTGCTACAAGTGCCCAAGACACAAGGGGAATCTTTATCCCCCACTCACTTAGCTCCAAGTCTGACAGGAGAGCTTAGGGGCTAGGGGCTCAAAGGTATAGAAGGTGAGGCTAGAAAGGAGATCCTGGACTTGGGGTATCCTGAAAGTCAGGAGGTAAGAGACAATAAAAAGAAATAACATGGAGAGAGGGAGAGAATGAGGAATGAGACCCAGAGGGGAGGGTGAAGAACAGGAAAGGAAAGGGGACACGGGGAGAAGAGGAGAGGGGGAGAGGACAGAGAGGAAGGAGAGGAAGGGGAGGGAAAGAGAAGAGAAAGGAAAGGGTCCAGAAGAGGGAGGAGGGGAAAAGAGAGGAATGGGAAGAAAGGAAAAGGGCACAGGAGAAGAATAAGAAGGAAAGAGGGGAAGGGAAGAGAGAAAAGAATTCTCAAAAGCAGAAGGGCAAGGAAGAGTGGAATTTGAGAAAGAGGAAAGGGAGGGGTAGCAGAAAGAAGAGAATGGAAGAGAGAAAGGAGAAGGGGAGCAGGAGAGAGGGGAATGTGGAAGGTGAGAGGAAGATGACAAAGGCAAACAGAGAGATGGGGAAGGAAGAGACTCAAGATTCAGGAGAGGAGAGGAGAGGGAGGGAGAAGGGAGAGGACAGTGGGGAAGAACGGGAAAGAGGAGGAGTAGAAGAAGAGAATGGAGAAGGGGAACAACGGAGAGGGGGCACATAAGGGGGAAATGGTGGAGGAGAAAGGAAGAGGACAAAGGGAAGGGAGAGGTGGAGAGGAGATTCCTAAGAGTCGGGAGAGGAGAGGAGGGGGCAGGGGAGGGAGCCTGGAGAGAGGACATAAGGCTGGAGAAGGGAGAGGGGACAAGAATGAGAGAGAGGAGCCTGTCCAGGGAGCCAGCCTGGAATGGTGGGAGGAGCTGGGAGGGAGTTCCAAGGCTCTAGCCTACCTCCCCAGGCAATGCACTAGAACAGGGAAGACCCCAGATTGTGCCCCCCTCCCTCTTCCCAGCCAGGAGACAGCCTCTGCCTTTGGACGTCACCTCCAGATGCCCACCAGGTGCCCACGATCCCACCCTGCAGGGGATCCTGCCCCCTCCCGCCCTCACCCCAGCCTCCCAGGCCCCAGGGGCCACCTGAGGCAGGGTGGGAGTGGGGGCCCTCAGGAAGGGTAGCTACCCTGACATTGATTCTATTTAAATAAACTACACCCTGCCAGTACCGTCGTTTGCATAAAACAATATTCAAGGAGGGTGATTTGAATGTTCTGTTCTATTTTTGCTTCTCTCCGGATTGCTGTTTGCATATATTTGCATACCCTGGGAGAATTAAGCTGAGAGTATGCAAATGTGGCCGTCCCTGCCAGCCAGCCAGCTCTGCTGCTGTGGAGCCCCTCTGGTGCCCACGCCCGGCCTTCTGCCCCTTCCCCTGCAGTCCAGGCCTGCCTCGGCCCACCCTGCCTGGCCCCCTCTCCCCCCACCCCACCCCCCACGCACCTCCCTGCTGAGCAGGGCAGACCTCACTGACCAGCCGGGGAGGGAGGGAGGCAGACAGTGGCCGATTGTCTCTGAGGTCCCCCCCTAGCGACGGGTAGCTGGCTGGCATTGTGGATGTAGCCCCCAGAAACCTGACCCTTGGAGGAGTTACTGGGCAGGGGCCCCACCAGGGGAAGGGAACTGGGCAGGAGGCAAGAGAGGGGGAGAGGATACAAAGGAGCTAGTCAGGGGCTAGGGCCAATGGGATCCTAGGCTTTAGAAACGGAAGGAACTTGGGAGATGACCTAGATGGACCTACCTCGTTCACCACAGAAGGAAACTGAGACCCCAAAATGGGGAGAAGGTCCCAGAGCCAATAGGGAGCCTAGCCAGGGTCAAAGCCAAGTCTCTTAATCTGAATCTGATTTTCTTTCCCCTCCATCTGGGCAGCCCCTGGAGCCTCTCCCCAGTGATGAGGAACTCAGGCCATTCCCTAGTCTCTGTTTAATGCCTCTCTCCTTCCTGTTCAGGGTCCCTAAGCCTATTGAGAACTACCAAGCTTTTTTTTTCCCCATCAAATTCAAACCCTCATTCTACAGCTGAGGAAAATATGGGCCAGAGAGAAGTGACTTATCCAAGGTCACACAGTGGGGGATATGTCAGAGTCGAGATCTAATCCTTGGACAAGGTCCTGGGTTTAGAATCAGTGGACCTGAATCTTCCCTCCACTACCTACTACTAGTGGATCAATAAATGGTTGGTTGTTGTCCTTCCTTCTCGAAGAGGACCAAAACCACATCACAATGTTAAAGTTAAGTTTCAATGCGTCCAGCTGGGGCTGATGAGAGCAGTATGAGCTCAGAAAGCTCTGCCACATGTCAGGCATGAATAGTCCCTATGAACATTGGGGTGGAATCTCCAAATTTCCACATCTTGTGTTTCCTTTGAGCTGCTTCGAAGGGCTCACTATATGCCAGGCCCTATGCTAAGAGAGGCCAAAGCATGGCGCCTGCCCTCAAGAAGCGTCCAATCTAAGGAAGAAACAATGAGTGAGTGATTATGGTCATAAAATACAGGACAAAGGGAAGTAATGGGGGGGCCAGGACCAGCCTTGGCCATCTTTCTGGGGGAACCCGGCTGGGTCAGGCTTGACCAACTGGGGAATAGGATGTGAGCTGGGTGCCCTGTGCCCACAGGGGTCTTTGTGACCCCAAGGAATAGCACAGAGAATTGTGCACAGTAAGCACTCAATGAGTCATTGGTTGTTGGAGTCAACTAGGTCGGATCAATTAGGGATTTTGCTTTGGTCATTGTTCAGTCATTT
Organism: Pseudochirops cupreus; assembly: GCA_028627135.1. NCBI lineage: Eukaryota > Metazoa > Chordata > Mammalia > Diprotodontia > Pseudocheiridae > Pseudochirops > Pseudochirops cupreus. The sequence goes on from CM053580.1 coordinate 579,222,312, forward strand.
CAGTCATAACTCTTTGTGACCCCATTTAGGGTTTTCTTGGCAGAGGTACTGGGGTGGTTTGCCATGTTCTTCTCCAGCTCATTTTACAGATAAGGAAACCGAGACAAGCAGGGTGACATGATTTGTCCAGGGTCATACTCAGCTAGTAAGTGTCTGAGACTGGATTTTGACTCATGTCTTCCTGATTCCAGGCCTGCCACCTAGCTGCCACCTTGCTCTGGAACTGAAAGCACTATGTTCTCATGGGAATAAGGCAACAAGCCCTGATTAAACCCCTAATATGTGACAACAACACTGCTACTCTCTGAGGATGCAAAAAAAAAGCAAGAGCCAATCCCTGTTCTGATGGAGTTCACAGTCTTCAAATCTTGCTTGCTGATACTTCACTAACTGAGGGTCTTCAGAAACTCCCTCGACCTCTTTCAGCCTGTTTCTTCATCTGTAAAATGGGGGAAAATATTGCATAACAATAATAACCTATATTAAATTGCTTGCCTTCTCAGTGAGGGCGGTGGGGAGGGAAGGAAAGAATTTGGAACTCAAAACTTCAAAAATGAATGTTAGAATTTTTTTACATGTAATTGGGGAAAATAAAATACTAAATCATTTTAGAAGGAAAATAATATGTAATAAAGAAATCTAAGGTTCGGTTCAGCAAGGCCTTGTGAATCACCTTCTGTGTGTCCGAAATTGTGTTGGGTCCTAGGGATACAGAGGCTGTGACCAAAGGAATGAGGCTCTAATCTCTAGCACCAGGACACATGTGGAAGGGGGTTGGCTATTGCCTTGTATGGGGTGAATGTTTCTTCTCCCTCCCATTACCCCATCTTTGGGGTTGCCTGTTCTGCTTACACAAAAGATCAGTCTTGAACTACAGAAATGTATCTTCTCCCTGAACATCCTTTGTAGCTCCCTTCTTCTGTGGTCCACCGATAGGTGGAACCAGCCTGAGAGAGACAGACAGATAGACAGACAGAGACAGACAGAGAGAGAGATAGAGAGACAAAGAGAAACAGAGAGAGAGAGTGAGAAAGAGACAGACAGAGACAGACAGAGACAGAGAGAGAGACACAGAGAGACACAGAGAGAGAGAGACAGAGACAGAGACAGAGAGATAGAGAGACACAGAGAGACACAGAGAGTGAGAGACAGAGAGAGACAGAGAGAGACAGAGAGAGACAGAGGGAGACAGAGAGTCGATTGTTAAATGTTCCATGTGAACATTGACATCTCGGAAATTGGCAAATGCTATGAATCAGGGATTGATTTATTGTTTCATTAATTGTTTAGACTTAAAGTGATGAAGAAATTGTTCTTGCAGATTAAACTTTAAAATATATCCAGTTTTTTTCCTCCCACAGAGAGCTTATTGTTAAACATTTATCAGCATTCATTTACAATTCATCCTTGTAGGAGCTGCTTTTCTGATCTGCTTCTTCCTTTCCCATTTCCCAAGCCCCAGATACCTTTCTAAGGTGGTGGGATAAGGAAGACAATGCAGAAAGATAAACATGTAAAAGAAAATCTCTAATTGTGACATATAGGCTCATACACATATCTTTCCTTTAATATCTCAGCAAGTATCAGCTTGCTGAGCAAGAAAGACTATTACCTTGAGGGCAGTGACTGGAACTTTCTGGAAAGGGAAAGCCTTTCTTGTCCCCCAGGCTCTGCTTCCTCTGAAATTCAATCAGTTCTCAGTTCTACCACTGGTGGGCCAGGTGGGTGATGGCCTGAGTCTGGTGGACCAGAGCAAAGGCCCCCCATGGGAAATTCCGAAATTCCCAGGGCAAACCCCTTTCTTCCAGGAGCTGATGGAGGCAGCTCAGGCAGGCAGCTCAGGCAGCCCAGCTCTCTCTGGGCTCCAGTTTCCTTTATAACAGGAAGGGATTGGAAAAGATGCCTGCAAGCTCCTTCTAGAACTGACAACCTATGTTCTAAGAACCTGCTTAATTCAAATTATCTGTATTCTGTGTTCTAAAGCCCCTCTCCGGCTCTAACATTCTCAGTTCTGGGACTCCTCTCATATTCAACATTCCTTGTTCTAAGGCCCCTCCCAGCTCTGCCATCCCCTGTTCTAAGGCCCCTCCCAACTCTGCCATCCCTTGTTCTAAGGCCCCTCCCAATTCTGCCATCCCCTGTTCTGAGGCCCCTCCCAGCTCTGCCATCCCCTGTTCTAAGGCCCCTCCCAGCTCTGACACTCCAGGATGGGGAAGGTTGTATCACTTCGTTGGAGCTAAGCTGTTTCTTTATCCTTTTGCACTCTCATTCTCTGTCCTGCTGTGGCTGTCATTTCATTCACACTGAAATAGCCATTGTGTTTCCCTGGCTCTCCTTCCTTTCCTTGGTTCTGGCCCTGGTCCAGGGGAGAGGTCCATTTTCTGGGGAGGTCCAGGGTGGAACTCTGTTTCCAGGTGTTGGGATTTTCAGGCAGAAGGAAAGAGAAGGCAGATCTAAGGAGATCAGGTGATGGGCACAATTGACCACAGATTTGTCCAAGTAAATACCTCCCACCCCCTCCCATCACCACCTTTTGCCTCCAGGAAGTTCCCAGGGAAGGGACGTTCTAGGACTGGGTCACGTCATCTCACAGTGAAAAACCAGCAATGTATATGGAAAGGAGGCAGCGGAGGAGGCCCCACAGAGAACATCTGAGCCTGGCTTACCCAAACAACCTTCTGCTTTAAGACCTGCTCTCAACACAGTGCTCATGTGCAGGAATTCTGAGAGGAAACAGATTCGAGAATAAAAGAGATTCATGTATCTCTGGGGCTCAGCAGGCCTTAAATAGTAGACACTTTGGGGGTGACAGGGACTGAGAAGAGAATTGGAGACAGTGAGAGCCAATGGAAAATGCCAGTTTTAGTCAAAGAATGTGGGCTCCAACTGGACCCGTGATACTTACTAACTGTGAGATCTTGGACAAGTCACCTAACCTGCCTGGGCCTCAAGATTGTCACGTAAAATGAGGAGCTTGTACTAGATGGTCTGGAAGGCTCTAAGTCTATAATCTTACAACATCATGGATCTCCCCTCGTACCCCCTTTCTCTACAGTGTAACCCCCAATAACCCAACTTTGTTGTTGTTCGGCTGCTTTTCATTCATGTCCGAGACCCTATTTGGGGTTTTACTGGGAAAGATACCGAAGTGGTTTGCTTTTCCTTCTCCAGCTCACTTTACAGGTGAGGAAACTGAGGCAAATAGGAATTAGTGACTTGCCCAGGGTCACACAGCTAGCAAGTATCTGAGGCCAGATTTGAACTCAGGGAGATGAATCTTCCTGATTCCAAGCCTAATTCTCTATCTGCTTTACCACCTAGCTACTCCAATAATCCTGTGCATAAAGTCATGGAGTCACGGAATTTTAGAATCTTTAAATCCTAGAAATTCTAGAATTAGAGCCTATTGGAATCATAGAGCTTTAGGATTATAGAATCTTAGAGAAATAACAAGTAATAATGCTGGTAGAATTCAGTAGAATGTAAGCTCCCTGAGGACAGGGGATTGTTTCGTTTTCTTTGTATCCCCAGAGCCTCACACTGCCTGGCACACAGCAAGGGCTTCATAAATCGCTTGTTGACTTTAATTTAGAATAATTATACTTTGGATAATATGGTGGCTAGCTAGGCATGGCTTGGCTGAGGCCACTAGGCCCAGCAAACTGCACCAATCCCTGTCCTCCACACACCACCATGGTTTGTCCAAGGTAAAGCTATAAGGGGAAGCCGATAGAGGAAGCTGCTTCCCCAGTCTATGCGTTCTTTGATTCTCACCTCCACCACAGCTATGCCAGGGAAAATTGTTTCTTATAGAATGGTTAATTATAGAAAGTAGTTGTGATTTTAAAGTCTAAAGCAGTGGTTCTCAACCTTCCTAATGCCGTGACCCTTTAATATTTGTATGTGGGAGTATCTGCATGTGGGGGGAGCTGCCTGGAGAAGGATAGAGGAGCGGTGCCTTGGTTCCTAAGACCATTGGAAATATGTGTTTTCCAATGGTCTTAGGCAACCCCTGTGAAAGCGTCGTTCGACCCCCAAAGGGGTCGTGACCCACAGGTTGAGAACTGTTGGTCTAAAGGGTCTCCCCAGCAAGGAAGAAAATTGTAAGAATGAAAACAAAAACAAAAAGATAACCAGTACCAAACATGAATCAGGTATGGAATAGGGAATTTATTCCACACAAAGAAAGGAATAGTAAGTTATATAGAATCATAGCATTATTAGAAGAGATTCCGATACCTTGTGACTCCTGATGCCATGAGTTGGGAAGCTAATGTTTAGGCCCCATTGAGACAACAAGGATGTCTCATTAAGGCTGCTAAGGAGACTATTCACATTTACCTTTGTTGAATACAGTCCCATCAAAGCCCAGTGTGACCCAAGGACTGTCTTTTCTGCTGGGCCCTTTCTACCCAATGCCAACTCTTCCCTTGGCACCAGCCCATGCCTGCTACTGCTGCAACTCTACCTGACCACTCCAGTGGACTCAACAGTCTCTCTCTTGTTGGATCTCATGCCCTTCTGAAAGTCAAAGGGTCACTTTTTGATGGTTGCTCCATCATCTAAATTGGAAAGAAAAGGCAAGAAAAGAGGGGCGTCACCAGAGCACCTTGCCTCAGTAGGACATAGACTAAGGGTGGCAGAGAAGGCTTCCTTCTCAAGCCCCCTCCTGGACATCTCTCCCAGCTATCCTCATACTACAAAGCCATAAGAGAAAAGAACAAGGGGCCTCTTTAGAAGATTCAGGCAGCCACTTGTTCAGTCACCAATTAAACAATATTTTGTATCATCACAATACAAACCATGACATCATGGCTGATAGTTATCTGAAGATACTGCACACACTCTGCAGTTCATGGCCCTTGGGGGCCATGCAGTTCATGTCTTGGGGGGAGCCCTACATTAGGATTATGGATGCTTAAAAGGGCAAGATTCCAGAAGTGAGAATTACAAAATTGTAGCATTTTGGAATTATTTGATTCTTAGAAGAATCGGGCCTTAAATATCATGGCATGTGACACCAGAGGGTACCTTGGAGGTCGTCTGGTTCACCCTCCCATTGCATGCTGGCATCTCTTCTTCAATGATGCCCCCAGCCCCCCACACTTTGGGGATTTATGCCAACATTCTACTTCTAGACGTGTAAGCAAACACTGACATAGATCCTCTTTAACGAACCCGGTTACAGAAATAACACTAACATTAGACTTAAATTTTCTCGGGGGACAGATAGTTAAGTCAGTAATCGGTGAAATACGTTCCTGTTCACTTGACAAGGGGAGATTCTCAGCTTGTTGTAGAGATAACACTCGCGTCTGGCCACAGCTGGGGCCAAGCTGCAGCAAGGGGGGCAGGGCAGGAGAGGAATGATACCCACCAAAGTGCTGCTTGGTCTCCCGAGGCAGGGGGCTAATGCCCACTCTCGCTTTGGGCTATCTGAATCATCTGGCCCTCCTGGCATCAGGCACCACACAAGTGTGTGCACACGCCAGACATGTACATCCATGGAAAGGGGTAGTATGAGGGTACATTGCACACACATGTGTGCATGTGTTAGACATGCACACACAGAAAGGGATCTTAGGAAGGTACATGCATGAGCACACACGTGCACACAGCCACCTTGTGAGGCAACCCATGTGCTTGTGCACGTATGTATACATACATGTGAATCCCCAGAGAGATACATGAGATACATGCACATACGGATACAAATGTACACAGTGTAATATATGGACATTCCATTGTGTACATGGATAAGCTACAGAAATGCACATATTATACACATGTGTGCACTGTGTAATTATAGATAATGTGTTAGAGAAATGCACAATTGTACATATGTATACATTGTGTTACTATGTATATGTTATATAAAGCATACATTTTACGTGTGTAGACATTGTGCTTTTCTGTATGTGTATGTTACATAAATGCTCCTTCCAGCCCTGACATCCCCTGTTCTAAGGCCCTTCCCAGCCCTGACATTCCATGTTCTGAGACCCCTCCCAGCTCTGACATCCTCTGTTCTAAGGTCTCTCCCAGCCCTGACATCCCCTCTTCTCAGGCCCCTCCCAGCTCTGACATTCTATGCTCTCTGGCCATCCATCTTTCTGAGCCCATGCTATTTCTGGGGAGAGGAGAAGGGCAGTTCCCTATCCTCACCCTTCTCCTTTTGCCCCAGAAGCAGGCGCACAGTGCTAGGCCTACAAGAAGCTCATCTTAACCATGCAAACAAAAGATGCTAGGCCCCTCTCCTTCCTGCACATTGGTTGAAAGAGCAGCTTCAGTGATCTCAGACACCACATCCTCAGGGTGCTCCACTGAGCAATGAGGATGGGAGTAAGGAATGTGTAGGGTGTCACGTCAGAGATAATTATAGACAGCATCCCTTTTAAGGAAACAAGACTGGTGTCCAGTTGTGTGAGGGAGATGAAGGTTCTGTTCTGGGGCCTGGGGCCCAAAGAAGGGGGTGACTGACTGAACTGTTCATTCCCCTTCTCATCCCCCACCTCCATCCTCCCCACCCCAGACTCTTTCTCCAAGGGTCAGAGTTGCTTTTCTCTGTCAAAGCCCCTGGAGCTGGCAGGATTGCAAATGTTTACCATAAATATCTCAACAGACGGGCAAATCTTCTCCCATAGCTCTTCCCAGCATGGGATGCTGGTGTAGTGACTGATCAGGCCTGATGATGGAGAAGCACAGAGCATCCGTGATTCCCTCTGACATCTTGGAGGCTGCCAAGCAGGCTTCTTGTCTCCCTCCCTCAGCCTGAGCTTCCCAGGAGACACAGTCATGGAGGGGAGAGGCTGGAGGCAAGAACAGTATGGGGTTGGGGGGAGGCAGCTCCAATACCCTAGCCCCATGGAAAATTAGGAGCAATTATGCAATTTCAAGGCAGAGAGAGAGAGAAAGAGAGAGAGAGAGACAGAGAGAGAGAGAAGAGAAAAAGAGAGAGAGAGATCTGAGGATGGGGAAGAGCCAAGAAAATGCCCAGATTCAGTATGTGGACTGCCATGTGCCAGAAAGAGCCAGTAGGCCAGGGTCATTGGATCTAAGAGAACACAGGGAGTAAAGTCCAAGAACACTAGAAAGGCAGAAGGGTGCCAGGTTATGAAGTACTTTGAAAATCAAACAAAGTATTTTAGATTTAATCACAGAGGGAATAGGGAGACACTCTAGTTGACTGATGAAGAGGGTAACATGGTCAGGACTGGATTTTAGAAGGATGATTTTATTTTATTTTATTTTATTTTTTTGCTTTTTGGAGAGGGAAGGCAGGGCAATTGGGGTTGTGACTTGCCCAAGGTCACGTAGCTAGTAAGTATAAAATATCTGAGGTCGGATTTGAACTCAGGTCCTCCTGACTCCAGGGCCAGTGCTGTATTCACTGTGCCACCAAGCTGTCCCTAGAGATATAATTTTAATAGTTGAGTGGAGAAAGGCCTGGATTGGGGAGAGAGTCATGCCAGGGAGACCCACCAGCAGGCTATTGCAATAGTTGAGGAAAGAGGTAATAAGAGTCCATGCTAGTGGTGACCATGTCAAAGGAGTGAAGGAGGCATATTCTAGAGATGTTATGAACTTCGACAAGAGAGAATGAAGAGTAGGAGATGACACCTAACTGTGACCTTGGGTTACTGGGAGGATGGTGGCAGCCTTAGCCTCGGCAGTAGTGAGTTCATTAGTAAGGGTTTAGGGAGAAAAGATATTAAGTTTGATTCTGGACATATTGAGTTTAAGATGTTGAAAGGGCGTCTCTCCCTAGATATCCAACAGGCATTTGGAGATAGGAGACTGGAAGTCAATAGAACTCTGCGTAGAGATAGTAACTGAAACCACAGGTATGGATGGGATAACCAGGTCAAAAAGTATAGATGGAGAAGAGAAAAGGGCGAAGAACTGAGCCGTGTAGAGGACTCATACTCCTGCGGAAGAGTCTGAGAAGGAGTGGTCAGATTGGTTGGAGAAGAGAACCATGACGCAACAGTGCCATGGACACCTAGAAAGAAGAGAGTCTCATGAAGTAGAGTTAATGGCAGTGTTGATGACTACAGAGAGGGGGAGGGGATGTTTATTCCTTTAAAGAAAAAAAGTGATGTTGATAGAAACTAGCTAATAACATGTCATTTTGGTATCAATCCACCAATGAACAAGTGTTTACAAAGTGCCTACTATGGGCCAAGTACTGTGCAAGGTTCTATGGATACAAACAAAAAAAAGATGATCCCTGCCCTAAGGAAGCTTACATTCATCATGGGAAATGATACATTCTATTGCTACCCTTTACATAAGTCCTTTTTACATCAATTTGATTATAGTTCTCTGAGCAAGAGAAGGGGAAGGAGGGAGGAGATGATAGCAGGCCATGACTTAAGACATATACATGTGGGTTAGGTTACAGTGTCTAACAGATGGATGGATGGATGGATGGATGGATGGATGGGTGGGTGGATGGGTGGATGAATGGATGAAGCATGACTTATCAACCTTAATGTTGACATACCAACCATTCTGAAGAAGTCAGTAGCTGTCAACTGCTAGCCAACAACCCTAGAATACCCTGAAAACAATGCTTAATATACTAACTTGGTATTAATTTCTGACATTAACCAGTTGATAGACATTACCCAGAATAAGACATGAGGTGGGGGAGGTAACATGACAACAAGTATCTACTGGCTTATAGGGAAGGGAGAGAAGGTTAAAAAAAACACCCTTCATTTTGGATGGCATCCAGGATGGCGAATGATGTTGGAGAGTAGCATGCTGGAGTCAGTTCTTCCAGGTTCTTGAGAATCAATTGTTACATTTTCATTAGGAGCATTTACAACCTGGAAATCAGCAAAAGCTACAAATCAGGATCTGATTTATTGTTTGTCCATTGTTTTGTTGGTTGTCTAGACTCAAGTAAGTGATGGAGAAAATGTTAATCATGTAGGTTCAACTTTAAAGTGTCTTCTGAATTTTTGGAAAGCCGGTTGTTAAACATTTACCAGTACACCCCTGTGGTGGAAATCCATTTCATATAAGGAACAATTGAAAGAGCAAGGGAGGGTTAGCTTGCAGAAGGAAATATTTAAGGGTGATATGAGAACTGTTACCACATAGCTGAGTTGTTGGAGAGGGGGAAAAATTGTTTATTTTGCTTCATCCCAGATACCTCTATGATCAAAAAGAAATCCAACCTGGCTACTGATCTCCCAATAGCTAACGTTCCCCCTCTCTTGTCTTTACTTACCTTCCATTTTCTATTTATTCTCTATGTTGTTATACACGAACAGAGAGTCTCTCCAATAGAAGATAAGTTCCTTGAGGGTCAAGACTGTTTCCTTTTTCTCTTTGTATCCCTAATGTGGAATATAGTGCCTGGCACATAGTTGTGACTGTAGTTTGTACTTCATTCTCAAAGAAGACCATGACATCAGGGAGATGATGACATGACTTGCATTGAGTTGGATTTGGTGAGGGAGGACTGTGCAAAGTCACCAGCCTCACTTTCTCCCCCATAGCCATTTGGGTCCTGGAATAAACTATAGATCAGGGCAACTGGAGATGGTCCAGCACTGGTACACAGTAGGTTCTCAATAAATGGTGTTGACTAATTGAATTGAATTGAGTAGGGGGAATATGTGGTCTTGAAGGTCCAGGTGATCCTGTAGAAACAGATGAACTGAAGAAATGCCATTTGAAGAGAAACAGAACTCTACCAACCAGGGAGAGTGGGGAGATGCCATGATAGTGGCAGATTCCAAGGAGAGCCTTGAAAGAAAACAAAGATTTTGAGAAGTTAAGAAGGGGCAGGTTCCAAGCATGTAGGATGACTTTGTATTAGAGTGAATTGTCTGGTTTTGTTGGAAGGATACTGAAAGGGGGTGAAGCGAGCTTCTATTAATCTAAGAAAATAAAATCCTCCAATTCTATGCCTCAAACACTTTGAGCTTCTAAAATTCTAGCATTCTGTGATTTCTTCACTCGATAACTTGTGCTCAAGAGGGCAACGAGCTCCCCCCTCTGCCTATGGTGTAGAGGCAAAGACACCAGAACTGTCAGATCTATTTGACATTAGGAAAATTCTTATAAATAAAATAGTTCTTATAAAATCTGCATGAGCCATCTACCGTCCATCTAACAGCGTCATTAAAAAAAAAGAAAGGGAAAAAAAACCTCAGGAACTTCAGCCCAGGCTCCCCTTTTAAAGGAGGGAAAGCTTATTTTAAGAAGTATAAAAGGAAAGGTAATTTACAGTCTATTAACATTTTAAAAGTATGTTAGCAAGAAGGGAGAATACATTACCAGCTCGTGGTTGGAGCTGGAGAGCCAGGGGAAGCAGAGACATTACATGTCTTTGTCTTCATTGTTTTTTAATTTATTTTTTATTTTTTTTAACCTCTAGAATCAAGAGTTTTAACCTTAGAGCCAATCAGGATTTTCACCTTTTCTTGCCCTAGGAAGGAGTAGTCAGGAGTGAGTGAAGGTGTCAGACAGGAAAGCTGAGGTCCAACATCAGATACCTGTTAACAAGCATTCAAGGAGTTTAGAAACAGATCTGACCCAATGCCCATATAGCCTTTGCTGATGAAGTAATGAAAGGCCAGAGAAGAAAAGAAACTTGCCCAAGGTCACAGGGAACATCAGAGGCAGTACAAGCAGGAGCCAGTTTCTGAATTCTCAGTCTAAGGTTCTTTAATATGCAACATGTGTTGAATTCAAACATACTTTTGAAAGTCCCATCCTGTCTGAGCATAACATATACTGTGCATTTTGCTTCTTTAAAATCCCCATTAACTGGCTGTATCCAGAAACCCAGGACACAAGTCACTGGGCAGGTAGAATACCAATTAGTTTTCTGAAGTCTAACCACCAGGCTCTGAAGGAAGCAGGCGCACTGGAGAGCCAGCACCCACTCCTCCACTGCACCACTCCAATCCTTCTGCCTGACTGGCCAGATCCCCTTGGTTGGGCCCAACTGAAGCAGACACCCCAGAAAGCCTTTCCCCTCACCATCAGTGTTTCTGCTAGTGGTCCCTTCTTGATACTCCCTGTTAGCTGAATCACATCTCCTTTCATAGCCACTACTATGGGAGAGAATTCAGTCTCTGTTCCATTCTAATCCTTAGTTCAAAACACCACATACAAAGTCGCTCACCACCATGCCATGTGAAGCTTCAGAAGAGTGCCTAAAGGTGAATAAAGGAATGATGGAGACTCCAAAATGATTAGAAATGGCAAGAAGACCACAATGGGGAAGCCACATGGGCTAGGAGATACAGGGCCAGACAGGCTTGGGAAGACTCTGGTCCAAATCCCTCCTCCAACACTTACTAGGAAGCCTTACCCAGTCACTCAAGCCATCCCAGCCTCAGGCTCCTCATCTGTAATATGAAATAATGCCCATAGTTCTTGCCTTCCCAGGTTGCAGTGGGGCTCAAAAGAGATGAACTAAGTGAGGTGTTTTGTCCAGTTTGAACTGCCATGTAAATAGATGCCAGCTTGGGATGCCCCCCAGGGGTTCAATGATTGTTCTTTCCTGAGGTAGAGGTTAAACAGAGAACTGCTAGTGTCCAAAATGGAACCCATTGTTTTTTTCCCCAGAACCATCTCCTCTTTCTAACATCCCTGTTGGTGTCTAGAGCACCGCTATTTTATTGGTCACTCAGGCTCAGAGCCTAGGAGTCAGCCTGGGCCACTTCACTCTCTCATTTTCTAGTGTTGGCCAAGAAATTGTCATGTCATGGGGCAGCAGTAAAGAAAATTGATTCCCTCAAGTTCTGAAGGCAATGAAGGTAGTTTGAGGTTAAGCAAGATTCTGAATGATGTCTGAAAGCCCAAGAGAGGATATTAGGCCACAGTTTAAAGATGTCCAATGAGGACCAGCTCAGTGTCTACCAAAAGAGACTTTTTTTTTTCTTTCTGGGTCTGAGTTTCCTAATTCGCAAAATGATGAGGGGATTGAATCAGATTATCTCTTAAATCTCTCCCAGCTCTGACATCCCCTGTTCTAAGGTCCCTCCCAGCCCTGACATTCCCTGTTCTGTATTCTGCAGCCTGTAATCCACTGCTTTATATCTAATGTTAAATCCTAGAATCCCACCTAGCCTTGCCATCCCTATTTTAAAGGTCCCTTAGAACTCTCTAACTTCTCTTCAGCCTTTGATACTATTAATCTCCCATTTCACTCCATCACTCTTTCCTCTCTAGCATTTCATTGGATTACTCTCCCTGGTTCTCTCCCTCCCTTTCTGGCCACTTCTCAATCTCCTTGGCATCCAGGTCACAAGGAGTCTGGTGTCCCCCAAGGCTCTGTCCTGGGCCATCTTTCCTCTAGATACTGTTTCACATGGTGATCTCATCATCAAGCTCTGATAGATTAAATTACCTCTACTCAGATGATTCTCAGTCTCTTTGCTCCATGTTAAATTCTCTGCAGACCTCCATTTTTCCATCTCCAGCTGCCAACTGGACAACCTGAACTGTGTCTTATAGACAACTTAACTCAACAGGTCCCCGACTAAATGCTTTATCTTTGCCCCCTAATCCTCCCTTCTTCCTAACTTCCTTATCACCTTTGAGGGCACCACTCCTCTCCATGTCCCAGGCTCACAATCCAGGAGTCATCCTTGAATTTTCATTCCCTCTCATCCCCCTATAAGCAATCGGTTCTCAGGTCCTGTCAATGTTACTTTTGGAGCATTCCTGCTATAAGCCCCCACTTCGATGTAGGCCTTCATCCCCTCTCTCCTGGACTATGGCAGTAACCTGCTGGTTGGCCTTCCTAGCTCATCTGTCCCCGTGCCAGTCCATCCTCCTTCTAGGGCTCAGGTAGATCTTCCTAAAGTACATTTCTTGCTTCTTAATAGATCAACTCCAGTTAACTCCCCAGAGCCTCTAAGATCAAATCTGAATTTTTTCTTTTTGGTTTTTAAAGCCCTACGTACATACCTTACCTCTTCCTACCTTCCCAGCCTTCTTATCCCTTACCCTCCTCCCTATACTCTGTGATTCAGTGACACCAGCCTCCTTGAAAATGAAAATGTTGAAAATTCCCACTCTAAGCATATTCACTGGCTATCCTCCCAGGCCTTGACCTCACTTCTTTATTTCTACTTCCTGAAATCTCTGGCTTCCTCCAAGATTCAGCAAAGTCTGACCTTCTACAAGTAGACTTTCCCAATCTTCCTTATTCTTAGCATTTTCTCTCAGAGATTATTTCCAATTTATCTAATATATATCCTGTATATACATAGCTGTTTACATCCTGTTCCCCCTATTAAATTGTGAGGTCCCTGAGAGGATACCCATGTTTGTTTGTTTTCCCCTCCCTTTGTAACCTCAGATTAGCACAGTGTTTGTTGCATAGTAGGTATGTTTAATAAATACCTGTTGATTGACTTCTAAGTCCTATGTTTTAACATTCTAGGTTCTAGTACTCTCCAGTCTAAGGTCCCTCCATGCCCTCAAGTCCTGTGACTCTGTGCTTTGGCCAGGCTTCCAAAACTTTCTTTCATCAAACTTCTCGGTAGATGTGTGTTCAGACATGGCCATGAATTTTATGTTGAAAAAATTCATATTTACCACTTGACAAGGCTGTTGTCTTGACAGAGATCCATGATTCAGAGTCAGGGTCATTTAAAAAAATCCACTTAGATAAATGAAGATGGTTTTAAAATCAATCCTGTCTCCCTGGTGCTACCTGAGTATAGGATACCTTTTAGTAGCTGAGCTTGGACACGACACAGATATGGATATTTGATGCTTTCTTTTGACCAATTATGGAGCTAGTCAGGCCCAGGCTGGAACTCCCATATTCATCTTCCAAGAAGCAATCTAAGTAATGTTCCTAAGACACAGGTTTGCCTATGTCACTGCCTCACTCAACAAACTCCAATGACTCCCACTTACCTCTAGGATCATCTCTTCTGCTTGGACTTTGCATTGCTTTGTCACCAGCCTCCAAGCTATCTTTCCAGCTCTATTATACCATATTCCCATTCTCACTCTCTAAACTGGCTTGACTGTAATTTTTTCTAAAACATATTCCATCTCCCATCACCATGCTTTTGCCTAAGCTGTCCCTCCTGCCTGGAGTGCACTGCCTCCTCACCTCTGCTTCTTAGAATCCTTAGTTTTCCTTCAAAGTTTAGCCCATGATCCACTTGCTAACAAAGTCTTTCTTGATTCCCTCACCCCAACGTGCTAATTCCTTTCCTACCAAAATTATCTTCTATTTATTTTGTTAGCATTTAAAAATATTTGTAAGTTCTCATGTCATATCCCTTAATGAGATGTGAGTTTTGAAAGCCCAGGGGTTATTTTAGTTTTGTCTTTGTGTTCTCAGAATTTATTATATTATCTGACATGAAAGATGTGCTTCCTAAATGATCGTAGATTGATTGGTTGATTCTTCAGGCTTTGATATTCTGTGTTTGAAGGCCCCTTTCAACTCTGACATTCCATGTTTCAGGTTCTAAGTTCCCTCCTAGCTCTGATATTCCCTGTTCTAAAGTCCCTCCCAACACTGATATTCTGTGTTCTAAGACATCTCCCACCTGTTTCATTCCATGTTCTAAGACCCCCTAACAGCTCTGTCATTCTTTGTTCTAAGTCTATCTCTCAGCTCTGCCATTCCATGTTCCAAGGCCACTCTCAGTTCTGCCATTCTGTGTTCTATACATTGAGTTGCTACCTAGCTGGTGAATATAGAATTTTAAAAATTGTGTCTTAAAGGAAAATGACAAATGCTGGAGAGGATGTGGAAAAGTTGGAACACTAATGCATTGTTTGTGGATCTGTGAACTGATACAACCATTCTGGAGAGCAATCTGGAACTATGCCCAAAGGGCTATAAATAAGTGCATACCCTTTGACCCAGTAATACCACTTCTGGGGTTGTATCCCAAAGAGCTCACAGAAGTGGAAGGAAGACCCATATGTACAAAAATATTTATTGCAGCTCTCTTTGTGGTAGCAAAAAACTGGAAATTAAGGGGATGCCCATCAACTGGGGAATGGCTAAACAAGTTGTGGTATATGAATGTAATGGAATACTATTGTGCTATAAGAA
>CM053580.1:579237875-579262160 GCA_028627135.1 Pseudochirops cupreus
GACCCATATGTACAAAAATATTTATTGCAGCTCTCTTTGTGGTAGCAAAAAACTGGAAATTAAGGGGATGCCCATCAACTGGGGAATGGCTAAACAAGTTGTGGTATATGAATGTAATGGAATACTATTGTGCTATAAGAAATGGGGAGGAGACGGTCTTCATATTCACCTGGAGAGGCTTATACAAATTGATGCTAAGTGAGAAGAGCAGAACCAGGAGAAATTTGTACACAATCACAGACACATCGTATGTGTGATGACCAACCTTGATAAACTGGACTCTTCTCAACAACACAAGATTATAAGACAACTCTACAAGTCTCAGGATGGAAGGAGATATCTACATTCAGAGGAAGATCTAGAAAGAACAGAGCTTAAATGCAGACTGAAGCAATCTACATGCTCTCATTCTTTTCCATGTTTGGATTTCTTTCTTTGTTCACTCCATTGGTTACAACCTTTCTATACAACCAGACTAATGTCCAATGTGAAAGTATCTGCAGATCCTGTACATGATTGCATGCCACCATGGTGGGGGGGAGAAGGGAGGGGAGAAAATTTGAAACTCAAGAGACTGTGGAACTGAATCTTGTAAACTAAAAGTAAATAAACTAATCAAATTTTTAAAAAATGTGCCTTAAAATGAATGAATCTGGTGGTCACTGGAAGGTAAATGGCTGCTACTGGATTTGTAAGGGGTTTACAAATTCCCCCCCCCCCCAAGTTAGCTTCTTTTCCTGCACATTGCTGGAAATTTGAGCCTACCTTTTGGGGTTCACTAATCCCTGTTCTATTCTTCCCTCTCTGAGATGCAGAACTCCTTCCCTAAACATCTGCTCATCTCCCAGAATCCCTTCTGCCCACACACATGTGCAAACACAGAGCACCAAGGCCTGGAGAGCATCCGCATTTTCAAGCTCCCCCCAGCACTGTTCTCCCAGGCCCCAGTCAGGCAGGGCTAGGGATAAATCACTGTTTTGGGCTCTGCATCGGTCATTTCTGTTTTTGCAGCTGCTGCTGTCCACTGGAGGACTTTGGCTCAGGGTAAGAGGAAGGGGAATGAACTAGATGACTGAGGGAGTATGGGAGAAGGAGCAGACCATGGGCTTCCCTGAGTGAGGAGCCAATAGAAGAGCCTTCCTTCAACCCCAGCCTATAGCAAAGGACAACCTTCCAGGCTGCTCCTGCCTAGGCCACGAGACATAATGGAGCAATTGGGCAGTAGTCAGGGAAACAAGAAACATTTGCTAAGCACTATGTGTCATGCACTGTACTAAGGACTAAGGATGCCCAGAAAGATGAAAACAGCCCCTGGCACCAAGGAGCTCCTATTCCAATGGGGGAAACATGTTAACGGCTGTATTATTACAAGATAGATGATAGACAGACAGACAGATCAATAGATAGATGGATAGATAGAAAGAACAAATGAAGAAATAGATGGATGGATAGGTGATAGAAATATGGATAAAAAGAGGAAGGGAGAAAGGAAGGAAAGAAGGAAGGAAGGAAGGGAGGGAGGGAGGAAGGAAGAGGAAGGGAAGGAAGGAAAGAGGGAGGGAAGGAAAGAAAAAGAGAAGCAGGGAAGGAAGGAAAGATGAATGGATAGAGTAAAAAAGAATTAAAAGGGGAAAATAATTCAACAAAACTAACCTACATACCAGAAAAATGTGATACCACAGGTAGTTTTACATGCTCATTGCTCACTCTGCAAGGGGACAGGGAAGGTTTCTTCTCCTGTTTCTTCTTTTGAGTTTAACTCAGTTGTTATAATTTTGCATCATTTTGTTTTGCCTTTTTTACCCATGTTATTCTTTCCATTTCTATGGCTGTAGTCTCTGCTATTCCCCAAATTCTGTTCACTTGGCACCAATTCATATAAGTCTTCCAATCTTCCTTGAATTCTTCAGATTCATCATTTCTTACAGCAGGACAATGTTCCATTCCATTCACATGCCTCACCTCTGGGTGATCCTTCCTCCAATCTATCTACTGCAGTAAGGTGCGCTCTATTTTGGTACACATACACACACATACATACACACATACATGCATACACACATACATACATGCATATTTATATGCATGTATGTATATATGTATGTGTGTATACTCTCATATATACACCCTTTCCTTCAAAGTTCACCTCAAATGTTACCTCCCAATAAGGCCTTTCCTGATACCCCCAATGCCTCTCTTACCCCAACCCCAAAGACCTTGTACCTTTAAAAATTTTGCATAGTCTTCTATCTCCCCTAATAAAATATAAGCCCCTTGAGGTCAGGGACTGTTTTTTTTTTGTCTTTGTGCCCCTTGTGCTAAGTACGGGGCCTAGCACACAACAGGTGTCTAATCAATGCTTATTGCTTGACCAATCAGCTCTTTAATCCTTCTGGTTAGGTATGAGTGCAAAGCTCCCTGGTAGGAGCCAAGAAACTGATGGCCCTCAGCCATCACAGGGGGCAGGGATGGTTGGCACTGGATGGTATCTCTAAGCCCTGCCAAAGGTAATCACAGAAATGTCAACAATGCAACGAATCTTTACATAAAGACTGAAACTGAAGGGATCTTTGGATCCCAGAATGTTCAAGATAGAAAGAATTTAAGAATCTCAAACATAGAATGCTTGACCTAGAAGACATCCTAGAACCAAACAATTAATTAATAGCAAGCATTCATTAAATGACTCGGATGTGCTAGGCTCTGGGCCAGGCAATAGGGGATTCTAAGAAGGCACAAGTGAGATCATTCCAGCCCACAAGAAGTTTAAATTGTTTCAGAGAATAGAACATAGCATATTCGAATGGGAAGGGACTTGAGAATGGAGAACATAGCAGATCAGAGTTAGAAGCAACCTCTGCCCTCTGCTTGTCCTCATTGTCATACAGATGAGTCCTAGAGAGAATTGATCTGTCCAAGGTCATACACTGGATGATAGGGGAGAGACGAGAACTCAGACATCTCAACTCCCTGGCCAGTGCATTTGGATTCCATAATGGGTCCTCTCCCTAACTGAAGAAGATCCAGATGTCTCAATGAATGAGTGAGGCCCTGGTTTTTAATTTAAGAGTTAAATAATATTACATGTATATTAAAAAAGTTAGGTAAATTTTTTCTCTCTCCTGTCATTACCTACAAAGCTCCCAACCTCGAGATTGTAATTATGTACATGAATAATGAAATTAGCATATCTATCAACTCACTCCCTGCTCATTATGTACATAGAAGGGTAGTGTGGGAAGGCTTGTGTGTTCAGATTTCCAATCAGCCTCTCCTGGCATATCCTCCAAAGCCTCAGAGGGAGAGGGTGGAGGGGAGCTGGGATTCCAGCTCTTTGTAACAGAACTCCTGAACTTGGCTCCATCAAGGTCTCTTCCTCTCTATTACTGGCCTGTCCTCAGGCCCTGACTCCCAATTGGCACATTAGGACCCTCTGAGCATCACAAAGGCCACTTGGACAATTGCCTTTCTAACCTCGGCCTGAGAGAAGGTGATGTGAAAGGATGGGTTCCCAAAGAATTGGACCGGGGGCTAATTACCTGAGTGCATGGGAAGAACCCTACAATTGGAATCTGGGGATCAGGAAGTTCATCTCAACTCTTCTACCAGGATCACAGGTCTAATGCAGAAAGGCAGCTTAGCTAAGGGTCATCTGATACAACTCCATCAATTTATAGGAGGAGGAACTGATGTCCAGAGAAAGGAAGTGACTTCATAAGATCATAGATATAGAGCCAGAAGGACCTTAGAGGTCATCTAGGCCAAGCCCTTGAATTTACAAAGGGGTAAATTGAGGCCCAGAGATAGGAAGCTGTGCACTGGACAGAATACTGAGTCTAGAGTCAGGAAAACTTGAGTTCAAATCTGGCCTCACATAACTTAATAAGTGCATGACCCTGGGCAAGTCATTTTTTAGCTCTTGTTTGCCTCAGTTTCCTTAACTATAAAATACAGATAATAATAGAGCCCAACTCTTAGGGTTGTCATTTGGAGCAAAGGAGATAATATTTGTAAAAAAGAAAAAAAAAGTGATTCTTAGTTAATGCTACTATAAATGCTTTTCTCTTTACCTTCCCTCCCTATATCATAGATATAGAATTAGAAGGAACTTTAGACATCACCTACTCCAACACCTTCAATTTACACAGAAGGAAACTGAGGCCCAGAGAAGGGAGGTGGTTTCAACAGACCATAGAATTGAAACTCAAAGGGATCTTTTAGGTCACGGAATCCAATACACCTGGCAAGATAACAGAAGGGCAAGGGGAAAAGAAAAGAAACATTTCCTGCCCTCAGCAAGCTTGTATTCTATCAGGAACAACAATGCATACTCCCACAAATGAAGTTTTCTTTGCTCTAGATATCTTCCCACCACCACCACCTTTTTTGTGCCTGAATAGCTAATATCAGTTGTGGCACTAAATACAACAAGTTTATATGAAATGGCCAGGAATAGAAACCACTTCTCTTCTCTCTGACTCTTCTACCTATCCTGCTTGGTCGGTTGGTTGGTTGGTTGGTGTCCTTTGTGCTCAAAGAGAACCAAAATGGTGTCACCATGTTGAGGTCAAGATACAGTGTGTCCACTTCTGGCTGATCAGACAAATACGAGCTCAGAATGCTCTACCACAATTTGGGCAGAATTGCCCACGTGAACATTTAGAGTGGAGATGTCTCGAAATTGTGCATCTTACATTTCTTTTGAGCTACTACAATTCTGCTTTGCTCATAGAGCACAGCACCTTCTCTGATATGGGCACACCATGTTGGGCAGTTCTATGCTTCAGTCTCCCATGACTCACAATTAATTTCAAAGTTCTTCAGAGAGACCTTGAGAGTGTCCTTGTTTCACTTTTTCTGACCGTCACATGAGCTCTTGCCCTGTGTGAATTCTCCATGAAATAATCTTTTAGGCAAGTGTGTATTTGGCATTTGAACAAGCTCATCAGAATTGCTCTCTCTGCAGTAGAGTTTGAATGTTTGGCAGTCCAGTTCGAGAAAGGACCTCAGTGTCTGGTGCCTTATCCTACCAGATGATCTTCAGAATTTTCCTAAGACAATTCAAATGGAAGCAATTCAGTTTCCTGGCCTGGCATGGATAGACTGTCTAGGTTTCACAGGCATGTGACAATGAGGTCAGCACCACGGTTCCGTATACCTTCAGTTTGGTAGTCAGGCTAATACATCTTCTCTCCCACACTAATCCCCAGAGCCTCTCAAGCACTGAGCTAGCTCTGGCAATGTGTGTGTCAACCTCATCATCTGTGTGGACATTCTTGGAAAGTATATTGCCAAGGTAAATGAACTTATCCAGAGTATTCAAAATCTCTCCAATTGCTATTACCAATGGTTCCACATATGGCTGGTGTGGTGCTGGTTGATGGAGCACCTGTGCTTTCTTGTTATTAATTGTTAGACCAAAATTAGCCTAAGCAGCAGAGAATTGATCCCTATTCTACCTATCCCACTTGACTCTATGCTGAAGGAGGTCCTCCTTGTCTCTACCTTCTTGGCTCTGGTGATATCTTTCCCAAATCAACACAAGAATACTCACCCACCCACTCACACTACAACTATGGCTAAGAGTAAAGCAAGTATCCCACAGACTTCTACTTAATTGGGTGTCTAAAGTGGAAACTATAATTCATCTAGGAAAATACAGTGTGAGAGAATATGGTGTGGATGCTGCCACTTAGAATACCATGGGAAACAGGATTTTATAGGCTACCTCAATATCCAAGAGCCCTTTGTGACATAAAATGTTAAATAAGCCACTGCCAAGGAATCCTTATGATTTAAAAAGGCAGCCACTTTGACACTGGGACACCTGTCATTGAATAAGAGGTAACTTGTAATTCTTGAAACGGTAACATTTCCATGGTAATGCCAGTCTACCCCTATGAACTGGAACCTCAGTACCTATCCAAGAAGATTCTGAACTTCAGAACATATCCATCGCAGTAGGATTGTACTAATGAGGAATGCTTTTTATCTAAAGGAAGTCCACATTTTATAGCTTATAAGATTATCAGATCATAGATTGAGGACTAGGAGGACTTCCAAATTCATCATTTTTTCTTTTTTTTTTTTTGCAGTTGAAATCTTTAGAAATCTAAATAAATTTTGTTATATTTTAAGTTCCAAACTTTCTCCCTTCCTCCTTCCTCACCCCATACTAGAGAAGGCAGCTATTTGATGTAGATATATATGTATGTATACATGTGTGTATATATGTTCATATATACACATACTATATACTGTATATGTGTACATGTGTGTGTATCATACTATACATGCTTCTATTTATCAGTCCTTTCTCTGGACATAGATAGCATCTTCCTTCATAGGCCTTTGGTAGTTGATCTGGATGTTTAGAATACTCAGAAAAGCATAGTCATTCAGTTATTCTTCAAACAATATGTTATTGTATCCAACATTTTCAGTTCACTTTTCATTATCCCATTCTGGTCAAACCCCTCATTTTTAATTCACATTCACTTCACGCTGCCTGTCCTATGGTGGAGAAGAGGCCAGAGTCCATGCCAAGCTCTGGCTCATTCCACCTCTCTCTCCCTGTCTCAGGGGTCCCCACTTCATAGCTGTGGAATCTTTTTCTGCCCCAATATTCTTCCATGCTCCTATAGGATCTCATCTGCCTTCTTGCTAAGCCAAGAGTCCTGCATCATCCTAAGCTTTGCCTGCATTTTGCTGTTGATGGAGATAGATGCTGCCTTCTTAGAGATAGACAAGTTATCCTGCCGATAAACCTTGTGAAATTCTCCTTTCACATTTAGCAGCTTCTGAATCTTCTCATCATTGTTGTTGAACTCATCCTGATGTTTATGGGTGTTCTGGCCCAGATGAGCAAACTCGGTGCCATACACCAAGTCTCTAACGCTGCACGCTCTTCTTCTGAGAAGGAAAAAAGGAGGCTCAAAGAGAGCCAAAGACCAGCTCAGCCCAACAACAAATGGCAGAGGCAGGATTTGAACATAGGTCTCCCTAGTCAAAGGGCAGGTTCTTTCAGCTACCCAAGAATGTAATAGTTAGTGAAGGCAACAGGCAGGTATCAGGCATCTCCCCTAAGCCTGGGAACTGGGGAGACAAGGCAAGTACAACAAAATGTTCTCTCCTCTCCCTCTGTTCCGCCCTCCCCTCCCCCCGCCCTTGCCAAGGAGCTGACATTCTAATATTCAGTCAGTCAACAACATTTAATGTATTTACTATGTATCAAGCACTGGGCCAGGCACTGTGGAGACCAAGACAAAATGGAAACCATGTCTGCATTCAAGGAGAAAGCATTTTATTAGGGAATGTAGCACACGCTCATATACAAAGACACAAAACATATACAAGAAAAACACAAATCAGTTTTGTGGAGAAAGTGGTAGAACCTGGAGAAATCAGGGGGGGCCTCTTGGAGGAGGTACTGCATGAGCTGAGGTCTGACCAACACTAGGGGTTCTATGGGATGGGTGGGTGGTAGGATTGCATTTCAGGCATGAAGCACTGCCTGTACAAAGGTGTGGAAAGAAGAAATGAGATATGTGTAAGGAGCTGCACTTTGGATGGCCCGAAGGCAACTTGTTTCCAAGGCTGGAACATTTGTTAAGTAGTTTAAATGCCAAGCAATTCAGCTAGGATTTGATCCTGGAAGTAATGGGGAACCATTGGAGTATATTAGGTGAGTAAGCGACACAGTGTGAACTGCTTTAGGTATATTATTACGATGACAGTTATTTGAAGGGTGGATTTAAGAGGGGAGAGACAGGGAAGCCAATTAGCAGGCTAGAGTAATCATCCCAGTAATGCTAAACCTCTGTAATGACTGAGTGGGTAGAGAGAAGATGCCGGAGATGTTGTATCAATAAAAATGACAAGTTTTGGTGACTGATTGGCATTGGGAAGTGAGAGTGAGGACTTGGCAATGACGTCAGGGTTGGGAGCCTGGGTGACTGCAGGGATGAAGGTGGCAGCAACAGGAAGAGCAAGCGCCAGAAATGGGGTCAGTTTCAGAGGGGACGATGACCAGTTCTGTTTGCACACTCTGAGTCTGAAATATCTACTGAATGATCCATTCCAAATGTCTAGCAGCTGGGTGGTGATGGGCAGGCTGGGGCTCCAGCTAGGTCCAGTGCTCAGTCAATTAATCAGTCTCTGTTTACTGAAGGGCTTCCTCTGTGCCTGGAACTTGGTAGGCTTTTCTTCATGCATGGTAGCCACTCTCTACTCTGTCCACCTTGCCTGTGATGCTCTCCCTCTTCATTTCTGCCTACTGGTTTCCCTGCCTTCCTTCAAGATTCAGCTCAAATCCCATTTAGCCCTTGTAGCACCTTCTTCTGAGATGATCTAGAATTTCCCCCATATGGGTCTTGCCTATACATAGTTGTTTATGTTTTCTTTGCCGTTAGAATGTTAACTCCTGGAGGCCAGGGGCTGATTTTTGCCTTTCTTGTATCCCAAATACTCAGCATAGAGCCTTGCATATAGCGAGTACTAACAAAAGCCTGTTGGTTTGCTTGTTTATTTGTCTTTCTTTCTCGAAACCTTAAACCCAGTTCACTCAGAAGCTCATAGATTGGACCACAAAAGGTCCCTGCCCAAGCTCCACTTAATGGCTGTATTTTGGGCCTTTCTGCCTTAAAGTGAATGTCAATGGTAACTGTTTCTCTTTGAAATAGCAATCCTGAGGGTCTATCCCATCCAACTTAATTTTTTTTCTTTTTTCTAATTAAAGGGGCCATCCCTTGACTCACTTCTTAAAGAGGCCCCTATTCTTTGAATGGGAGTTACCTCAAAGTGAAAAACTGAAAAGGCCTTAGCCTAAAAGGGCCAGGGTCTCCCATTGCATCCTGGGTCATCTCCAGTCATCCTGATGAATATCAAGTCACTGGATCCAGAAGGTTCTGGAGGAGAAAGTGAGCTTGGTGACCTTGCACAGCCCTCCCTCCCTCAAATCAAAGTCAACTGCAAGTCATGTTATCATTCCCCTGATATCATGGTCCTCTTTGAGAAAGAAGGACAAACACAACAACCTGTCTTGCCTAGGAGGAAGGACATTAGAAATTGGGGGGGAGGAAGGGGATTTACTAAAGACTTTACCCAAAATACAGCACCTGAGTTGAATCCTAAAGGAAGAGAAAGACTTAAACAAGACCGAAATAAGCAGGGAATCCATTCCAGGTGAATGCAAAGTACAATGATGGTGAAAAGGCATAGCTGGAGATATGTGTGATTTCCTAAGCTGGAAAGAGAAAGACAGTTTGAGTGATTTGGCTGATTCACAGTGTGCATAGTGGAGAGGAATGTTCAGTGAGACTGGAAAAGTATGTTGGGGTCAAGTGGTTGAGGGCTTTAAAAGCTAAACAGAAGATATGGATATGAATACAGATATGGAAATCAGCAGAGAGATGAGAATTGAGTCCATAGTTGCTGATAAAGTCAAAATCACCTAGAAATCATTTAGTAAGCTAAGAAAATAAGTATGAAGATGGAGCCTTGAGGGATAGCTATCGTTAGGAGGCATCACATCGAAAATCAAGAAAAAAGAGAAATGATTGTCAGGCAGGTGAAAGCAGAACCAAGATACTGCTACCTGAACCTAGAAAACAAAAGATCCAGGTCATTAACAGTGCCAACTGCTTCAGAGAGTTTAAGAAGGACGAGGATTGAGAAAAGGTCATTGGAGTTAGCAGTTAAGGGATCTTTAGTTTTCTACCCTGGATATGAAAAGTTACAGGTTTGTTTTTTTTTTTTTAATGGAAGAGAATAAGATTAAGAAATTTGATTAAAAAAAGATTAAATATAAGATGGAGGAGTAGAGGCAGGAATTCACCTGAACTCTCCCAAATTCTCTTCCAAATGATTTTAAAATAACATCTCAAAAAGAAGCCTGTAGCAGTAGAATCAACAAAAAGTCTTAGTGAAACAATTTTCTAGCCCAAGACTGCTCAGAAGGTCAGCAGGAAAGGTCTATCACACTGGAGGGGCTTGGAGGTGGCTGCAGTAGTGATTGACAGTGGCAGCTTCAGGAACTCTGCACCCACAGATAGTAAGGGGTTGAGACTAAAGGTCAGAAAGAGATTACAAGAGACATTTTCCTGACACTCAGGGCAGAATTCTTACATTGCCTACAGGTGTTTGTGCAAACAGAGAAGAAGGGTCAAAGTTCCAGGGTGGAGAAGAATATTTGTGGTCACTCAAAAGGGAGCAGGGACCCTGATCACAGTTCCAGGACCAAGAGAAACACTAATACTTGTGACTACAGGGAAACAAGAGTTCCTTCCTGGGTAAAGACCAAAGGGCAGGTCAAAAGAACTGTAACCACACCTTTCCTCAGGTCATACCACATTGGAAGCACCAAAAACTTAGAGACCTCAAGAACTAGCTCTAAAAAGAGCAACATGAGAGGGGCAGAGCCAAGATGGCAGAATAAAAATAGGACCTCTGCACTCCCACACCAACCACTTCCAATATATGTAAAAAAAAATGACTATAAACAAATTTTAGAGCTATAGAACCCACAAAGTGACAGAGAGAAATAAATCTCCCGCTGAAGACAGCACGGTAGGCCAACAAGAAAGGTCTATCACACCAGACTGGGAGCCAAGCAGTCTCTCAGGAGCCACACCAGGCCTGGGGCCACCCCAACCAGTGGCACAGACTGGCCAGAGCAGACTTTAGGAGAGCGAATCACCAGCAGCTATTGGATGGAAGAGCATGGTTCAACCCCCACCCCCAGGATGAGAAGTAGTAGAAGCCCAGCAGCTACAGTTGCTGCCATGTGGCTGCCTCCAGAGCTCCTGGCCTGCAGATTGTAGGGGGACCAAGTGACCATTCAGAGGGTAATGGCTCTTGCTTTGAGCTGCTTGGATCTGGATCACAGTCTTGGGTGGTGGTCCTGGGGTGTGTGGGCAGTGTGCCAGAGCTTGTGGGGCTGCAAGAAGGGTGCCCTCCTAATAGGTCTGGCAGCTGCAAAAACCCCAGTGATTTGGGACATAGCTCTCTACAATCTGGAAGCAGAGTTCTACCTGGGCAAAGAACTCAAAACAAGTAATTGGCTGGCAACATGAGCAAGCAGAGGAAGCACAATCAGACCATAAAATCCTTTTTTGGGGACAAAAGGGGTCAAAACATGAAACTAGAAGAAGTCAACAAAGTCAAAACTCCTGCATCAAAAGCTTCCAAGAAAAATATGAATTGGTTACAGGCCATGGAGGAGCTCAAGAAGGATTTTGAAAATCAAGTAAGACAAGTGGAGGAAAAAATTGGGAAGAGAAATGAGAATGATGAAAGAAAATCATGAAAAGTGAGTCAACAGCCTGCTAAAGGATACCCAAAAAGTACTGAAGAAAATAACACCTTAAAAAATAGACTAATGCAAATGGCAAAAGAGGCCCAAAAAGCCAATGAGGAGAAGAATGCCTTAAAAAGCTGAATTTTCCAGATGGAAAAGGAATTTCAAAAACTCACTGAAGAATTCCTTCAGAATTAGATTGGAGCAAATGGAAACTAATGACTTTATGAGAAATCAAGATAATATTAAACAGATCCAAACAAATGAAGAAATAGAAAGCAATGTGAAATATCTCATTGGAAAAAAAAATTGACCTGGAAAATAGATCCAGAAGATATGATTTAAAAATTATTGTATTACCTGAAAGCCATGGTCAAAAAAGAGCCTAGACAACATCTTTTAAGACATTATCAAGCAAAATTTCCCTGATATCTAGAACCATAGGGCAAAATAGAAATTGAAAGAACCCACCAATCACCTCTTGAAAAAGATCCCAAAAAAGAAAACCACTAGGAATGTTATAACCAGGTTCAGGAGTTCCCAGATCAAGAAGAAAATATTACAAGCTGCAAAGAAGAAACGATTTGAATATTGTGGAAACACAATCAGGGTAACACAAGACCTAGCAATTTCTACATTAAGAGATTGAAGGCTTAGAATATGATATTCTGGAGGTCAAAGAAGCTAGGATTAAAACCAAGAATCACCTACCCAGCAAAACTGAGCATAATGCTTCATAGAAAAATAAGGTCATTCAATGAAATAGAGGGTTTTCAAGCATTCTTGATGAAAAAAACCAGAGCTGAACAGAAAATTTGACTTTCAAATACATGAAGCAAGAGAAACATGAGAAGGTGAACAGGAAAAGAAATCATAAGGAATTTATTAAAGTGGAACTATTTACATTCCTACATGGAAAAATGATAATTGTAACTCATATATATGTATGTATAGGAGGGTGTATGTATGTATAAATATATATATGCGAGTGTGTGCATTTGTATGTACATGTATACATAGACAGAGGGCACAGCATGAGTTGAATATGAAGGGATAATATCTAAAAATATAAAATTAAGATGTGAGAGAGGAATATATGAGGAGAAGGAGAAAGGGAGAGATAGATTAGGGTAAATTATCTTATATAAAAGAGGCAAGAGAAAACTGTTACAATGGAGGGGAAGAGCAGGAAGGTGAAAGGGAATGAGTCAACCTTATTCTCATTGACTTTGGCCTAAGGAGGGAATAACAAACACACTAAATTGGATATCTAACCCTATAGGAAAGAAGGGGAGAATGGGATAAGTAGGGGGATAATAGAAGGGAGGGTAGACTAGAGGACAGGGTAGTTAGAAGCTAACACTTTTGAAAAGGGACAGGGTCAAAGGAGAACATAGAATAAGTGGGGGGTGGGATAGGATGGAGGGAAATATAGTTAGTCTTTCACAATATAACTACTATGGAAATGTTTCACATAACTACACACATACAACCTATATTGAATTGCTTATCTTCCCAGTGGGGGTGGGTGAGGAGGGGAGGGGGAAAAATCTGGAACTCAAAGTTTCAAAAACAAATGTTTAAAATAATTGCTTTTTACATGCAACTGGGAAATAAGATATACAGGCACTGGAGTATAGAAATCCATCTTGCCCTACTAGAAAGTTGGGGGGGCTGAGGGAGGATATAAGAGAGAACAGATTGGGGGAAGGGGTATTCAGTAGACTCACTGTTTTGGGGTGGGGTTAGGGGAAAGATGGGGAGAAAATTTGCAACTCAAAATCTTGTGGAAATGAATGTTGAAAACTAAAAATAGACGAATGGATGAATAGATGAATGAATGAATAAAAAGAGCAACATGAAACTTGAAGCTTGGGATAGTGCCTGCTTCATTGCAGTAACAGAACTCAACTTTAATCTAAAATTAAAAGTTAAGAAATAGGTGAGAAAATTGAGCAAGCCATAACAACAAAAACATAAACTAACCACAAAAGGCTACTATGGTGACAGGGAAGATCAAGACACAAACTCAGAAGAAGACAAAATGATGTCAAAATGGCTACAAGGAAAGCATCAAAGAAAATATGCGAATTGGATACAAACCCAATGAAAACTTATGAAAGAGCTCAAAAAGAATCTTAAAAATCAAATAAGAGATGTAGAGGAAAAATTGGGAAAAGAAATGAGATTTGATACAAGAAAAGTTGTAAAAGAAAGTCACCAATTTGATAAAAGAGGTACAAACAAAACTGAATAAAATAACACCTTAAAAAGCAGAAATGGCCAAATGATTTTTTAAAAGACACAAAAATTCACTGATGAGAACTCTTTAAAAAGTAGAATTGGCCAAATTTATGGAAGAAAAATAATTCTTAAAAATTAGAATTAGGCAAGTGAAAGCAAATGACTCCATGAAACATCAAGAAAAAAAAATCAAACAAAATCAAGTGATGAAAAAAAAAAAGAAGATGTGAAATATCACATTTGAAAAACAACTGATCTGGAAAATAGATCCAGGAGAGATGATTTAAGAATTATTGGACTATCTGGAAACCAGGATCAAAAAAGGAGTTTAGACATCATATTTCAAGAAATTATCATGGAAAACTGTCCTGATATTCTAGAGCCATAGGTTAAAACAGAAATCTAAAGAACCCACCCCGTCATCTCCTTAAAGAGATGTCAGAACGAAAACTCTCAGGAATATTGCAGCCAGATTCCAGAGCTCCTAGGTCAAGGAGAAAATATTACAAGCAGCCAGAAAGAAAGAATTCAAATATCATGGAGCCACAGTCAAGATCAGATAAGATTTAGCAGCTTCCACATTAAATCATTGGAAGATGTGGGATATGATATTCCAGAAGACAAAGAAACTAGGATTATAAAAAGCTTAAACTCCTTCCCTAATCACCTCCAATAACTGTAAAAAAAATGACCTTAGACAAATTTTGGAGGTACAGAACCCACAAAATGACAGAGTGAAACACATTTGCAGCTGAAGTCAGTCTGGCAGGTCGACAGGAAGAATTCATTGCACCAGGCTGAGAGCAGAGCAAAGTCCCACATGGGCCATGCTGGCACAGACCAGGCAGAGCAGGCATCAGGTGATTGAATCACTGGCAGTTGTGCCGGTTTTCAGACTTCTCAATCCACAAATACCAAAGACAAAGTAAAAAGTAAGTGGGGAAAATGTATTGGACCTGGGTGAGAAGATTATAAAGTCAGTCACAAGCAGCTCTCCCAAGGACTGCTGCTGTGAACAGCTTTAAGGATCTAATCAAATAGTATAGTGAACTCTCCATTTATTCAGAAAAAAACTAAAGTAAAACATTCAAGAAACTAAAGCACAACATTCATAACAACTTATTACTAAGGTGGCCACATAGTCTTAAACAAAACATATCATTCAACAAGTCAAAATCTGATCAGTCAATATAGAGTACCCAAAGGGCATCTAGGTGGTACAGTGAATAGAGCACTGGCTGGAGTCAAGAGGATCTGAGTTCAAATCCAGCCTCAGACACTTAACACTCACTAGCCATGTGACCTTGGGCAAGTTGCTTAACCCCAATTGCCCTCCAAAAAGCAAAAAATAAATAAATATTGGATAGATAGATAGATAGATAGATAGACAGACATAAATATAGATATAGACATAGATATAGATATAGATAGATATATATAAAACATCCAAGCAAAGTCTTCCTTCATCTTGACTTGAGGCTGGTTTCCAATCATCTTTAAGTCGATCATCCTTAAGGGGTAGCAGAAAATACAAATCCCATCCACCCCTAGGTCACAGTAAGTCACAATCTCATCAGTCCATACAGAGTACCCAAGTAAAGTCTTCTTTCATCTTGACTCAAAGCTAGCTCCCAAACCCCACAGCTCCTCTTCCACAGGCTGACCACTCCCAGCTCTTGCCTGGATTCATCCAACTTTCACACATAGGCAGCTATCCACTCCTGCTCCTGTTTCATATGGACTGCTCCACTCCAAGCTCTTCAAAGTTTCTGTTTCTAGGAAGACAAAGCTTGACAGAGCTACAATATTTACACTCATTAAGTTTAACAGAACTACAACAATATTTACACACATTACTAGCACTATCATCTTAATTCACTTTCTGTCTGACAAAGTAACACAAATCAACAAAAAAGATTTCTGTCTGAGAAATCAAACACAAATGAATAATAAAGTCCCAGGGCTTCTGTAACAGCAGTAAAGTCCTCTTTCTGGATTTCTGTTGAACAACAACACACAGGGTGCTTTTTGTCTTACAGACAAACAGAGAGAGTGCTACAGAGTACCGACATCACAAGCATTCTCTCTCTCAGTTCTGCTTTGTCCCAGCTCTGCTCCTCTGCTCAGGATTTCTCTGCTCTGCTCCTTCCTGTTCCACCCTTCCAGCAAGCTCCTCCCACCCAGGGCTCCATGTGATGATGTTAGGACTATTAAGGGTAGGGAAGGTCTCAAAACTCCCTTAGGCCTATTAAGGGCCACACAATGTACCATGTTTCCAACAAAGACTTTTGATACAATCAAAGGCAAGGCTCAAAGGCGCTTGAAGAGTTGAAACAAGCAACAAAGAACTACTCTGCTTGCCATTACTGCTCCAGCCCCAGCCCCCGGGGGCAGTGAAGGTGGCAGCAGCAGCAATAGCAGTGGCAGCTTCCAGAGTTCCAGGCCCACAGATGGTGGGGGAAACAAGCAGCTGATCAGAGGGCAGGTGCAAGAATCTCTTTGCTAGTGCTGAGGAAGTATTCTCTTGCTTTTACCTGCTTGGATTTGGATTATAGGCTTAGGTGTAAGGAGTAGTCCTTACTCCACAGTCCTGGAGTAAGGAGGAGCACTGGTGTGGCAGAGTTTGTGGAGGCTGTGGAGAGGAAGTCCTCCTCACAGTTCTGAGGCAGATGCCTAGAAGTAGCTCTGACAAGAGTTGCATAAAACCTCAGCAATTTGGGACACAGAACTCTCTGCTCTAGAAGCAGAGTCCTACCTGGGCAAAGAACTCAAAACAAGTAATTGGCTTGGAAAATGAGCAAACCAAGAGGAAAGAATAAGACTGTAGAATCTTTCTTTGGTGACAAAGAAGATCAAAACATGGTACAGAAGAAGACAACAAAGTCAAAATTCCTGCATCTAAAACCGCCAAGAAAAATGTGAATTGGTCACGGGCCATAGAAGAGCTCATAAAGGATTTTGAAAATCAAGTAAGAAAAGTAGAGGAAAAATTGGGAAAAGAAATGAGAGTGATGCAAGAAAATCATGAAAAATGCGTCAACAACTTGCTAAAGGAGACCCAAGAAAATACTGAAGAAAATAACATCTTAAAAATTAGACTAGCCACAGCTAGGTGGTGCAGTGAATAGAGCACTGGCCCTGGAATCAGGAGAACTTGAATTCAAATATGGCCTCAGACACTTGACACACTTACTAGTTGTGTGACCTTGGGCAAGTCAATTAACCCCAATTGCTTTGCCTTCCCCCCTCCAAAAAAAAAAAAAAATAGACTAATTCAAATGGCAAAAGAGGTCCAAAAAAGCCAATGAGGAGAAGAATGCCTTCAAAAGCAGAATTGATCAAATCGAAAATGTGGCCCAAAAGCTCATTGAAGAAAATAATTCCATCAAAATTAGAATGAAGCAAATGGAAGCTAATGACTTTGTAAGAAATCAAGATATTATAAAGCAGATCCAAAAGAATGGAAAAATAGAAGACAATGTGAAATATTTCATCAGAAAAAACAACTGACCTGGAAAATAGATCCAGGAGAGATAATTTTAAAATTATTGGACTACCTGAAAGCCATGATCAAAAAAAGAACCTAGATATCTTTCAAGAAATTATCAAGGAAAACTGCCCTGATATTCTAGAACCAGAGAGTAAAATAGAAATTGAAAGAACCCACCAATCGCCTCTCAAAAAAGATCCCAAAAAGAAACTAGGATTACAACCAAAAATAAACTACTCAGAAAAACTGAATATAATTCTTCTGGGGGAAAAATGGATATTCAGTGAAATGGAAATCTTTCAAGAATTCTTGATGAAAAGACCAGAGCTGGAGAGAAAATTTGACTTTCAAATACAAGACTCAAGGGAAGTATAAAAAAGTAAACATGAAAGAGAAATCATAAGGGATTCAATAAAGTTAAACTTTTTACATTCCTATATGGAAAGATGATAATTGTAACTCCTAAGGTCATTATCATTATTAGAGGAGTTAGCAGGAGTATACAAAGACAGAGGGCACAAATGTGAGTTGATTATGATGGGGTGATAGCTAAAAAAGCAAAATTATGGGATGAGAAAGAGGAAGGCACTGGGAGAAGGAAAAAGGAAGAGGAAGAATCAGGGAAATTATCTCATAAAAGAGACACAAAAGGAAGAACTTTTACAATGCAGGGGGAAATGCAGTGGGGGAGGTGGAGGTGGTGGGCAATGCTTAAACCTTACTCTTATCAGAATTGACTCAGTTGGGTATAGAAATCTATCTTACCCTATAGGGAAGTAGAAGAGAATAAGAGAAGAAAGGGGGCAGGGGGCTGGTAGAAAGGAGGGTAGATTGAGGCAGTAGTGAGAAGCAAAACAGACTTAGCAAAACAGTAATCATCACAACACAACACAACTAGCTAAAAAATAGGGTGGTGAATCCATAGAATAGACTAGGTATATAATGCACATTAGTAGATGACCACAGTAAATCTAATGTTTGCTAAACCAAAAGACACAAACTTTTGGGTCCTTAAGACAAGAACTCACAATTTGACAAAACTGCTGGAAAACTGAAGAAACTAGGTATAGACCAACATCTCACACTGTATATCAAGATAGGGTCAAAATGGATACATGATTTAGACAAAAATGGTGATACCATAACCAAATTAGGGGAACATGGAAAATTTTACCTGTCAAATTTCTGAATAAGGGAAGAAATTATGACCAAACACATGAAAAGGTTTTACACAAACAAAATCAATGCAGCCAAGATTAGAAGGAAAGTAAGAAACTGGGGGGGAATGTTTTACAGCAAATTTCTATGATAAAAGCATTATATATCAAATACATTGAGAACCAAGTCAAATTTATAAATATATATATATATATATATATATATATATATATATATATATATATATATATAAAAATCATTCCCCAGTTGATAAATGGTCAAAGGATATGAACAAGCAGTTTCCAAAAGAAACCAAAGCTACCTATAGTCACATGAAGAAAAGCTCTAGATCACTATTGATTAGAGAAGTGCAAGTTAAAAAAAACTCTGAGATACACTGCCTCACACCTATTAGATAGACTAATGACTAATATGACAAAAGAAGAAAATGACAAATGTTAGAGGGAATGTGGGAAAATCGGGACACTAAAATACTCCTGGTGGAGTAGCTAAATGATCCAACCATTCTGTGGAGCACTTAGAAACTATGCCCCCCCCAAAAGAAATTATGCCCAAAGGGCTGTAAAAGTTTATATACCCTTTGACCAAACAATTTCACTACTAGGTTTGTATCCTAAAGAGATCAAAAAGAAAAAAAGACTTATATGCATGAAAATATTTACAGAAACTCTTTTTGTGATGAGAAAGAATTGGAAATTGAGGGGATGTCCATTATTGAGGAATGACTGAATAATTTGTAATATATGACTGTGAGGAAATACTTTTGTGCTATAATAAATGATAGAGGGGTCAGAAAAAAAAGGGCAAGATTTATATGAACTAGTACAAATTGAAGTGAGCAGAACCAGAACACTGTATACAGTAAGAAAAATATTTATGAGCAATTGTGAATGACTTAATTACTCTGATCAATACAATGATCCAAGACAATTCTGAAATACTTATAATGAAAAATGCTATCTACCTCCAGAGAAAGAACTGATGAAGTATCAATGTATATGAAAGCATAATTTAAATTTTTTTTAACTTTTGTTTTTGTTTTCTGTGTCTTCTTTTGCAACAAAGCAAATATGGAAGCATGTTTTGTATGACTTCACAGGTATAAACTGTATCAAATTGCTGCCTTCTCAAAGAGGGGAAAGTGGAGGGAGGGAAGGAGAAAATTTGGAATTCAAATTTTAAAAAACAAATGTTAACATATTTTTACATTTAAATGAGATACATTTAATGAAATAAAAATATATTGGGGAAATAAAATGCACTAGCATATCCAAAAAAGGGGAATAATTAAATATTTCCAATTATATGAAATGGAAAAGCTTTTGGTCTCCTCAAAAAAAAATCAAGGCAACTAGGATGAAAAAGAGTGCTATTCATTGGAAGAAATATTTGTATCCATCTCTCTCACAACATTATACATGTGTATGTATACATGTGTGTATGCACACACACAGAAAAAGTATGTAAGGATGTCATATATCCTATGCATAATGATATATATATATATATATATAACATATATATGATCTTATATATTCACAATAAAGTTATACATCCTATATTCCATATAATTATATATTATAAAACTAGTATGGTTATATATACACATGGTTGTTTTCTTTCATACTCTAAGAGGACCAAAATGACATCATTATGTTAGGGTCAAGGTACAGTGTGTTCAGCTGTGGCTGATCAAGACCAATCAGCTCAGAAGGCTCCACCATAGGGCGGGCACAAATAATCCATGTGACCATTTGGAGTGGAGATGTCTGTAAATTCGTGTATTTCACATTTCTTTTGAGCTACTGTAATTCTGCTTCGCTCATAGATCACAGCACCTTCTTCGATGAGGGCATGCCATGCTGGGGAGTTCTGTGGCAGTGTCTCTCAATCAATTCCAAAGTTCTTCAGAGAGAGCTTGAGAGTATCCTTGTTTTGCTTCTTCTGACTTCCATGTGAGCACTTACCTTGTGTGAGTTCTCTGTAAAATTCTCTTTTGGACAAGCATACAGTTGGCATTTGAACAATGTGGCAAGCCCATCAGAGTTGTGCTCTCTGCAGTAGAGTTTGAATGGTTGACAGTTCAACTCAAGAAAGGACCTCAGTATCTGGTACCTTACCCTGCAAGGTGATCTTCAGAATCTTCCTGAGACAATTCAAATGGAGATGATTCAGTTTCCTGGTGTGGCTCTGATAGACTGTCCAGGTTTCACAGGCATACAGAAATGAGGTCAGCACCATGGCTCTGTAGACCTTCAGTTTGGTAGTCAGTCTAATACCTCTACTCTCCCACAATTTTCTTTGGAACCTCCCACACACTGAGCTAGCTCTGGCAATGCATGCATTGGCCTCATCGTCTATGTGGACAGTCCTGGAAAGTATTTTGCCAAGGTGAGTAAACTTGTCCAGGGTATTCAAAATCTCTCCAATTGCTGTAACTAATGGTGCCACATATGGATGGTGCAGTGCAGGCTGGTGGAGAACCTGTTTTCTTGGTGCTAATCATTAGGCCAAAATTCACACAAGCAGTGAAGAATTGATCCACATGCCACCCACCCCACTTGACTCTATGCTGAAGGAGGTCCTCTTTGTCTCTACCTTGTTGACTCTGGTAATATCTTTCTCAAAGCAATACCAGAATACTCACTCACTCACCAACACTACAGCTATGGTTAAGAAGGAAATGACTATCCCACAGACTTCTACTTAAGTGGAGACCACAATTCATCAAGGAAATTAAGATGTGAGAGAATATGGTGTGGTTGTTGCCACTTAGAATATCATGGGGAACGAGATTTCTTTGGATATGTCAATATTAAAGAATCTTTTGTAATGCAAGATATCAAATATGCCACTGTCAAGAAATCCTTATGATGCAAAATGGCAGCCACGTTGTCAATGGGACACTTGTCATTGAATAAAAGGTAACTCGGTGTTCTTCATGTTGATTGTTAGGCCAAAATTAGCACAACCTGCTGAGAGTCAATCTGTGTTTTGTCACATCTCAGCTTCAGAGGCTGCATTGAGTTTACAATCATCTGCAAACAAAAACTCACACATCAATTCTCCCTCTATTTTAGTCTTAGCATATAGCCTTTGAAAATTAAATAATTTACCATCAGCATGATACTTGACCTTGATGCCATTTTTGTCTTCATTGAAAGCATCTGATAACATCATGTTAAAAAGCATGGAAGCAAGCACACAAGCCTGCTTCACCATTGGTAACTCGGCAAAGCACGAGAGCTTCATCCATTATCCAGAGGCCATGCAAGTATGCCATTATGAAACTGGCATACGATACTGATGAAATTCTCCAGGCAACCAAATTCAGCCATGATCTACCACAAGCCATCAAAACTGACTGCACCAAAGTCCTTGGCCAGATCAACAAACTTTATACACAGACCTCGGTTCTGCTCCTGGCACTTCTCTTGGAGTTATTGGGCAACAAACACCATATTGACCATTCCTCAGCCCTTTCTGAAGCTACACTGGATCTTAGGTAGATGATTATGTTCCAGGTGAAGGATGAGCCTATTGAGAACTCTGGCAAGAATATTTCTGGCAATGACTAAAAGGGAGACTCTTTCCTCCCATGTGATTGCCACAAGCAACATATGTATGCATGTATGTACATATGTATGTGTTGTATATATAAGTATACATATGTAAAATATATTAGTATATAATGTATAATTATATGTTAGTATTATGTAAGTGTACTATATGACATTATAATATGTAATAGGATATTATATATTATAGATTTATAATATATAGTGATATATTTTATAGTACATAATTATGAACATAGTATATGTATATATATTATATATAGTATATTCTTATATACTTTTCTCCCATCAACTAATTATGCTCACCATACAGATGAGTAGTTTATTAGATCCACATAAAATACATCTGTATATGTCTTTATCTTCCCAACGAGGATATAACTATTCTGCAGACATGAGACCATTGAAAAGATCTGTGACCTCAGCTTTCCCACCTGAAACTAGGTATAGACCAACATCTCACACTGTATATCAAGATAGGGTCAAATGTGTATATATGTGTGTATATATATATATATATATATATATATATATATATATATATATATACATATGTGCAATATGTAACTAAAAAATATATAAGAGCAAGAGCCATTCCCTCATAGGTAAATGGTCAAAAGATATGAAAGTTCCCAAAATAAGAATTAAAACAATTAATATACATCTGGGGCAGCTAGGTGGCACAGTAGTGCCCAGCCTGGTATCAGGAAAACCTGAGTTCAAATCCACTCTTGAAAACACTTCCTAGCTGTGTGACCCTGACAAGTCATTTCAACTTGTTTGCCTCAGTTTCCTCATTTCAAAATGGGTTGGAGGACAGTGACAAACTACTCTAGTATCTTTGCCAAGAAAAATCTCAAATGGGGTCAGGAAAGGTCAGATATAACAGAAAACAATGGTAGCCATAGGAAAGATCACTCCAAATCACTAATAAAACAGTTTAAATGAAACAACCCTATAGTTTCACTTTGTCTCACACCCAGCAAATTGGCAAAGTTGACAAAAGATAAGGATGACAGGTGTCACATATGTTGTGTAAAGACGAATACATTTCCAGACTCTTGGTTGATCTATGAACTTACCCAAACATTCTGGAAAGACAATTGAAATTAAAGTTTAAGATTGAAATATTTTTACCTTTTCATAAAGATCTCCCTGTTTGGTTTATACCCCAAGGAAGTCAAAGATTCTTTCTTTTTAAAAGACCCTTTATACTATTTATATAATATTTAATATAATATATAATATTTATAGCAGAATTTTTGAAGTAACAATGAACTGAAAGCAAAGCATATCCCCATTGGTAGGGAAATGGCTAAATGAGTCATGGCACGTGAATGTAATGGAGTATTATTACTGCCTCTAGGAAATGATGACTGAATACAGAGTAGCAGGGGAAGATTTGTGTTATCTGATGCAGAGTATAAGAACCAGGAAAATAATATACATCATGACTACAGCAATGTAGATGAAAAGAACCAAAAAACCCTTAAACTGAAATGT
Organism: Pseudochirops cupreus; assembly: GCA_028627135.1. Taxonomy (NCBI): domain Eukaryota; kingdom Metazoa; phylum Chordata; class Mammalia; order Diprotodontia; family Pseudocheiridae; genus Pseudochirops; species Pseudochirops cupreus. The sequence continues at coordinate 579,261,166 of CM053580.1, forward strand.
TTTGTAATTAACCAATTCCCAAGAATAGGTAAGAAAATAGACTTTTCTTTTTTTCTTTCAGGTATGGGGGACTATGGCTGTGGGACAGTGAATATACTACTCAGATACAGGGGATATATTGGTCAATTTTGCTAAGATCTTTCTTCTCTTTTCTTTTTTTCCTTTTTTTATTCTTATTTTAAAGAGATGGCTAACTGCATACAGGATCAGGGAGGATTCACTAATGAAGGTAGTGTGAAAAACAAGAGGTATTGTTAAAAATTAAAACAAAACACAGGAAAAATAAATAGCTTCAGGGCAGAGAGGTTGGTGTGACAGAAAAGAGAGAAGAAACAGACACAGTGAAAAGGAATATATAATCTTTTATACTCATAAAGAGGAGAGAAAAATAGAGGAAGATTCAGAGAGATAGAGGGAGGGGAAAGGAGAAAGGAGAGGGGGGAAAGGAAGAAAGGAAGGAAGGAGGGAGGGAAGAATAAGAGAAAGAAGAAAGGATGGAAGGAATAAAGGAAGAAGAAAGAGAGAAAAGAAGGAAGGAAGAAAAAAGAAAAGGGAAGGAAGGAAGAGAGGGAAGGAATGAAGAAAAAGAAGGGGAGAAAGAAAGGTAGATAGAAAGAGAGGAAAATGAAGGAAGAAAGAGAGGGAAGAGATGGAGGGAGGAAAGGAGGGAGGAATGAAGGAAGAAAAAGAAAGAGAAACAAAAGAAAGAGGATAAGAAAGAAGGAAGAAAAATAGAAGAAAGTAAAAGAAAGAAAGGGAGAAAGGAGAAAAAGGAACAAAGAGAGGAAGAAAGAGGACAAGATGAATAAAAGAAAGGAAGGAAGAAGAAAGAGAAAAGAAAGAAGGAAAAAGAGAGGGAAGGAAGGAAAGAAGAAAAAGAAAGAAAAGTAAGGAATAGAAAGAGGGAGAGAACGAAGGAAAAATAAAAGGAAAAGAAAGGGAAAGGAGAGAAAGAGAGAAAGAAGGAAAGAATGAAGAAAATGAAAGAGAAAAAG
>CM053580.1:579262660-579303156 GCA_028627135.1 Pseudochirops cupreus
AAGAAAGAAAGAAAGAAAGAAAGAAGGAGGAAGGAGGTAAAGAAAGGAGAGAGGGAGGGAGGAGGGAATAGAGGAGGGAGACCATGGGTCATTCTGAAGGAATGCCGCATGTGCACTAAATAGCAGCTAGTGTATAACAACAGTAATAGCAGCCACAACGAGGGAGGACAAGCGGGGCTTTGTACAAGTGTGCTAAAATTCAGAAGGCACTAGAAACAACTGAGTTAGCGCCAAATTAGAATTCTTAACTAATATCTGAAGCTGCTCAATGCCGCCGCACGTTCTCTTCTTCTAGCCAACATCCCACACGAGATCCTTGCTGCCTTTACACCTCCCTGATCTCTCCTCTGCCAATACAGTGCAGCGCAATATTGACCTAGGAGTGTCCTAAACCTTCCCTCCCCCCCACCTCAGTGAATTTGTCCCTAAGCATGTTCCCTTGAACATGTTGAGTTGACAGGCATGTTCCATCCTGCCTCTCCCGGGCATCATTTCTGAGGCTTTAAAACGACGAGCTGTAGATCTGATAATGCCATTGATTTTGCCCACGAACATGCAGTCAAACAGCGTTTCTTGCCCAGACTGACTTTACTAGGATAAGGGGAAGGTGGGATACCCAGGGGTTTGTGTGGGCTGCCTCAAGAGGCCAGTGGCTCCCTCTCTCTAGAAGTCTCCAAGTAGAGGCTCGTCTTAGGACTGTGAAGGGGATTCTTGGTCAGGTGTGTGTTGGGCGAAATGGCCTCCCCAGCCTCCTACAGCCCAGAGGCTCAGGGATTCGGGGAGCCCTAGCCCCCACGCACGGTGGCTGCTTAGCGCTTTGGTCCTCAGCTGTATTCCATCACCGGCTTCCTTTATTCCTGCCCACTCCCCCAACCCCAAACAGCAGGAAGGCAGATGAAACGTTCCCTTAAAAGCCAGCGGGGGGGATATTGGACCTGGCTCTCCGTCTCTGTTTCCATACAAAGTCCAACGTAAACATGTCACTCTCAACTCCCCCTGCTTCCTGGAAAGCCTCCTGCTGCTAGCTTGGTCTCTGAGGGGCCACTGGGGATGGGGGGCGGGGTGGAGAGGGAATGAGGTATCAGAGACGCTAGGTTTCCTCAGCCAGCACGATTCTCCTTCTGCTGGGGCCCCTGCATTGGCCCAACACAAAACCAACACAGCAAAGTTTTGTTTTGTTTTGTTTTTTCCCACATCCCCTTACCTTGTTGTATGGCTTTCAGGTTCCCTCTCCAGGCCTGATTTGCTCAATATTGTACTACAAGGCTATCTTAGGTCCTTCCCAGCTTGGTCCTTCCTTGTTCTAAAGCCTCTAGTAGTTCTAGATATAGAAATATCTAAATAAATAGTTCTGAAGTCCTAATAGTTTGTGCTCTCAGGTCACTTCTCTCTCCAGTTGGGCATCCAGGTGACATAGTAAAAAGAGCTATGGACCCAGAATCTGATAGTTCAGAGGAAGATTTTGAGGTTCCTTAACTGATCAAAAGAGGAATTTATTTTTTGGTTCTAGATCTAATAGGAGTCTATTGAACCCAGAAGTCATAAGTTCCAAGCCGTATTTTAGGAAAATCATTTCTGTGGCTATTTGACAGATGGATCAGAAGGGGGGGGGGTTCAAATAGGAATATTTTTCCCACTGTCCCACTCTGCTGGGAGCCAATGAGTTCCCTCGCCATTTAAATAGAAAGAAATCCTTGCTGACGTATGTCTTGGGTGACACTCTACTCTTTCCTGGTAGCGAAGCCTTAATCCAGGTAAACTATGCATTACTATTAAGCAGTACTGCTAATAATTGGCAGAATCCCACAGTTTGGGGACTGACCTACCACTTCTCATAGTCATATGACACATGTAATTGGCCAAGCCCAACTCATCCTCAAATTTTCCTACAAGGATGTTCATTGTCTGTGTGTGGGTTGGGTCCCCAGTCAACATTTGGTCCTTCTCTGAGGTTTTCCATTGGAAAAATTGCATCTGTTTTGCCTTGGAATCCTTCACTAATATTTTGCTCCAAATATCTGTTCCAAGGGCCTATGAATACATTTCCTCTCCCTGTACCCTTTCTCTCCTATGAGAATGTCCCTTCACTCTCTCTCCCTCTCCAGGAGTCTAAGAGGTCACTTTAGTAGACTTCCCTAGCAATTGGTCCTAGAACCTGTAATAATACCATCTTTGAAAAGTTCTATTTAGCCTGTGTACAGGTTGCTAGGGGCAGCTAGGTGGCACAACAGATAGAGTACTAGGCTTGGAGTTAGGAAGATTCATTTTCCTGAGTTCAAATCCAGCCTCGGACATTTACTAGCTGTGTGACCCTGGGCAAGTCACTTTACTCTGCCTCAATTTCCTCATCTATAAAAATGGGCTAAAGAAGGAAATGGAAAACCACTCCAAAGTCACTGCCAAGAAAACCCAAATGGGGTCACAGAGAGTAGGACATGACTGACATGGGTCACAGAGAGTAGGACATGATTGACATATGACTGCACAACAAGAACAAATAAGTCACTTCATATATATTTTCTTGAATGTTGTATCCCTATTAGATTGTAAGCTCTATGAGAGCAGGATTTTTTTTTTTTGCCTTTTTGTATCCTTAGCACTTAGCATAGTGCCTGGTATATAGTAGGTACTTAATAAATGTTTATTGTTTGATTGGTTGAAGGTTAAGTTGGCCTGTTTATCAAATTTCTAGATGATATCAAACAAAAAATAGATCAGATACTAGATGCCAGAATCAAGATCTCAAAAAATCTCATTGTGTTAGGTTGTTGGACAAATTCTAAGAAGATAAAATTTCACAGAGATAAATATCCCAATCAAAAAAAGTTCACAGATATGGGATAGCTAGGCAAAAAATGTTCTTATGAAAAAGCTCTAGAGAGCTTAGTGGACCACAAGCTCAATGTGATTCAATGGTGTTACACAGAGGCCTCCAAAACATAATGCCATATTACAGTGTATTAAGAGAATCATAATAATCAGAATGAGAAAGTCAATTGTATCATGGTATTCCACCCTGGTCAGAACATACTGGAAGGTTGTGTTCATTTCTTGGAAGGATGTTGGTAAGATGGACAGCTTCTAGGAGAAGAAATGCAGCGTGATGAAAGGCCTCAAGATCATGTCACATGAGGATTGGCTGAAGAAATTGCGGGAGTTTTAGCCTGGAAAAGATGAAATAGATAGTAGTATTGGGCAAGGTCAGGGGAGGGAATTATATTCAAGTATCTGAACATCTGTACTGTGAGAAAGGGATTAGCTTTATTCTGCTTGGCCCCAGAGAGTGGAATAAGGGACAGTGAGGGAAAACTGCAGAGAGGCAGATTTAGTCATGATATAGTACTATTCCAAAGGGGAATGACCTGCCTAAGGAAGGAGAGTGGGATCTCCCACGTGGTAGGTCTCTAAGAAAGACCTGAATGACACTTTTTCAAGTATGTTGACAAAGGGAAATCTTGACCTGGGTGTAGCGCAAATTAGTGGTCTCTAAGATTCCGCTATTGCCGGATTCTTTACAAATGAGGCAGACAGTCCCATCAACGAATTATGCTCACCATACAGATGAGTAGTTTCTTAGATCCACATAAAATACATCTGTATATGTCTTTATCTCCCCAATGAGGATATAACTATTCTGCAGACATGAGACCATTGAAAAGATCTGTGACCTCAGCTTTCCCACCTGAAAAAATTTCCTAATTTCCTAAACTTCAGATGTTGTTTTTACTAATCTGGTACTCCATCTCCTTTTCTGTAAAATGGATAAGGTGATACACATCTTGGCACCATGGACAGAGCACTGGGCTTGGAGTCAAGAAGACCAGTGTTCAAATCCTATTTCAGACACATACTAGTCGGGTGATCCTGGGCAAGTCACTTAATCTCTACTTAGCACTAATGCATAGGATTGCTGTGTGGTACATGTTCTGGTCCACAGTAAAGTTAACAATCATAGCCTGTCCACAAACATTTATTAAATGTCTGCTATGTAGACAGGCACTATGCCAAGAGCTAAGAATACAAAAAGAGGTAAAAATCAGTCTCTGCCTTCAGAGAGTGCAGTGGGGGAGACACCATGAAAACAATTGTGCCTATATGACCCTTAGAAAGGATAAATCAAAGACCATCAATGGAGGGAGGGCACTAGTGGGGTATACATGTGCTCCATATTCTAGCTTTGTGGATTATGTCTGATGCCCGGACAAGGGCTCATGCCTGCTCCATGCAATTCTAGATATTTGATGCCTGAAGGCAGCCCGTGTTTAGGGAGGGTCTATCAGTTGACCAGCAGACCCTAAGTGTCAGGGACTATGCTGGGTGCTCAGGGTGAAGGCAGCCACAATTTGGTTCCACTCTACAAAACTGCCTTCCTTGGATGGCAGTCTCTCTGGTGGAAGTCAGCATCTTTGGGGTATATTCCATACCTGATAATGTCTTATTTCCTTGCCTGTTACCAGATTCTGTTGCCCTTTCTCTGGGGCTCACTTTAACTTAGATGTCCACCTTGGCCAAGTGATACCATGAATGGAGTGCTGGGTCTGGGGTCAAGAAGACCTGAGTTCAAATTCAGCCTGCAATACTAGATGTAGGACCCTGAGCAAGTCACTTAACTTCTATTTGCCTCACTTTCCCTAGCTGTAAAATGAGAATAATACTAGCATCACCACACAGGATTATTGTGAAAATCAAATGAAATAATATTTATGAAGCACCCAGCACCATGCTTGGCACATAGTAGGCACTTAATAAATATTTGTTCTCTCTCGTTTGATATTTCCTGTCAAATCATGGCCACAGAACTCGTAGTTGGGAAACATTGTTACCACAGAAAACTTGCCACCTTCAGGGATCCCCTGCTTTTCTCTGATTACAGATGGGTGTGATCTCCAAAGGCTCTCCAAAGTTAGATGCTGGCAAAGTCACAAAAATCTCCCTGGGCTACAATAGTGGCTGAAAAATCCAGCAGACTCATAGGATTAAAGATTTAAATGTGACCTTGGACAAGTCACTTCATCTGTCTAAGCCTCAGTTTCCTCATCTGTAAAAGTGAAGATAATATCGGCACCTACCTCCCAGAGTTGTTGTGAGAATCAAAAGAGGTAATCAATCGGTCAGTAAATATTTTATTTTATTACATGTCTACTATGTGTGCCAGACCTTGTACTAAGCACTGAGTATGCAAAAACAGACAAAAGACAGCCCCTGCCCTGAAGGATGTCACAATTGAATAAGGAGAAAACATGCAAACAAATATATATAAAGCAAATCATATACAAGACAAACAGGAAATAATTAACAGAGGGAAGGCTCTGGAATTAAAAGGAAATTGGGAAAGCTTCTTGTAGAAAGTGGGATTTTAGTTGGTACTTAAAAGAAACTAGGGAAGTCTACAGCTGGAACAGAGAAGGGAGAGTGTTCCAGATATGGGAGACAATCAGAGAAAAAATCCAGAGTCAAGAGATAGTGTCTTATTCAAGGAACAACCAGGAGACCAGTGTCACTGGTTCAAAGCGTATCGGTTGGGGAATAAGATAGGAGACTGGAAAGAGAGGAGGGAGCTAGGTTATGAAGGGTTCTGAATGACAAACTGCATTTTGTTTTTGATCTTGGAGGCAATAGGGAGTCACTGGAGTTTATTGAGTAGAGCCTTGTGTTTTAGAAAAAATCTGGTTGACTGAGGGATGGATTGGAATGTGGAGGGTCTTGAGGTAGGCAGACCCATCAGCAGCCATTGCAATAGCCCAGATGGGAGGTGATGAAGGCCTGCACCAAGAGCATGACAGTGTCAGAGGAGAGAAGGAAGAGTGTTCCAGAGATGTTGCAAAGGTAAAACTGATGAGAGATGCTGCAGAGGTGATATCAACCAAAGATATTGCAAAGGTGAAATGGACAAGAGATGCTGAGAGGTAAAATTGACCAGAGATATTGCAAAGGTGAAATGGACAAAAGATGTTGCAGAGATGAAATCAAACAGAGATGTTGCAAAAGTGAGACAGGCCTTGGCACCATATTGGATATGGGAGGTGAGAGATAGTGAGGAGTCCAAGACGACTTGGAGATTGTGAGCCTAAGGGACTGGAAGGATGACGCTGCCCTAAGCAATCATAGGAAACGTAGGAGTTAGGTTTAGGGAGAAAGATAAGGAGTTCTGTTTGGACATGTTGAATTTAAGATATCATATAAAAGATGCTGTGCAAACCTTTAAGTACTATATAAATGCTAAACCTTTCATCATCATCATCATCACCATCATCATCGGGAGCTCACTACATCCCAAGGTAGTCCATTCCACTCTAGGTCAGTTCTAACATTAATAAGCGACTTTTGGTTCTCTATTTCAAGCCTAAATCTGAAACTTTACAACATCAAATTATTTAGATCTAAAGCCAGAAGAGATCTTCAAGGTCATTTACTGTAACACCACTATTTTACAAATTGGGAAATTGAGGCCCAAAGACGCTGTGACTTGCTAAGTCTTACCACAGGTAAGAGAATCCATATTAGATCTCAGGTTCTGTGATTCTCTGTTGAGCACTTTCTCCACTATATGTGTCACTCCTCCAAGTTTTGCACTCTAGGGCCAAGCAGAACCTAAGACACATTCCCACCTACCCACACAACTGACTTTCAGATATTTAAAGACAGTCTTGATTTCCCCTTAAACTCTTATCATCTCCAGGATGAATGTTCTCTTAACCTATCTTCAACTGGCCTTCAATTTAAGCCCTTCACCAACCTAGTTGCTTTCCTCTGAACACTGTCCAGCTTATTAATGCCCATCCTGAAATGTGCTGCCAATCACTGAATGCAGTTCTCCATATATAGTATGACCAATATTTGACATGAGGACTGGTTCTAACAAGTAAGTCATTAAGCGTCTTTCAACATAGTATAAGAGTTATCATAATACAGACTAAGATTAGATTATTTTCCCTGGCTACTTCTATCATACTATCGATCCATACTAATCTTATAGGTCACTAAGATCCCCAGATCTTTTTCAGGTGAGTTGTTATTAAATCATGTCTCTCTTTACCTTCAAAGGTCATTTCCAGCTCTGACAATCTATGCACTAATTTTTTTCCCTTCACTGGAGTTCTTTGTTTTTAATTCCCTCCCAGTTGGAACATTCTCTATTCTAAGTCCCCTCCCAGCCTTGACATTCCGTGTTCTAACGTCCCTTCCTGACATTAAATGTCCCAAATATTCTCCAAACTCTGACATTCCCTGTTACAAAGTCCTTCCCAGTCATGACATCCCCTGTTGTCCCTCCAGCTCTAATAGTCTCTGTTCCAAGATCATCACAGCTCTGACATTCTCTGTTCTAAGGCTCCTCCCAGCTCTGATATTCTCTGTGTAAAGTCTTCTGAAGTCTGACATTCCCTGTTCTAAGGTCCCTTCCAGCCCTGAAAGTGTCTCTTCTAAAGCCACTCCTAACTCTGACTGTCCCTGTTTAAGGTCCCTGCAGTTCTGACAGATCCTGTTCTCAGGACCATCTTAACTCTGATATTCTATGCCCCTTTAGCTCTGAAATTTTCTGTTCTTATGTCCTTTCTATGCCTGACCTTCTAGGTTCTAAGATCCCTCTCTCCCAACCATAAGTGTGACTCGCTGTTTTCATCAGTCTCCCCCACCCCACCAAATTCCCGCAAGAGAGACCAGCTCATTGTTCCAAATCAGAGGAAGGTACCAATGGATCTTGGGATTAGCCCCCATCCCCTCCATTTTGTGGGGGCCCTCCGCCTTTCCCCCTCTCTCCCTTGTCCTTCCTCTTCTCCCCCTCCCTCCTATTCCCTTCCCCTTCACCCCTCCCCCTTCTCCCTTCCCCCTTCCCTTCCCCACTCCACAGTAATTAGAGGCCCTCCAAAGGTACCAGAAGCTCCGCTTTCAGCCTGTGGTCCAAATTACCCACCATCATATTTTGCAAGTGATGCCGACATTCCTGCAATGGGACGGCGAGCCAAAAACAACTCAGGGAAGGCTTGTCTTGGCCCAGAGTCAAAACCAGGGCCTCCTCAGCAAGACTGAAAACATTTACACAGCTGGGCCCTCCTCGCCCGCTCCCCTCCAGAGCCTGTCAGGGCTTGAAAGTCTCAGTGTATTTTGGGCGATTCTGAAGGATCTTATGTTCTGGGGAGCTTCTGGCCGTCCCCAGCACCGAAAGAAAATACCTCTATGGTCCCCACTCCCATCTCCCCCTTCCCAGGAAAGTGGGGAGGGCATGAGGGGATTCTTTCAAAACAGGGCATGGAGGGGGGGGGCAGTGTATTAGGCCCCCAGAGGCCTCGGGGGGAGATGAGAAACAGAGGCTTCCTCTAGCTTTCACAATGGGCTCAGTGCATGCACATCTGTGTCAGAGGGTGATGGGGGCCTTCCTCTTCCCAACAGATGTGTCTCAGCTATTAAGCTTATTAGAAGAAACCACCAATCACAACAAATTGTAACCTGTGTCACCAGCTCTGACAGCCCAGAAGGATGGCCTCTGGCCCTCTCTCTTTCGTGTCCGGGATTCAGGAATCCTGGTTTGGGGGACGTATCCCTTGGGGCTCTCTGTGGCTTCCCTGGTGCCTCCAATTCCCAGAGCACCCCAAATATCCCCAAACTGGCTTCCATAAAGGCCATATATGGAGAGCTGGAAGGGACCCAGGAGGGTCTTTTGAATCTCAACCCTCTTGTTTCCTAGAAAATGTAACCGAGGCCCAGAAAAGTGAAGCAATATGTCTAAGGTCACAGAGTTTCACAAAATTTAGAGCTAGAAAAGACCTTGGTGGCCAACCCTCCCATTTTACAGATGAGGGGTCTGAGGCCCAAGGATACAAAGTTAACAAGTGACAGGGTCAGGATTCAAATTCAGGTGGTCCCTGCATTCCCATCCTCCATGTCCTGTCTTGAAAGAATCTCCTCTTGTTCTTTTCATTTTCCTGAGAAGGGGGATCTTAGAGGCATTCTGCCTTTCCAGTATTCCTAATAGCACTCAGCTCTGGACTTTATTTAGGGGGTGGGAGATGGTATCATAAACTGGAAAAGGGTCTGGGTCAGTAAATTAATCTGCATAGGCAACTCCAAGTGAAAACACTCCTTTGCCCAATGCAGGTCGGTACCTGCTGTGCTCTGCAATTTATAGCCTCTGAGACTTAGCCTTTCGCAACTAGAAATTAGGTGACTTGCCCAAGGTCACACAACCCCATGGTGTCAGAAGTATCTCCCTGCTCTGACATTCTGCATCCCCATCAGCTGCTGACATTCCAGACCCTATGCAAATCTCAGAGCCCTGGACTTTCACTATCTAGGGTAGGGTGAGAACCAGGCCTTCCCCTCCATCTCAGTGGTAAAGCTTCTTGGGCTAGGCTTTTACATTCCCTTCTCCTTTACTTCTCTAGTCAATCAGTAGCCAAATTCTGAAGATTCCAATTTAATCAACATGATTAATTAAGCATCTACTCTATTCAAGGCAGCTAGGTGGTGCAGTGGATGGAGCCCTGACCCTGGAGTTGGGAAGACCTGAGTTCAAATGCGGCCTCAGATACTTAATAGCTGTCTGACCCTGGGCAAGTCACTTCACCCTGTTTGCCTCAGTTTCCTCATTTGTAAAATGAACTGGAGAAGGAAATGGCAAACCACTCAAGTATCTTTCCATGAAAATTCCAAACAGGGACACAAAGAGTTAGATATACCTGAAATGATTGAACAACAAAGGTGCTGGGCATTCAGCCAAGCCTGAGGATACAAAACCAAAAACAAAACTTGTCTGCCTTCAAAAAGCTTACATTCCACTAAGAGTACACAACATGTACACAGATACCTAGAACACAGGAAAAATGGAAGGAGGGGAGAGCTGTGGAATCACAGAGGCTCCTGGGATATCCAGAGAATGAAAAAAGTGGCAGGATCTTCTCTGATTTGCTTAGAGTGTCAGCAGCTTCCCTAGGACCAGGATGTGGTAGAGCGATGTCTCACTTTAGGCAGCTGTTAAAAGCATACAACCTTGGAGGGGCCCTTCTTACCCCAAGATTCTATGATAATATGATTCTTCTCCCTCCCCATCCCCCCAAAAGGGTGATGGCCTCAGGCAAAAACTATAAGCTGCTCGCACATACCACCGGGGGAGCACAGAATTCTGCTGACTCCAGTTTGCAAAGAATCATTTTTTTGTTTCCTGCTCATTCCGAGCATTGGACAGTGGGGGTGGGGATTGAGAGAAGACAGCGTCAAGGGAGTTGTGGCTTATGTAGAAATGCTGTTTTTTTCCAGGTGGGTTGTCGTCTTTTGTTAACCAAGAGCTGATATTTTTTTTCCTTTCCTCCTCATCACCCTCAACCTGATATGAAGAATTCCTCTGAGAGCAGTTTGTACTTTTCCTCAAGACAACAGCTCCATGCTTGGTTCCTACAGAAAGGTGCCAGGGTGAGAAATGAAGGGAACTCTTTCTTAAGCTTTGCCATATTGAGGAGATCATTTGGACGCCAGACACCGAAGAGCAGAAGAGTCAGGGAACTTGAGGAAACACTCTTCTAGAGGGAAAGTAATTTTTTTAAAAAGCCAACTATTTATTGACATTCCCCATCAAGGGATGGGTCTAGGAAAGGCAGAGGTGGTAAGGGGTAGTCTGAGGGGCTTCAGAGGAAGAGCTTTAGCCTAAGAATACATGATTATTCACTCTGTTCTCCCAAATGTTCTTGAAGCTGGGAGCTGAGAGCAACCCACAGAACTCAAAATATTAAAACTAAACAGACCCTCACATCAAAGAATGTCAGACCTGGGGGAGATCTAGGATTCTAGAACAGATTAAAGAGAAGGATGGTCAACATCTCGAAAGGGAAGCAGTGATTAACAAAGAGCAGCCATGATACAGCAAGAACAGGCAAGACCAGACTAGCCTTGTTTCAAGTTTGGGCAGGGGGAAGGATCTAACCTGACAGAAGATGTGAATCCTGAAGATAGAGATTCCCTAGGGTTGTGATAAACCCCATGATAAAATTGCTCATATAATTCATGGGAAGAAGATAGAGAAAGTATGGGCTTGATGATAACACTATTACACAGATTCAGAATTGGTCAGAGAAACAGACTAAGAGTATTTAAAGATTCATCATCAAAGAGACAAGAAGTCTCCAAAGGAGGTTTCCCAGGGATCTGAACTTGGGTCTATGTTATTTAATGTATTTATTAATGACTGGAACAGTCAAATTTTTCAAATGAAACAATGCTTGAAAGGATTGATGACACTCTGGATGGTAGTTAGAATTTTAAAAAGTGTAGATAAATTAGAGCATTGGGTTAAATTTAAGAAGATACAATTCAATGAGGATAAATGCAAAGTCTTGTTCTTGGGTCCAAAGAATCAATTTCATAAGAATAAGATGGGAGAGGCACAGATAATGTTGTTTTTCAATTGTTTCAATCATGCTCAACTCTTTGTGACTGGAGTGGTTTGCTATTTCTTTCTCCAGGTCATTTTACAGATGAGGAAACTAGGGCAAATCAGGTGAAGCAACTTGCCCAGGATCACACAGCTAGCAAGTGTCTGAGGCCAGATTTGAACTCAGGAAAATGAGTCTTACCCATTCCAGGCTCTATCCACTCTACACCATCTAGCCATCCCTATTTAGTAGTTCAGTAGACTGCAGGATTTAGAGTCAGAAAGATCAGAGTTTAAATCTTATCACAGATACTAACAAGTTATGTGACCTTGGATGAGTCTTAATCTTAATCTGTTTCGGTCTAAGTTTTCTTTTCTGTAAAACAGGGATAATCTATCTATCTATCTTCTATCATATGGGGTCGTTGTGAGGATCCAATGAGATAATACCCAAATTGCTTTGTAAAGCTTAAAGCACAGTAGAAATGCTAGCCATTATTCATGATTATTATCACGATTATTTCCTTATTGTCTCCCCAGTTCGAATGAAGCTCCTTCAGAGCTCACAGAATCCTTGGAGGTTGGTCCATTTACTCTTTGTAACCTCAGTACCTTCCACGGTGGCCAGCACAGAGAAGGTACTTTCATGATTGACTGATTGATTAAACATGGCAGAGGAAGGGGAGGTCTCAAAATGGGGCCATTGGAACTCAGGCCAGAAGGACCCTAAGAGGTTGTTGAGCCAAAAGATCATGTTATCACAAGATTATGGTTAGAACCCACCCTTGAGAGTCTCCAGTTCAGAGGTTCTTAATCTGTGGTCAGCGAACTAAAAAAAATACTTTGATAACTGTATTTTAATGTAGTTTTCTTTTATAATCCTATGTATTTTATGAACTTAAAAATGTTATCCTGAGAAAGGGTCTTAGGCTTCTTCAGATTGACAAAGAAGACCAAATGGGTAAGAACCCCTGATCTGATCCATCTCCATTTTAATGTTGAGAAAAAAATAGGGAGGTTCAAGGGAGTACCCAAAGCCATCCATCTCTTAAGGGACAGAGCTGAGATTCAGTCCACTCTTCTTTTCTATACATTAGCAGACTGAGGCCCAGAGAAGGGGGAGGGCCACATCCAAGGTCATAGGCACAGTGGTAGGTGGGAAAGGGGGAGGATCCATCCATGGGGAGCAGGGTTGGGAGTTGGGAAGGGGTGAGTGAGGATAGAAAAGAAGAATGTCCAAGAAGTCAGAAGGGAGACACTGGAGGTCAGTTGGTTGGGGTTCCATGGAATAGAACTGGTCACAGAGGCAGGAAGCAATCACTTAATCAAGGTGACATAGAATTCAGCATGCCAAAGGACCGCTTGGTTCCTATTGGTCAAGGCTCTGAAAGGTTGGGCAGGGCTTTTGTTGTTTCTGTTGTTGACAATTGTAACAAAGGATATTCCAGTGGTTTCGTTATTAATTCATCCCTAGATGGGCCTCCTTGCTCTGTTCTGCTGTGTGCACACATACACACATGCGCACACACACACATATTATTGGGATTAATACTGCATAATGCATAATTAATGAGATTGAATAAATATGCAGATTTGCAATCACAGGCCGACTGCTGTGGTCAGTTCCCTGAACGGGGTGTAATTGATTGGATGCTTGTAATTATTGTATTTCACCAGGTTTCTACTGTAGGCAGGTACCCCCACCACCTCCCAATGAGGACCTCCTCACCTGCTGGCTGCAGAGGAGGCAGAAATGTTTTAGGTGGGGGCCCTAAATAGGAGTCTGCCAGGGTACCCTTTGTAAAAGACTTTCCTTCACAGCCTTTACTGGGAGCGGGTCAGAGTGATGGGAAGAGAACCGCAGATTGAAAGGAGCAGATGGCCATTTCTGTGTAGGTGGAAGCAGCGTTTAGTCTGGCACCATCATTTTAGAGAAACTGAGACCCAGAGAGGAATCACAGATTCAGAGCTGAAAGGACCTTGGAGGTCACCGAGTCCAATCCCCTGCATTTCAGAAAACTGAGGTTACATGAGAAGGAAGTATAATAGAGGATTTGACCAAAGATCTTCAGGTGGTCCTCAGATCCAGGAGCAAGACCTGGGTTTTTGTTCTTTGCTCAGTCATCAGCCCAAGGAGTGACTGTTGGTCCAATTACTTTGCCTGAAAAATCCTCAGTGTCCTTGTCTAAAATAAGGGAACTGGAGGAGATGTTCTCCAGTCAGGAACTCAGATGTTTATTTCTCAAATGAGTATGGGGAGAGGCAGGATAGGGACTGTCTAGCATTAACCTTCTAGGTTATAAATTCTAACATCCCTCCAAACCCTGACATTCCCTGTTCTCAGATCCCTCCCAGCTCTGACATCCCCTGTTCTAAGGCCCCTCCCAGCTCTGACATCCCCTGTTCTAAGGCCCCTCCCACTTCCAACATTTTTTGTGTTACATTCTAAGCTCTTCCATCCTTGGTCACAAGTTCTCTTCAATTCAGACCTGCTGCTCTCTTCTGAGACCACTTGTAGCTCTAACTTTCTGTAGTCCACAGCCCTCCCAGCTTTGCCATCCTGTGTTCTATGATCGTAAGTTCCTGATATTATTCTGGGTACTATGGGAACATAAAGATGAGCATAAAGATGATAGCCCCTACCCTCATCAGGTTCAGGCCTTTAGTATAGGCCATAATACACATTCCTAGGCAGCTGCCATACAAAGTAGAGAATGGCAAATCTCTAAGGAGTCTAGAACAAAATCCTCATGAGTTCAGAGGAGGGAATGTGTTTCTAGATTTAGAATGGAATGGAGTTGGGACTGGGGAAGAAAGCATGGCCTTTGAACAATGTGTGGGGAAGCATTGATGCTAGGCCTGGCTCTGCTTCTAACTCAATGACTTGGAGCAAGTCCCCTTCATTTCCTCCTTGGTCCAACAAAGGCTCAGTTGGATGCTCTGAAGTCCCTTTGAGCTCTCTCATACCATACGTCTCCATCGCCTTCCACCCCCTGGGCCATTATCTCCTATTGCATTCTGGGAATGGCTTCAACATGAACAGAGGCATCCATCCCTATGTAGTGGAAGGAGAACTGGACCTGGAGAAAGGAGAGTCCTGGCTTACATGCCTAATAAGGATATTTAACGAGCTATGTGACTGTAAACAAGTTAGCCAACCTTTCTAAACCTCATGGTGTCACTTGTAAAATCATGATCATAGTAATTATTGATAAAGCTCTCACTTCACAACAACCCTCAAGATCGCACCTAACAGGGCTTTTGTGAGGACCAAATGAAGTGATTTTTGTGAAGCTCTACGTCAATTTTAAATATTATGAGATATCAGCTATTATCATTATGAGACAGGTAGGTAGTACAGTGGATAGAGCACTGCGCTTGGAATCAGGAAGACTCTTCTTCGTTGAACTCAACTTCACAAGTTCAAATCTAGCCTCAGACACTTACTAGCAGTGTGACCCTGGGCAAGTCACTTAACTTTGCCTCATTTCCCTCATTTGTGAAATGAGCTAGAGAAGGAAATGCAAACCACTCCAGCATCTTTGCCAGAAAAACAGAGTAACCAAATGGGGTCTCGAAGAGTCCAACACAACTGAAACACCCTAACAACAATATCCACAATTCCGCAAATAAGATAAGATAACATGCCATCCAAGAAATCCTTCCACTCTTCTGTTTTGACACAGATCACATAATCCTCAATATAAGCACCACTGTCCTCATGTAGTTCTTTGTTCTGAGTGGAAATCAAAGTTTCTGAATATAAATCTATTTATTAAGAGTAAACTCTCAATCATCCCGTAAATTCTTCAAACATTTCTGTGTTAAGTGAAGCAGGTACAGTAACAGACATCTTGATGACATATCATTGATTCCTACAGACTGGTCAGGAACACAGTATACATATCTTGGGCCACCTGTGTCATTTATTTCAACATAGAATCATACCATCCTTATGTAAGAACCTTGGGGTCAGTTTACTGATATCTTTGATCCACTCTAGGACAGCTATTTGGAGCATAGAGTCGGCTTGAGTTCCAGAGTTAAAATTATATTCATAACAATGTATAGATTGAGAGCTGAATAGGACTTTATAGCATCTAGTCCAGCTATTTAGAGACATGATGGCATGATGTGACTTGCCCAAGGTGACAAAGACTGAAAGGATAGCTGTGATTAGAAAATAGCTCTTCAGACTCCAAATGCTCTCTCAGATTTATTCTTAGATACAAGATAATGTTATGGCTCACGGTGGTCATTTCTCCATCTGCTTCTCCATCTTTGCTGCCAGATAGGATATGGTGTTGACAGAAGATGGACCAGTGGCCCTTCAACATAACTGAGTTCTGTGGGTGAAAGGCTATGCAGAAATCATGGTGGCTAGAAATTAAGAAACCTCAATAGATAGGCAAAAGGGAGGAACCCAAAGAAAATGGAACCACTACATTTCATTATAGTATCTACTTTGATGTAAGGATGGTGCCAAGTCAAAAAAAAAAAATCTTAGCTACCATCTAGTCCATTACATACTGGAGAGGAGGGGAAAGGGAAGAATCCTTTACTATTTTTTATTCCACAAGTAGAATCAAGACTTTGCTTGAAGAGCTCCAATGAGGGAACCCAAACCACATCCAAAGGCAGTATCAGTTACTTCTAGACTATAGTGCTCCTGGTACTGTTCCTTAAGAACCCTACCCCTCCTCTGTTACCTACTCATGATCTTTCCCACAAATCTTTAAAACGAATTTAGGTTGGTTGGTGAGTTCCTTGTGTAGTCACATTGGTCTTTCTAGATAATTCATATAGACCTTCTATACGGATCTTTATTATGTTTTTCCTTTTGTATCTCCAAAATTTGATTCTTAAGCACTCCCCTATGCCTACTGGAATGACTTTCACCATAGAGTTTTAATTAATGGGATCACATCTATCTATCATTACTGGTAACCTCTTGAAACTCACTCTCTCCAAATCTAGAAAGTTAATGTTGCACTGTGTCCAGTTTTTCTCTCCCCTCTTACCAATTTTAGGAGGTATCATCCATTTCCTATCCCTGTCCTGGTGGTCTATAGTCCATTCTATTATGGTCTACACTGTTACAACAAAATTACCTTTGTTTCTCCTTCTATTGCTCTTCACCCAAATACTCTCTACCATATTTTTCATTCTGGTTGCCGGATGTTTGCCATTTAACTACAACTTTTTCAAATGCAATATATTTTTAACCTCCTTTTGAATAAGTTGTATCAACCCAGAGACATATTTGAGTCAGTTTTCATCATCCCAAATCTTAGTAATACCTACCTGGCCAAATTTTCTTCTCTGCGCCAAAACTTAGTGCATCTTATTTGTTATAGGATGGCATTATCCCTTGTTAAATATAATTTCTTACTTCAGGAAGGCATTCATTAGGTGTGACATTTTTATTTTGAGGTCCTGGGGGGATAGAAGGATGAAGTAAATTTCTTCAGTTCTCTGTGGAGTCGGTGGAGGGATATTGAAGACAAGTTTGTACCACCTTGGTCTTCCTTCCATAAAAAAGGAAAATAGGCCTGGAGAGACAAGTCAAATCTTGCTGTGACAGCTATCACCACAACAAAATTCTATACTGAGGTTAAGGCCTATCATTTTAGGGCAATATTTTAGATAGTACAATTCCAAGATGACATCAGGATTTCCAACTAAAAAGAGCTCATTCACTCTCCTCTGACATTCCTCCCCCTATTCTCTCACTAATAATTCACTTTAGTAATTCAGCTTAGGTCAAAGAACACCCACTCTTGGCCCTAACTATCTGGTCATGGTAAACCAACAATAGTCATCAGATGATGAAGAAATCCCTAATTCAGTCAGGGTTGGTCTCATGGAAAAAGGATGGCTCGATGTGAAGGCAAAAGATCTGAACTAGAAACTGCCATTTACTCTTTGAATGGTATTGAAGAAGTCACTTCTATTCTGGGCTCTCAATTGTCTCATCTGTAAAATGATGGAAGAGGTGGAAGAATTTGTAAGCTCTGAATCTATGGTCCCTTCCAATGGCAAGAATATATTCAGTACTTTAAGGGTTGCAAAGCACTTCACAAATATGAGCTCATGTTATATTCACAACAACCTGGGAGGAAGATGTGTGGTGCATAGACAATGCCAGAGGTGGGAAACTTTTATATTCAACAAAACCCAACAACCCAAACCCAAACTCCATAAAACAACAACAACACACATTTCTATCACACTTTCTGATTTACAAAGCAATTTTCAATATTTTCATTTTACTGCGGAGGACCCTGAGGCGCTAGAAGGCAAAGGGACTTGCCAGAAGGTTGGCCACACAATAGATAAGTTTCTGAGACGGGTTTCAAAGTCAGGTCTTCTGGCTTCATATCTAGTGACTCACTTTTTATTCTCATTTTCGACTCCTTGTTCATCTAGGTTTGCCTTGGCTTTGCTCTGATAATACAGAAATATATGATTATTTCAATGGATTCAATGTCTACTACGATCTCATCAATGTTTCTGAATCTTCCAGTCAATTCATCAGTAAATGTTTATTAAATGGAAGCTATGTGCTGTGGTAGGGGTTGAAGTCACAAAGATAAAATGGTTTCCTGCCCTCTAGGAGGGGGAATGATTCTAATTGGGGGGGGGGGCAGATGAATAACTATGACTATAGCTATAGTAGATACAGATTTGAGAATGACAGCATTATAGGTTTTGACCACCATGTTACACCAAACCACATAGCAAACTGAAAATGGATTCATAACCTGAATAATAAAGGTTATGCCATAAAAATATTTGAAGAAAACCCAATTAAGTACCTTTTACAACAATAATAAGGGTTTGAACCAAACAAGGGATGATGGTGAATACAGAAAGTAAATAATGTCAGGTACCTTAGGTTGCATTGAAAAAGAAATTATGCAGCGAGGATAAGAAGCAAAGAGGTTGGCTGGGGAAAAAAAAACCAATCTTTTTAACTATATGTTTGATAAGGATCTGATATTCCAGATATGTGGATATTAAAATAAATATAGCACTAAAGTGTTAATACGATACTATAGCATTAATGCTAAAAAGAAGTAGATCAAGTACTATACTTCATTTGATTAGTGATCAAAGACTATGAACAGTTCTTGAAAAGAAATTTGAAAATACCATAATAATCATATGAAAAATGCTTCAAATTACTATTAATAAGAAAGAGGTTTCAGTTCTTACCCAGTCAATTGGCAAAGATAACCAATGATGGCAGTAGTCATTATTGTTGCAGGGGTTGAGAAAAACTGGGCACACTAATGCTCTATTAGTGGAGCTTTGGATTGGACCAATCACTCTGGGGCAATATTTAATTCTGAGAAGAAAGTGATTAAGGTGTCTATATGCCTTAGAATGACCAAACTTGGTCCCATTGAAAAGATAGGAGAAGATTCCTCCATTTCTTCTCCAAGGTGGAAGACTCTGGTATGGAACATTACCTGTATTGTCCAATTTTTTCAATTTATGGGTAATTTGGCAGAACATTTTTATGCTCTTTGCTATAAGGGATTATAGTTTGAGAGGGCAATGATAATGGATACATTGGCAAGTATATCTGGTGTAAAAACAGAGTGATTCAACACAATTTTTTTTTAAAACAGAGGAACATGAAACAAGACTGGAAATGTAGGTTGGAGAAAGTTTGTGGGGAGCCTTCAACAATAAATTAAGGTATTTGCACTTAAGTCCAGAGAAAATGGTGAGCTGGTGGGTGACATAATCCATCCAGGGCTGAGGATCCTGTGGCCTTGAGGCCACACATGGCCTTCTAGGTCCTCAGGTATAGCCTTTTGACTGAGTTCAAGTATTACTGAACAAATCTTTTTATTAAGGGGATTTGTTCTGTGAAGTTTGGATTCAGTCAAAGGGTTGCACTAGAGGACCTAGAGGACCACATGTGATCTCGAGGATGCAGGTTCCCCAATCCTGATCTGTCCTGTGCCTGTGGAAGGTGATTTTTGACAGCTGGGATGATGGCAGTGGATGCCATAGGTATGTGTAGAGCATGGGCTGGGTGTGCCTGAGTGTGTCAGTATCTCTGCCTAAGATTCCAGCATCCTGAACTGTACCTTCCATGGACCCTCAAAGCAAGGAGTCCATTCAATGAGTAGGAAAAAGAATGGTAACAAACCTGGCTGCTGGTGCTTTGTAGACCACACAACTGGCCACTCAGTTGAATTTTTCCACTTTTCAGCTTGCTCTAAAATTTCGAGACTGAGGTAAACTACATGGAATTCCTTCCCTGATAAAGTCTATATCCCTCTCCTCAAAATTAATTGAATGAGAGGAAGTAGCCTCAGTAACCTCAGGCAGGGACAAGCTAATATCTGCAGGGAACACAGCTGAAGATCTCTGTCTGTTCAGTCAGATCCTACAGGGTATTGGGGAGGTGGGGGGGCAGGGATAATGAATAGACTGGTTACATTAATTGCTCCTTTGGAGACATTCCAGAGACACCTCACCTCAAACCTCTGCCTCCCCCAAGGCTAGACAGGAAGAGGAAACAGCATTAAAGGCATCCTGGAGGTGATGGGGACTTTTGAGGGGCTGGAAAAAAAGAAGGGGGCTTCATTTTTGTAGATATTCGCCTTCCTGAAGCCCACAGGCAGGGAGAGCTGGATCCCCAACTTCCTGATCCCAGTCTTCAGCCATCCTTGCTCACGAAAACTGCTTTGTCTATAAATCCTGAGAACAGAGATAGCAAAGATAACTGAATCTGAGAGAATCATAGATTGTCAGAGGTGGGAAGGACTCTAGAATCACCCGGCATACAATGTCAGAGCTGGGCAGGGGGGAGGTGAGGGGGGCCGAGAACAGGGGATCTCAGAGCTGGGAGGGGACTTAGAACAGGGGATGTCAGGGCTGGGAGGGGCCTTAAGACAGGGGATGTCAGGACTGGGAGGGACCTTAGAACAGGGGATGGCAGAACTGGGAGGAAACTGTTCATTGACAGACTGTCCAAGCTGTAAAAGGATATTTGTGACCCTGAAGAAAAATCTTTAATAGAGCAGGGGAGTCTGACCTGGATGCAGAAATGACTTGGTCAGGGTCACACAGCTCACAAAGTGAGTTCTCCAGACTCTTTCTCCTTATCCCTTCCCAGCCAGCTTCTAGACACGAGCTTTTCATTTCATTTCAATGGGATGAGATTTCTGGGTGCCAGAGGATGCCAACCAGTGTTTCTGATCCCATGGTCGGCTTCCTTGTTCTGTCCTTGGCATCTCTGAATCAGAAAAGGGACAGAAGACAGGATTGAAGTAATTGATGTCTCCCCATAAATAATAAATCAATCACCATGGGTGAGTTGCACGCCTCCATTCAAACTGGATTTAAAACCAGAAATTAAATATAGAACAAAAGGAGGCTCAAAAGAAAAATACAGAAAACAGCAGGAGAGCTTTTCTTGTCATTTCTTGCCTTTTAAATAAAAACCACCCTCTGGTGGAAATCAGAGGAGGCCAGTGGAGATGTTGGGCCTGCCCTGGGTGGCCAGTGGGGGAGGTCTTCATGCAAAAATGTGCTCAGCTGGGAGCCAAGCTTTTAAAGAAGATGAGAATATAGGGAGAGAGGATGGTATAGTGGGCTAAAAAAGACCATGGGCTCAGAGGGCTTGGGTTCAAATCCCGCTGCTCATGCTTACCACTGTGAAACTTTGGGAAAGTCACTAATTTTCCCAGATCTCAGTTTTCTCCTCTCTAAAGGAGGGGGTTAGATTGACTAGGTGACCTCTGAGATCCTTTCCAGCCTTAGCTTTATAAATCTATTACTTGGGTGACGTTGGTGAAATTGGGCCTCAGTAAAATGAAGGGGTCCAACTCTGAGGCCCCTGGCAGCTCTAAATACAATGTGAAACCCCTGAGATTTGTGAGGGCCAGGGGTCTTAAAGCCAACTGAGTCTGAAAGTCTTGTCCTTATTCTACTCAGGTGACCCTCTAAGCCCCCTCAGAAGGGTATGCAAGGGCTTTGGAATCCCTCTGCTGGGAGTGGGGATAGACCTTCACTGAGCCATCGGAGCTCTCCTATTGGAGGTCTCTGATTTAGGGAGTGGAGATCAGAGGTGAGGAGCTCTCTGGGGCCTAACTTTAGCGTCAAGGGACGGGGCTCTTCCCAGCATGGCAACCAGCTTTAGACCTGGGCTTTCCTCCCAAACAACAGGAGAGGAAGAAGACAAGGAGAAGGGAAGGAGAGAGCCTGATATACTGCTAAGACATAGGCATTGGCTATTCCTAGAAGGAGGGGGGTGGAGTGGGGGTCATTGCTGCTCATTAACATCCAGAGACAGGACTCAAACCAGGTCTACCTGAATCACAGAATGTCAGAATGTCACACACGTGGAAGGGACCTTTGGACATAGAACATGGAACATCACACTTGGATGAGGTCTTTGTACATCAAACATGGAACATCACACATGGAAGGGACCTTTGGATGTAGAACATAGAATGTTACATGTGGATAGACCTTTAGACATAGAACATGGAGCATCACACGTGAACGGGACCTTTGGACATCAAACATAGAATGTCACTCATGGAAGGGACTTTACAACAGAGAACAGCGGAGCTGGAAGTCAGCCTGTATCACCCACTCCAACACATTCCTTTCCCCAGCGATTCTTCCAGAGAAGGGCTATGACTTGCCCCAGGTCACACAGTGAATGCACTGGACAGAACCCAGACTGGGAGTCAGGTGTCCTGTTCCTACTCCTTCTCTCAGTCTCCAAAGCCTCCCTGTCTCCTCCAGCGGTGGTGAGCCGGCCAAGAGGAGGAAGCAATCCTTGGGTGGGGTGGCCACTCCTGCGGTGATGAAGACACAACAGGGAGATGAAGCGCCAGGATGGGCGACTTTAATTGCTTTCCCTCTTATTGATAGGCAAACTGGTTTTCAGGAAGCAAATTGCTCTATAAATAAGAGTGAAACAACCTAGGCAGACAATTGGCGGCTTTGTCAGAGGCAGAGCAGAAAGAAAATTAAATCCAGACAAAGTGTCCCTGATTCAGTCCCGCACGCCCCGGCCCCGGCAAAGGACGGAGGCAGCGAGAAGCTGAGCCCAGCGGCACGGGGAGGGTAGTCACCATCCGCGAAGGAAGGGCGTGGTCAGTCACGGGGCAGGGAGGGGAGGACCGCGACAACCACTGGCCGTTCCAAGACGGTTTGGGACCTGACCCATAGCACCGGGAGATGGACGGAAAGCAGGAATGTCTGCCCACAAGGAAGAGCGTAACACTCCAGGCTGCAGCAGCCTGCCTCCCTATTGCACTGCTGGTTTAGAGTGACCCTTAGAACAGAGGATGCCAGAACTGGGAGGGGCCTGAGAACAGGGGATGTCAGAGCTGGGAGGGGCCTGAGAACAGGGGATGTCGGGGCTGGGAGGGGCCTGAGAACAGGGGATGTCGGGGCTGGGAGGGGCCTGAGAACAGGGGATGTCGGGGCTGGGAGGGGCCTCTGAACGGTGAAAGTCAGAGCTGGAAGAGGTTCTAACATAAAGAAAACAGAAAAGTAGAACTGAGATAAATCTTAGAAATTAGTATGATAACACTGAGAGGTTCCTTAAATACCATATGGTCCATCAATGTGGAAACTAAGCCAGGATCCTTCAAACTGGAGAACCCAAGCAAGTTTCTGAGACTGAGTAGGAAGGTTTGGATCAGAGAGACATTTGAAAGACTCAGGAGGACACTGTGTAGGAATAAACTTGGCATGGGAAGAGTGTCTCCTGACCCAGAACTAGAAGGTGGGTCCCCACCCAAATTGGGCAACCAGGCAAACAGTGCCATTTGGCCCTTAGGAAAAGGGCTGGTTATCTCCCTTCTCCACTCCCCACTCTTCATCAGAGGCAGCCTCCCTGGTTTGGGTAGATGAAGGCCTCGAGTTCCCAGGGTGAGGCAGGCTTTCATGAGGACTAGTGACACATATTGGGAATGGCCTCCAAGTACTAACAGTTTATAGATGCCTGGTCCTGTCCTGTGACAAAGAGGGAAGATTAGGGACAATTGGTCGTGTTACAAGAAGGCACAATCTGTCTTACTGTAGAAATCATTTAAAGTGGAGAGGAGACAGCTCTACCAAGGGAGAGACAGACCAGAATCCCTAAGGTGCCTCTGGTCCAAGATCTAAATGTTCTATGTTAATAATAACTTACATCCAAATTAAAATTTAACATTTCCTATTTGTGTATGTATCTCTGATGCATATATGTCTGTATATGTACACATATGTATATATACATACACATATAAAATACAGGCATGCATATGTATACACATAAAAATTAATGTGTGTATATATTATGTATATGTGCTTATATATTTATATACATATATATACACACATATATATATGAAAAATAATTGATTTAGAGCTGGAAGGTCTCTGAGAGATCATCTAGCCCAGTTATCTCATTTCATATATAAGAAAACTGAGACACAGACTGGTTAAGTGACTTGTCTAGGGTCATATAGCTAGTGAGTGACAGAGGGCAGATTTGAACTCAGGTCCTCCTGACTCCAGGACCAGTGCACCACCTCTGCCCCAGGAGTTGGGAAGACCTGAATTCAAATGTGACCTCTGTCACTCACTAGCTGTATGACCCTAGACAAGTCACTTCACCTCTGTTCACTTCTGTTTCCTCATCTGTATAATGGGATAATAATAAGCCCTTCTTCCTAGGGGTTTTGTGAGGAACAACGGAGATGATAACTGTAGAGCACTCAGCACAGTGCCTGGGACATGAGGTGCTACATATAAATGCATATTTCCTTTCCCTTGAGGGAGTTTCCATGGGGGCACCATAATACATAGAAATAGATAAGTCGATACAAGGCTCTTTGAGGAGGGAGAAGGCATTTGCAAGTAGAGGACTTACAACATAATTTCTATAGGAAAGTGCCTCAGATCTAGGAATAGGGGATAGCACATGCAAACTCTTGGAGGTAGGAAATGTGATGCTGAGTTTAGGGAGGGACATGTGACCTGGAAGGGGCCTTTGAACCCTGTAAAACCTTGGAAAAGTCACTTTCCTCCTCTCTTTGCTCAGTTTCTCCGCATGTAAAATGAAAGGATAAAATAGATGGGCACAGAATCCTAGACTCTCTGAGCTCCTAGACTTTGTCCCAAAGTACATAGAAGGACCTGTTTCCTCTTTTGTTAAATAAGGGCTTGATGTTAGAATTGCTGGGAGGTGTTGTCTGGTTCTAAATCCCGGTATTCTGTGAGAAGCAAAGGTGGAGCTAGGGGTCGGAGGAGGCTAGGCAGGAGCGGGTAAAGGGAGGGAGAGAGGCCCTGAGGAGGCTGAGCCACCTACAAGAAAATGAGCTTTGCGGGGGTAGTGAAGTCACCCAGACAGATTTCAAAGCATGCACCGTCGTAAATAAATAAAGAAATGAGAGGAACTTTTTAAAAGCACTCTAAAATACTCCTGTGGGGCTGAGGAAAATGTCTTCAGTTTCTAATATTTTGAAAGATTCTAACTCAGTGACAAAATAATGCACTTCTATTTTCCTGGCAGTGATGAATTTGGCACCATTTGGGTTTCCCTCCTTCGCGCTCTCCCTCCCTTCTTTCCCTGTGGATGATTTTATCCATTCTTCCAGGGCAACCAAGGATCCTGAGAGAACAGTCATAAGATCACACAGCTGGAGGAGACCCCAGAGGCCATCTAATCCAACCACCTTAGTGAAAGTTGGGGAAACTGAGGCCCAGAGGGCTTGTGACTTGATCAAGGTCACGAGGGGGATTGGAACTGAGGTCCAATGACATCCCTGTTGTCCTGGTGAGTAAGGAGCAAATGGTATTAATATGGAATAAGCAGGCAGCCTACCGGTGTGATTGGGGACCCTAGGTGGTGCTGCAGTGCATAGAGTACTGGGCCTGGAGTCAGGAAGACCCGAGTTCAAATCCAGCCTCACTTACTAGGTGTGTGTGCCTAAATACATCACTTTAGACCTCAGTTTGCCTCATCTGTAAAATGGGGATAAGATTAGCACCTATCTCACAGGGTTGTTGTGCAGATCCAATAGCATGAAAACTGTAAAGCAGTTGGCACAGTGCCCAGAACATAATAGGTGCTACATAAGTGTTAGATATTTTATTATTATTATTATTAATACTGTCTTCTTGGATGGCTTCTTCTGGGGAGTACTGGG
Source organism: Pseudochirops cupreus (assembly GCA_028627135.1). NCBI lineage: Eukaryota > Metazoa > Chordata > Mammalia > Diprotodontia > Pseudocheiridae > Pseudochirops > Pseudochirops cupreus. The sequence goes on from CM053580.1 coordinate 579,288,200, forward strand.
GCTCAGCTCCACTCCTAGGCAAAGGCAAACTGTGAAGCATCTGTCCTCCTTTGTGGGTAAAGAATGATAATATCTGATGACATTTTTGCAGGATTTAAAGTTTCCAAACCACTTTCTACAACATTCTTTCAGGCTATCCTCATAAATGCTCTGGGAAATCAGAGGGAGCAAATATTCCTAGGTGACATTTGGTGAAACTGAGGCCCAGAGGAAGGAAAATTCTTGCCCAAGGTCAAGTAGCTCTTAAATAAAAGTCAGGGACTGTACTTGAGGTGTCCTAGAGGCTGGCCCAGGGGCTCTCTCTGCCATGCCAGACTGCCTGTCACAGCCAAACTGGCCATATGATTGTCTGAGTGGCCATTCCTTCCTTTGACTGCTCTGCCTGCAGCTGGGAGCCCAGAGTGGGCCTGGGGAAAGGCCCCACCCAGCTCAGGGATGCTGGGCCCCCAGGAAGCGCAAGAGGTTAGGAGGGGTCTCCAGGATCATCATTCCTGAAGCCCCCACTCCCTTCACACATCTCAATGGACCCAGCCCACCCTGTCCCCCCTCCTCCTCCAGTTCTATCTGTCCAGGGGAGGCCAACACATGGCTGCCAATGATTTGAATGGAGAAGCTCTGGGAGAATAGAGGGAACCATGAAGGTTTGGACAGGGAGACGGAAGAGATTCTAGTTCAAAACTGCTGGCTCACAGTGTGACCTTGACAAAGTCATGTCCCTTCTTCGGTTCTCAGTTTCCTCACACATAAAATGTGGGAAGTGAACAATAGTCTATAGGGCCCCTCACAGCTCTGACATTCTATTTTCTAGGCCCTAAAGTTCCTTCTAAATTGTAACAGTCCAGCACTGATATTATATGTGTTCTATGTACTCTAGATGAAGAATTCCCTAAGATGCAGAGAGGAGGAGGAATAAGAGGAGAAGAAGGGGAAAGGAGAAGAAGAGGGGAGAGGAGGAAAAACAAGGTGGAGGAAGAAGGGAGAGAAGGAAGAGGTGGAAGAAGAAGAGAGGGAAGGAGCAGGAGGAAGAAGAGGAGGGAGAGGAAGAGAAGAGGAGAAGCAGGAGAAGAAGAGGGGAAGAGGAAGAGGAGGAGGGAGAGGAGCAGCAGCAGCAGCTAGCCGGGCTGCCAGCCCTGGGGCCCCTGTCCAGCGTTCCAGGGGCAGCACCTGACGGATGGCCTGGATTACACAGGGCGGCAGCGGGACAAAGCGTGGTCTGGTTCGCATTAGGCGCCTCCGGCCGTCTGTCTGTCCCTCCGTCCATCCGCCGGCCCCTCGGCTGGGAGGGGGTGCTGGAGCCTGACAGCTGGGCTCGCTCCCTCCGAGGGGGAGGAAGGAGGGAGGGAACAAAGAGGAGCCTGCGAGTTTGGAGCAGGCCAGCTGAGGCCTGGCGTGCTCAGAAATATGTAATGGGTTTCTTATGTATGAGAAAAGAAAAATTCTCCGAGCCCCATCACCTATTTTCTTGTCAAAGGCTGCGGACAAAAATGTAATCACCAAGAGGACGCCTGCCTCCAGTTTGCTTCCAAAGGGCTGGGTTTATTTGAAGTCAGTTTCTGAAATAGAACACAGACTTCTGAACTAATGTGGAGCGGCAGAGGTAGGGGGAAAGCAGCCCGCCAGGCTCTCCTGGGGCGGCTCCCCGGGCTCCAGGGAACTGACTTGTCCCAGAGAGAGAAAGGGGAGCCTCCACCACCACCACCACCCAGGGCCCGCCCCCCTTCCTCTCTCATCTCCCTCCTCCATCCGCTCTGGACTTTACCCCCCCGCCCCCCTTACTGGCCATCACCTCCAGTCGGGACTTGGCTTTCCCCCAAGGAGCTGAGCCCAGGACAGGCCCATACGCCCTGATGTTCTCTCCTGTGTGACCAGGACGATTGGAGAGACAGAGGTGAGCGATGGGACAAACCTTCTCCCCCAAAAATCCTGTAGACTATCCGAGGTGGAAGGAGCTTAGAACAGAGAGTGTCGGAGCTGGAAAAGATCTTGGAATAGAGAATGTCAGATCTGAGGGAAAATCTTAGGGACTACATTGGGACTCGTGATTTCATTGGTATAATGAACTCCCGAGAAAGGACAGTCCCTCCACCAATATAAGTTATCACTCTCTCTGCAAATCATGATCTTGGGGGGTTTCCTGGGGTCCTGAGAAATGAAATGTGTTGCCCAGGGTCACTCAGAAAGCAGGAGTCAGAGGTAGAAACTGAAGCTGGGCTTTCTGGACTATGAAACCAGTTCTCTGTTCACTTTGTGACATTGCTTCTTAGGGTGCACCTTAGAACACAGAAAACAGAATGCTGGAAATGGAAGGGAGTTTAGAAACTGGACGAGACCATAGAACCTAGAATGATAAAGGTCCAAAACAGAAGGAAGCTTAGAATCTAGGAAGTCAGAGGTGGGTAGGACATTAGAACACAGAACACTGCATGTCAGAAATGGAAGGAAGCTTAGAACCTTCAAATCTTACTTGAACCTTTATAAATCTGTGATCTTATGATCCTTTTGGACTTTTGCCTCCTGTGCCTCAATGTCACTCTCAAACTAAGGAAAGGTGTGTATGTGTCTGTCTGTCTGTGTGCATGTGTGTGTATTATGTGACCTCAAAGTTCCCTTCAATTATAAATCTAAGATGCTGGCCCCTGCAGGGTTACTTGCCAGGAAAGTGGTTCCAAACACCTACCTCTTAAGCCCTTTGGTGATTATTGACCCCATTATACAGAGGAGCAGACTGAGTCCCAATGCCAGACAACCCAAGACCTGTTAGTATCCATCCCTCTATCCCCAGCTGCCATCTTGTTCCCCCAGCCACTAGACCAGGCTCTCTGTCCAGGGCCTTGACTGCCCACCCAGCAGCAGCCTGTCCTTCACAAGGGATCCATTGTGCATACATCTTGGCCAACCATGCTTCTGCCATTAGACACTTCTTGGGGTCCTTTGTTAAGAGCTGCCTCCCCTCCCTGATCTGCCTGGCCAGCAGGCAGCCTGTCCCCAAAAAGCTGCTCACCTTAGATCTGGCTCCTTGGCCCCCACCTACACTGATTTGTTTAATCCTTTCTGGAAGCAGTGTCTAGGGAGATCTGAAGGCTATTTCTTTGAACCAGCCAGGACATCAGAGAAGATCCTTCTTAATCCCTCTAAGCAGAGTGAGCTCCTGGGTCACAAGACCTCAAGACAGAGGCCATTTGGGGTGAATTCCAAAGTGTAGAGAGCAGAGCCAGGCCTTGATCCCTCTCCCACCTCCTTGTTGCTGACAGCACAGCCCATCTGCTTGGTCTGAGGCACAACAGAACTGAAAGTCGGAGGGCTTCAAATCCCCACCTGCTCTCTACTAGCTGTGGGTCTTTGGTTTTTCTGGGCCTCAGTTTTCTTCTCTGTTAAAAGAGTGCAGTAGGCCAAATGACCACTGATGTCCCTAAGGCCAGCTGCAGCCTTCAGCAAGGCTGCCTACGAGATTCCGTAGCCCTCACTTCTGGGTTAGCTCTTCCACCCGGGACACATTAGTTAGTCAGTCTACAAACATTTATAAAGTGCCTACTATGGGCCAGGCACTGTGCTAAGGGCTGTACAGGTAAAGAAAGGTTAAAGACAGCCCTTGCTCTCAAGGAACTCATAGTGTAGTTAGGGGGACAGCGTTCAAAGAACCATGCACTGACAAGCTATAGACAGGATATAGTGGAAATAGTCAAAAGGAAACTCTAGGCCTCAGTCCCTACCTATGCCCTGGTTGGGAGCTGGCTTAGCACAGTGGAATAAGCTTTGGTCAGAGAGTCAACCAGAGCTGACCCTGGTTACATACCTTTAACTAGGGTGAGGTGGCAGGGGCATTATCCCACTGTACTCACAACCACTGGGGCATCCTTTGGTCCATTAGCCTTCCACCAGCAGCTGCTCCTTTTCCTTCCCCCAAGCAAGGGGCCCCAGGATTCCATTATTATCACGTTCCTTTCTCTGGGGTCTCATCTCCCCTTTCTCCCCATTTCTGACTCTGGAATCAGAGGACTTGTTTTCAGATCCAGTTTCTGATGCTTACTCCCTGTTTGGTCTTGGTCAATGTATTTCAATGCTCTGGGCCTCAGTTTCCCTATCTGTAAAAGGGGGGGAGGTGTTTCAATGATCCCTAAAGTCCCTTATAGCTTCTTTCACCTTACCAAGTCTTGCTTTCCCCATTCGTAGATAGAATGGGCATTAATTACATGACCTTCAGCCCATGGTTGTTTGAAGAACCCTCTAAAAGTCTAACCGCACTACAGGAATGTATGACTGGCCAGGTGTCCCCAGGGCAGGCCAAGGCTGGGTTTCCTTCCCCGCTGAGATGGCCGGCAGCCGTGAACTTTCTCTGGCATGTCTCTCCTGCTTTCCAGATGGGCCAGACTTCACTCTCAGTGAAATGGCAGGGGGAGGATGGAGGGATAGAGGACAGAGACCCCTAAATACTTCTCCTGGGGCTCCTCAAAAAGTACAAGGTTGGAAGCAAGTTCTTTGGAGCAGAGGGTTTGGGCCAGGTTAAAAAAAAAAAAGGTTGTTCAGACAAAAGATAGGAGAGATGTCTCTGGACAGTAATCTATCAGAAGGCAAAAAATGACCTGGAATTTTAGGGAATTATAACCTGAGAGTTAGAAGGGGCTTTAGGAGACATCAAGCCCAAACCCCTCATTTTACCAATGAGGAAACCAAGGCCTTAGGAAGATAAGTGACTTATGCACAGCCACCTGGCTAGCACGTCTCTGGGGAGCTTCTAATCCCCCTCATCCCAATCCAAGCCTGACACATGCGGCTTCTTTTCCAAATCCCCTTATCTGAGATAAGGAAGCACTGGACAAGCGAGGATGCTGAGAAGCACAATAGGAAAATGACGCCCCCAAGTTCACACAAGGAGTGACTGGTGTGTCAGGGAGGTCCAAGACCACACCATAGTGTGTGACTTTGTGACCTTGGGCAAGTCACTTAATGCAGTGATTACTTCCCGCTGACTCTATAAATACCTTGTCCATAGAGAAAAGTAGTGCTGTGGGGACAGTGTCCCTGGACCTGGAGTAAAGAGAATTCGCATCTGCTTCAGACACTTACTAGCTGTGCGACCCTGGGCAAGGCACTTCATTCACCCTGTCTGCCTCAGTTTCCTCATCTGGAAAATGGGCTGGAGAAGGAAAAGGCAAACTTCTCCAGGATCTCTGCCAAGACAACCCCAAATGGGGTCATGAAGAGTCAGACATGACTGAACAATAACCACAACAGATAGAAAGGCAGTACTTCCTAAGGGTAAGAGCCCCAGGCAAAGAATTAAGAAATTATTTAGATTTTCAGCTTTGGCTCTGCTCCTTGAACAAGGCACTCTGGTTTCCACATCTGAAAACAGGCACAAAAATATCTACATAGGTGTTATAATTATACCAAGAGGGAGGATGGCTCAATGATTCAAGAGCTGGCCTCAGAGTCAGGAAGACCTGGGTTCAAGTTCCACCTTTGAGATATATTGACTTTGTGACCTTGGGCAAGTCACTTAATGTAACGATTACTTCCCACTGACTCTATAAATACCTTGTCGGTTCATGGTTTTTTGTTGTTGTCTCTCCCATTAGAAAGTGAGCTCCTGGAACATAGGGAAAGTATTTTTACCTTTATTTGTATCCCCAGAATTTAGCACTGTACGTGGCACATAGTAGGCACTTAATAAGTGCTTGCTGCTGATAATGCTGAATTTTTCCAGGCAGCTCTGGAAGGCTATAAGACCCAGAGAAAGGGCTGACTCTTATTGGCAGAGACAGTTCCTTCTACAAACGAATTCACTGGTTTGGTTCTAAAAATAATATTAACTTATACAACCCAGGGGCAGTGGGATATATTGGCAAGCATGCCAGACCTACAATCAGGAAGAGTTGAGTTAAAATCCTGCCTCAGACTCTTACCAGCCCTGTGCCTTGGGCAAGGTTTAATCTCTCTCAACCTCAGTCTCTCAACCTCCATCTGTACAATGGAGCCAAAAATAATGTTGATCTAAAAATTAAAAAATTGATTCCCGAGAGCATAGCGTCAGAGCACTTTGCACCCTTTCCAACACTCTATGTAGGAATGTCAGCTGTTACCATCACTGCCCACCTCTTCTGCCCTTGTGAGAGAAGAGCTATGTAAGTCTAAATGGACTCGATAAATGTGTTATTATATACCAAGAATCGGCGCAGAAAAGGCCGCTAGTATTCTCATTCAAAGAATCTGTGATGTAGACTGTTCCAAAATGGCCCGAAGTGGAAGAGAGAGGGGAAGAAGTAGGGGAGGAAAAGCCGCTAGACTCGGGTCCCTTTGTCTCCAGAATCTATGGGCAGAGAAGACCACTGGAATTTTAATTGTCCAAGCATTCTAATAGGTGTAATATCCTCGCGTGTTACATATGCATTAATTAAGTAACACTGCATTTAGCTCCAAATCATGCAGAAGGAGCGGGCTGTGTTTGCACAGCCATAAATATCTTCTCCGTTACAGAGCAGACTAATCGACGGTTCTGTTTGCAATGCAGTATTTCCATTCTGCCCAGATCGGAATTCGGAGAGAAAGCTGGGGCCGCTAGCAGAAGCAGCAGCGGCGGGGGGAGAGGGAAGCAGCACATTCCCAGAAGAATGTTCAATGCCTCTGAGTCAGTGCCTGCAGAGAGCAGGAAAGGAGGAGAGAACAACGTCAGGACCCTTAGAACAAGGGATGCCAGAGCTGAGAGGAGTCTTAGAACTGGGGATGTCAGAGATGGGAGGAGCCTTAGAACTCAGAATGTCACAACTGGGGTAGCCCCTAGAGCAGAGAATATCAAAGTTGCATAGCACTAAATGGAGCATCTAGTCTACCCTTATGATTTTACACATGAGGAACCTGAGTCCCAGAAAAAAGTGACCAATCCAGAGTATCCCAGCTGCTTCATGCTGGAGCCAGGTCTGGACCCCAGACCCGCTGGGTCTTGCTCCTCCAGCTCTACCCTCACCGGGGCTTCTGCACACCTGTGGGCCTTCTCCCCACCTCTTCCCAGAAACCATCTTATTTTTTTAAACAACAACAACACCGACTTGATTCACTCCAGCCACTTGTGGCCAAGGTCTCCCGGCATTTCTTCTCTTCACTTTTTTCCGCTTTACGAAAGGCCATAGATGGAGGAAAACCATGTGAACATGTATCATTTGGTAATTATTTCCCACTCTCGCTTGTACTCGAGATATGCCTGAATACAGATATTGCAATTTGCATAAAACCATCTCTGGTGTGGCCTTCTGGCAGCCGCGCAGGGCCTGGGATGGCTGCTGCTTCTCCTGGCTTCCAGCCCCTGCTTGGCCATCCATCCTCCCCCTCCATCCCAGCCCATTGTCTTGGGCCCCGAGTGGGGATCAGCCTGGCAGATGGCTGCCTGGGATGTGGGGGGCTTCCCCCCTTTACAGAACCCCCACCCTCCTGCCGCCCGCCTGGCACACAGATCCCAGCCCAGGCAGCCCAGCAGCAGCCCCCAGTCCGGCTGGGAGGACTGTGGCTACAGCTCAAGCCATTAGCATGCATGGCTCGTCCAGCTCCAGAGAGGATTAATAGACTCTGATTCCTAATATCCTGGAGAACAATTAATTCGCTCAGTTTTGTCATGGTTGAAAGTCAAATGCTAGAACAGATCGATGCATGGCGCTGCAAGTCGGAGCTGCAGCCGCCTTAGGCTGGAGCAGAATGTTAATTTGCCCGTCATCATCGAGGCCGCTGTTCCCAGCACACCCGGTTTTTAATAGTCCTAAAAGCCTCTTTATCCTCCTTATATCTCAGGGTGGTCCGTATAACACAAGTCGATTTGGATTCAGTAAATATTCCATATTCCTGCCCCAGCTCCATCATGGAATTAAAGGAAGCTCAGCCTTTCAGAAGGCTGGCCCTACTCCCCAGCCCCAGCCTGACCCCCATGACCAGCCTTTGGCCTTCCCCACCCAGAGTGGGCTCCCAAAGAGTCTCTGGGAGACTGAACCCTGGTACCACGCAAAAGCCCAGGGCCGAGGCCCAAGAGAAGGGTGGAGACGGGCCCACGAGCCTGTTTGTGCATTTTTGAGCTTCCTTTGGTTTGTTTGGTGCGAAAATCACCAGGATGTCAGTGTGTGGATTTAGTGGGGAAAAATCCATGGGCCTTCGAAGAACAGGGAACTTTACTTAAGAATTATTTCCAGCCCTGGGTCTGCTGGTCACTGGGAGAAAGACTGGGCCCCATGTGTGTGAAGCCGGGCAGACTGAAAATCCCAACAGATCCTAGACCGAGGACCAGAGGGGACCTTAGAGGTCACCGAGGGCAACACACTCATTATACAGATGGGAAAACTGAGGCCCGGGAGTAAAGCTACTTCTCTAAGGCCAAATGGTGAATAAACATGGCAGTTAAGATTAGATTGGTCGGACTGATGAGTTTTCTTCCCATGGTGCCCCTTTGCCTTCATCAGCAGAGCAAGTATCTTTCTGAGGTACATTGTGTGTGTGTGTGTGTGTGTGTGTGTGTGTGTGTGTGTGTATGAGTATGTGTATATATGACTATGTAAGACTATGTGCATGTACGGGAGTGCAAGTGCGTGTATGAATGTGTGTGAATGTGTGTCAGGGAGTATGTATAAGTGTGTATATGCGAATGTGTATGAGTGCGTGGATGTGAGTTTGGGAGTACATGTATTTGAGTATATGAATGTATTGTGAGAGTATATATGATTGTGAGCATGTGTGAATGTGAGTGTACGTACCATGCGAGTGTGCATATTTGTGTGAGTGTGAGTGTGAGTGCGCCCGGGGGGGGGGGGGAACATAACAGTAACAACAATAAGAAATTGTATCTTCCTCAGTAGAGAAAAATGCAATTTCCATGGCACTCAGCTTTATAGTCGTACAAATATTAATAACACAGCGATAAATCTCTTTAAGTCTCCCAGAAGGATTCCCTCCCAGCAGCATCTAACTGTAACCTGGGGTTTTAGCAAGTAGCCTGAGGCACAGAGAGGTTAATGCACTTACCCAGAGTCACACAGCCAGTCTGGGTCAGAGACAGGACTAGAATCCTGAGCCTTCCTCTTTAACCCCTGGTCTGTCTTCCTGAGGAAGTCTCTCCTGCTGCCTGTTGAGTAACTAGCACCTTCCCCTGAAAACTCCTTTGTACATATATATATATATATGGGAGGAGGAAAGGAAGGAAGGAAGGAAGGAAGGAAGGACGGAAGGAAGGAAGGAAGGAAGGAAGGAAGGAAGGAAGGAAGGAGGGAAGTAAGGAAGGAAGGGAGGGAGGGAGGGAGAGAGGAAGGAAGGGAGGGAGAGGGGATGGGAAGGCGGGAGGAAAAATTTCTGACTCCGAGACAATGAAGGGTTGTTTCTCAGTTTGCCACATTGCCTTTCTATTCATATCAACACAAATATTGCTGATGGTAACATGGGGGAAGGGATTTTTTTAGCATTCAATCCATCAATCATGGTCATCATGCATTTATTAAGCCCCTACTATATACAAGGCACTTTGCTGCAGCTGTTGCTGTTGGTGTTCAGTTATTTTCCATTATGCCCGACTCTGCGTGACCCCATTTGGGGTTTTCTTGGCACAGGCATCGGAGGGATTTGTCATTTATTTCTCTAGCTTATTTTGTAGATGAGGAAACTGAGGCAAACAGGGCTAACTGGCTTGCCAGGGCCACACAGCTAACAGGTGTCTGAGGCTGGATCTGAGCTCAGTAAGAAGGCTTCCTGACTCCAGGTGCTGCACCGCAGCACCCCCAGCTGCCCCAGGCACTATGCTGAGCACTAGCAACACAAAGACAAACAGGAAGCTGCCGAGCCTGCAAGGAAGGCACTACTAGTGGCCACAGGATCCTCGCACTCTTGATCTCATCAGCCCTTCAGAACTGCCTGATAGGGCAGATGGAGGACTGAGTTTACGGTCAGGGACTCTGGATTGGCATCTCAGTACTTTGACCCCACTTCTGATTCAACCTTAAGCCATTCACTCAACCCACTAGGTGTTGGTCCCCTCACTTCCAAAACAAGGCAGAGTGGACAGCTTGACCTCTGACATCCCTCCCAACCTGAAATCTATGGCCCCATGAGGGCCCCTGGCTGGTTTTTCATCCCCTTTTGACGGATGAAGGCACTGAGACCTCAGATCACTTATGAAGGTTTATTAGGACCATAATTTGGCTCTCGGTTCTCACATTCCTAGTCTGGAGTTGTGTCCATTGCACCAAACCGCCATCTTGGCACAGCAGCAGAAGGGATTTTGGTAATGTTCATCCTAAAAAAAGGTGGGGAAAAAGGAGAAGTAAAAACCAGACTCTTGAGCTGCCTGATTAGGCACAATCTAAGGGGGTCTGAAAGCCCATCGGAGACACTGGGCAAGGCCACTCTCTCGAAGATGCAGATTTATGCTTGGGAGATGAAAAAAGGACATCTGCTTGGCAGCGTGGAACCCACTGGATCAGGGCACTGGAATTACAGGCAGAGGACTTGAGTTCAAATCCTGCCTGGGCCATTTACTTCCTGTCTAACCTTAGTCATTGGCTTCTCCAAGGCTCAGCTTCCTTATCCATCAAATGGGATTGTGGAAGAGAAAGGGATATAGAATAGAATCTCTTCGAAGTCCCTTCTGGCTACAACTGGTGAACACTGAACAACTTAATGCAGCTTTTTGAGCTTTAAATAAAAATACTTATTGGGTTTATGCTACTGGGTTTGGGAAAGGATTTGTTTTTTTAACTTCAAAGCACTTTGGTAATGGAAGCTGTGATGGGGATTCCTGAGCTAGGAAAAGGCAAGAGGACCAACTTGCAGCCACCCTCCCTGGCCCCCAGCTCCCTCAAAAGCAGACCATTTGTTTGCCCCAGGCTTGCCTTTCCCTCCTCCTCTGGAGATGCTGGCTCAGCAAAAGCTGGCCCCTTGACAGGCTATCATCCTGAGCTGCTCTGATGGGCTACTCTTCCAGGCTCAGCAGGGGCTGACACAGACAAGGCCTGGGAATAGATGGGACCCAGCCAGCTGACCTGAAGCCCAGCCTGTTCCAAACGCCATGTGAACCTTCCTCAGTTTCACCATACCTCTGTCCTGTGGAAAACCTTTCATGCATCGCCAGGCTCTATAGAGTAAGTGCCAAATTCTGTAGCCTGGGATTTAAGGTGCCCCCCGCCACTCTCTGACACACTTTACCTCCCTGGCCTTATGCCCAACTGTTCCCCTAATCAACCCCACAGCACCAGTTAGATTGGTCTCTCATTACATCAGAAAGGGTTTATAGCCTCCACACATTTGCTCATGTTGTTCCTCCCTCTAGGGATGCCATTCCAGCATTCCATGTTCTAAAGGCTGTTAGGTGGCCCAAGAAATCAAGTACTGTCTTTAAAGACCCTAGTGGTGTCCATGTCATTTTTTTAAGGATCAAACCCTCACCTGGTCCTCCCCAGAACACTATGTTGATGGTTCTTGAAAGCAAAGACATTCTCTGTAGTCCTGAAGCCCCCACAAATTTGAATATTTGCCCTAAAGAATCCCAATTCCTTTCCCCACCCCCAGCTTCTTGCCTATAACACAAGTAGGTTATTGGCTCAGCCTCAGCCCTTTCGTAGACTTCCTCTGACTTGAAGCCAATACATGGTCAGGTGAGTTATTGCCAGCCTGGAGCCAAACTGGCGGCCCTTGTTTCTCATGACCTCCCCTGGGGAGGGAGGGATCACAGTGGGTTGAGGCAGAGAGGGTCAGGGGATCCGGATCCACTCCCCAGGGGATGAATTCCAAACACTGGGCTTCCTCTTGGTTTATGGATCCTGAGTCTCATGGAAAGGCTTAAAAAAAGTGGGGAACACTGCAGAGCTGATGGGGCTGTTCCTCTGCCCCAGGATTCCCACCACAGAGGAAACCTCTGGGGTCTGTACTGTGGTAGGGAATGCTACCACACTGTGGTTCCCCTCTGAATGCCCCACTGGGCCACTGGCCTGAGCCCCACAGCCCTAGAGTTTGTACCCACAGTCTGTCCCCAAGCCCAGGGCTATAGAAGATGGTACATTGAGCCAAACCACTTCCATAGCTGAGATTCGTAGACATGTGGACTCCCAGAGGAGCTTCAGAATATAGAATGTCAGAGTTGGGAGGGAACTTAGAACACTGCATGTCATAGCCAGGAGCATACTTAGAACATAGGAAGTCAGGGCTGGCAGAGAGCCCCAAATATCAGCCATTGATGGGACCAGTTCAGTGGCCTCGTTTTAGAGGGAAGAATTTCACCACCACAACCCTGTAGGGTCAGTAGGAGGGTAAAAATGATTCTGCACATTTTACAGGTAAGAAAACTGAGAGGAAATGTCACATGATCAGAACCAATATTTGAATTAAGGCACCCCAATTCAAATCTACAAGTTCATCTACAGAATCTCTTGAGGGTACCTCAGCATAGGGGAAAAGGGTCATTCTATGAAAGCAGACCCTTAGGGAGTAGAATAATAGCTGAATCATGGTGGAAACAATATGGATTTGTGGGTTCCAGGCACAGGTCTGACTCTTATTAGCTATAGGGCCTTGGGTAAACTCCCTGCCCTCATTAATGTCTATTTTCTCATCAGAAAACTGAGAATATTGAGCTGAATAGTCTCTAAGCCCCTTCCTGCCTCTGACATTCCATGTTCTGTGTTTTAGGGTCCCTCCCTGTTCTTACATACTCCAGGTAAGGACCTTCCTTTGTACCCTAGAATTTAGGACAATGTCTTAACCAACCCTTATTGACTGACTCACTGTCCCAAGTCCCCTCCCAGCTCTGGCATTCTCTGTTCTGAGATTCCCTCCCGAGTCTTCCATGGCATGTTCTAAGACCCCACCTTACTCCAACATTCTGTGGTTTATGTTCTGAGGTTCTGTGTGCAGTTCTGAGGTTCTATGATCTGTGCTCTAATGATCCTTTCATACCCAATGCTCTGTGTGCCTAATGCCCTTCCCAGCTTGGACATTCTCTGTTCCAAAGTCTCTCCCAGTTCTAATATTCATTGTTCCATGATCTAAAGTTTCTTGTAATTCTGACATCCTATATTCTGCTGTGTTCTAAAGTTCCTTCCAAGTTAAGAGTTCTATAATTCTCCATCATTCTGTCTGGGTACTTGGTAACTGATACCAGCTTAGCATTTGGGGATGACTTGGTGGTTTCTTGATCCATGGATGATTGGGGTGGTTGGTGAGAGGAGTGGTGTTCCAGCTGGGGAAGGCATCCTAAAGCCAGGGACATCAGACTTGACCTGGAGAAACTTTCAGTGTTAATTGACATCCAGACCCCAAGAGGAAACGTTACTTCCCCAAAGCCACTCAGCCAGTTACAGCTGGAAGCCACACATCCTGACTCAGAGTCTAGTGCTCCTCATGTATCACACTTTCTCTCCTAAGATAGGATGCTTGGTGTACATGAAGCTTTGGGATCTGGGCTTGTGTTTTTGTCAGGAGCTGAGCAGAGGAAGGCAAGGATGAATACGGAGAAGGATTTCTCCATCAAAACAGTGAAATGATTCTCCAGACTGGAATTTCTTGTGACCGGATGCGTCTGAATGTTTTATTCAACAGGCAAAGAAAAGACCTTGAGCTGAACTCTACGGGGAGAGCTCTTGAAGTACCTCTGGCAAGAGAGCCTGTGAGGTCTGACGAAGTCCACATCCACAGCTGGGGCATGCTCCATGAACGGTGAACATCTGGAGGCAGCTCTATGGGGCTAAATGCCCCCCAGGGCCTCTTTGGGAAGGGGGCAAGGAGACTCCTGAAGAAAACAATAACCTTCTGGCTCAGACCTCCTACCATGCTGGGCCCAACTGGAAAATGGTGGACTTGGCCAAAGGGCAGAGGTCAAAGTGGTCAATGGGCTCTTGGGCAACTCTTTCATCCCTAGGCTGTAATTTTCTCCTCTAAAATGATTTATTGATTAGTCAATATCTAAGCATTTTCCCTTTTTAGCAGGCTATGTTCTTTGACATTCTATTTTATGTTCTAAAGTCCTACCTAGCTCTGATATTCTCTGTTCTGAGGTCCTTCCAGGTCTAGTATTTGGCTCCCTAAAACTCTTCCTCTAGTAATAATAACAACTAGCAATGATGTTAAGGCTTTAAAGCTTCCAAAACAATTATGTTATCTCCCTTTATCCCCAGAAAGGTAGGTACGATTATTATCTCAATTTTACCCTTGAAGAAACTGAAAAAACTTTCCCAGGATCACATAGATGTTAAGTGTCTGAAGAAGGATTTGAACTCAGGTCTTCCTAAGTCCAAATTATCCACTATGGCACCTAGATGCCATGCAACTGAATCCTGATAACGTCTCCTGAAAATGATAAAGAAGGTGGGTAAGGGAGACATCTTTGGGAGCTTCAGTCCACTCTGATGTAGAAGGAGGGGGTGTTGCAGCAGGAAGAGGGGTGGGATGCCAGCATTTGCAGCAAATGCAGATCCATCTCCTGAGATGATTAGACATGGAATTGTGCCGGGGCATAATTATTAGTGGAATGAGAGCATTGGTAATGGACCTCATCAGTCAAGAGAGCTCCACAATTCCGAAGCTGTCGCTGGCTTTGTCCCACCTGGATTTAAATTAAGGAAATATTTATGGACAAGATACATGCCTTCTTTCCCGATCCTATATATCTTAATGCATCCAAGGCCGAGACCCCAAAGCCATCAGCTGAGGCTCTCATGCATTCTGGCTGGCACGAGGCTTCTCCTGGCCTCAGTCAGCCAGTCAACAACACTTAGTGAGGCTCCCCCAGACGTGTGCAGCCCTGTCAGGCCACTGCGCAAGGCCAGCGGCATTTTCTTGGCTTGTGTTCAAATCTTGTTTCTTGGGAAAAGATTGATTCTCTTCTTCCTCCTCCTCCTCCTGCTGCTCCTCCTCCATCTCTCCTCTCTCTCTCTCTCTCTCTCTCTCTCTCTCTCTCTTTCTCTCTCTCTCTCTCTCTTTCTCTCTCTCTCTCTTTCTCTCTCTCT
>CM053580.1:579303656-579357310 GCA_028627135.1 Pseudochirops cupreus
TCTCCCCTCCCCCTCTCTCTCCCCTCCCCCTCTCTCTCATACACACGAACACATCAATCTCTTCTCTCTATATATATATATTTGCTTATATATTTATATAACACATATTTCATATAGTATATATTCATATATTTATATAATACATTTATGTATTACATCACATATATGTGTTTCATATAATACTTATTGTTGTTGAGTTGTTTTTCAGTCATGTCCTACCTCATGACCCCATCTGGGATTTTACAGGCAAAGATACTCCATTTCCTTCTCCAGATCATTTTACAGATGAGCAAACTGAGGCAAGCAGGGTCAAGTGACTTGCCCATGGTCACATGGCTAGCAAGTATCTGAGTTCAGATCTTCCTGACTCCAGGCCTGGAATTCTATCTACAGCACCATCTACCTACTCTATAATATTTATATATTTTATATATTATGTGTATATATTTTGTCACAAACTTCATACCTTTGGGCTTTAAAGTTTAGAATCACAGAAGGTTTAGAATTTGAAGGACTTCGAAAAACCTTTTCATTTAACCCCATTAAATTACAGAAAAGGTGAAGAGAGATAAAGGGTTTTGCCCAAAGTCACACAACTAACAAATTGCAGCATCAGGATTCAAACCCAGGATTCAAACCTCGGCTTACTGACTTCTAAATCAAAACATTTTAGGGTTGGCAGGGACCTTGGCAGTGATCTAATCCAGTTTAGCCAATGCAAACAATACCCCCAGTATAATATCCACAACCATCCAGTCTTTAACTTGAAGACTTCCAAGGAGCAGAAACCCAGCAGTCCTTGAGGCAGCCCAATCCACTTTGGGCTAGCTTTGAATGTTAAGGAATTTGTCTTCCTGACACGCAGCCTAAACTGGCCACTCTTTGATTTCTGCTCTTTGCTCCTAATTCTTTCCTCTTGAGTCAAATGGGACAAATCTCATCTCTCCTCCATACGACTGCCCTTCCAAGGCTTGAAAGTGCCTATCCTGTTTCCTTGAATCTTCTCTGTAGGCTAGACTTGCCCTCTTCTTTCAAGACCCTGAAACATGGTGGATTTATGGCCCTGACTCTGATTGCCCTACTCTGGATACCTTCAGGCTTTCATCGCTGTCCTTCCTAAACCCTGGTCCAGCACCATCCATACTTAGTAGGACTTTACTCAAAAGAATCAAGAGAGGGACCTCCAGTGGGGATTATTACCCCAGTTAGCTCTTAGGCAAGCTAAATTTGGATTCTTTGGGTACATCCTTGCCCCATCCTGAGACTCTGCTTCCTCATCTGTAAAAGTGAAGTTTAGTTAGAAGTAAAGGACCATACCACAAGGAAGTGTGGAAGGCAGGGTTGGAATGAATGACTTTGGATAAGAAATTTAATGCTCTTTCCACAACAACCTGTCTGCTTGTTGCTATCTTTAATAGGTATAGATAATATAGAGAGATCATAATAGAAAAGATGTAGATTAATTGATATAGATCTATATTTTGTGCAGCCCCATGTATAGCGAAACTCACACTTGGCGAAGGCTCACTGTCCCTCACCTGTAGCATGGGGGTCATTGGACGCCTCAAAGGTAGGCAGAATGGACATCTCTAGCCTCTTCTCCCCCCACCCTTCTCTAAGAGACACTTTAATTCATGCCAGGAGGGGAAGAAGGAAGTCAAGGCCAGAGGTCACCCTACTCTCTTCAGTTAGAACAGATACAATCTAGAATTATATCAGTCTATCCCCTTAAATATTATTAGCCTAGGGGATGTGTTCAAGCTAATTTCTGATGGCAGTATCATTATTGGGGAGAAAGAGGACTCCAAGCTCTGTACCTGAGGCTCAGCTCCTAAATCTCCACTAAATATTAGTTCACAAGACCCACACAGCATTCAGCCAAGAAAAATCATTGATCCAAATCAATAGCAAAACAGAAATGAAAGAAGGCATGCATCAGAGGAGATCTACCAGATAATACAGAGTAAAGGAGCTCTCCCATTGGGACTGAGGTAACCACAGAGACAGAGACACAGAGAGAGACAGAGTGAGAGACACAGACATAGAAAGACAGAGACAGAAAGGTATGGATGGATGGGTGGATGGATGGATGGATGGATGGATGGATGGAAGGATAAAGATAGAGGAAGAGGAATGAGAGAGGAGAGAGAGAAAGAGAGAGTAAAAAGAGGGGGGAGAGTGAGATTCTTGACACTGGACCCATGCTTGCACTGGACTAGAGAGCTCACTGGGAGGGAATTCCCCCCACCAGGTAAAGCATCTCTCATCACCATATTACGATGCCTTTTGCTGTCTCCACTTTACAAATGAAGAAGGGAAGGCACAAAGAGCTTGATCTAGAATCCTGCTGCTAAGAGGTTGGGCTCTTTCAGAAAACAGGGAGGAGAAAGAGTCTGACTCGCACAAATTCACCATTAAAAGCTAATGAACCAGAAGCCCCACTGTTGGATTGTTGCCTGAGAGACAGACAACTTCATGCTCATCTTGAGGACTTTCCAGTTAATGATTTGACCTCAGTGTGTGAGATGAATGGACAGCCTAGTAACATGGTTTAAGGAGATGATCAAGTATGAGAATTAAAGAAAAGTTTCTCTAGTAACTCTGTTCTATGACTCTAAGGCCCCTCCCAGCCCTGGCATTCCCTGTTCTAAGACCCCTCTCAGCTAAGGTCTCTCCCAGCCCTGACATCCCCTATTCTCAAGCCCCTCCCAGCTCTGACATCCCCTGTTCTCAGGCCCTTCCCAGCCCTGACATTTTTATCTCTTACCTTCAGTTTCTTCATGTGTAACAAATGTGAACAATAGCTTTCTTCCTGTGAGTTAGATAGGGAAAGTATCATTTCTTCCCCCATTTTTTTTCATTCTGTGATGATTTCACTGCTTTTCCAGATGTCAGGTGTGGACATTCCCTCCACCAACCAATACATGCTCTCTAATTTTTGTCTTGGAGAGTTACCTGGAGACCCTCCAAGGATAAGTGACTTACCCAAGGTCACACATACTGTGACCTAGGGGCAGAATTGGAACCTGGGGCTTCTTGACTCCAAAGTTGGCATCCTCTTGGTTATACCTCACTCCTACTCCTTACCATCTCAGAGAGGAGAAAAGTAAGGCTGAGAAAGCAAAGGGCCATGCCCAAGGTCACATGTGAGTGGAGGCAGCGCAGTGCTGTGGAAGTGAGGAGGGCTTGTGTTCCCCTCCAAAGCACATAGCTGTGTGCCACCAGCCAACTTCCTTGGTCTCCCAGGGCCTCAGTTTCCTCATCTTTAAAATGAGGGGACTAAACTCACGGGCCTCTGAGGTCCCCACTCTAGACCCATGAACCCAGAACCTTCACAAAGCTGTCAAACAAATGCTACACTGGAAATCAGAAGTTCTGCTTCCCCATCCCATCTCAGTCCTTAACTCAGCTGGAGCGGGCATTTCTATTCTCTGGGTCACGGGAACACAGATTTCAAGCTAAAAGTGCTCAGGTTGTCCTTATCTCCCCATTTTACAGAAGAGCACACTGAGGCCCAGAGAGATGATGTGACTTGTATAGAGTCACACAGGGCCCTTAGAGGAGTCAGTTCATCTAAGGGAAGACCATGTGTCTTAAGCAGAGGTGCCCCAGGGAGCATGGAAGGGGAAGAAGGGGCTCAGCAAGAGAGGAAGCAGCCCAGGAGAGTGGTATGCTGTTAAACATTTAACAAGAGGCTCTCCAGAAAAGAATAATGCAAGCAGGATACACTTTTAAGTTTAGTGATTTTTATTGACATTGTCCTATCACATTCATAAGTCTAGACAAACAACACAATAGGAAAACAAGGTCCAATTTGTAGTTTGCCTGTTTCCAAGGTGTAAATGCTTACCTCAAAAGTTTAACAATTGACTTTTGTAAGTCTGGGCTCCAACTGGCTCCAGCACATTCTTATACTCCTCCCTGAAGCTCCAGTTGGCACCTCCAAAGCTAGGACAGCCTCCCCAAAGCCATAACCCTTAAGGGCTAGGCCAGGGACCATGACCTCCTCACTAGAACAGGAACTAGGTCAGGGAGCCTGGGCAATGGTTTTCCTTAGGATGTGGAAGGAAGAGGGATTCCAGGATGGATGCTCTTGGCAGAGGCTGCTCCCAATGCTGGGCCAACCCTCACTCTGTGTTCTTAAGGAACCAAGGCAGATCAGAGGGAGGAGTGGGATGCAGTCCGGCAAGGTCCATGCTTAGCCTTGAGAAAGGAAGAGGAAGAGGAAGAGGAAGAGAGGAAGGAGGTAATTAATTGGAAGGGAGAAGAAATGGGAGAGGAAAACAGGGAGACTGGAGGAGATGGGTAAGGGAGGGGTTAAAATGAGAAGATGGAAGGGAAGGGGGGGGAGAAAAGAACAGAAGGGAAAGAGAGGGAAGACAGGAGGGGAGACCACACATGGATGGAAACAGGTGGAAACTTGAATAAAAATGAAGGCCATGACCTCAGCAGGGAGTGTGGCACAAATGATTAGAGTGAAAGGTTGGGAACTGGGGTAAGGAGTCCATCCAAGAGACCTCAGTTCCTCTGGTTGGTATGAAAAACAACTGGGAAGCTCAGCTCTCTCCAGATAACTGTGATGCTTTTAAGATTGAGAATTGAACCTAAAGACATCAAAACAAGGTGAAAGTGACATGTTTGTACAAAAATATTTAATGCAGCTCTTTTTGCAGTGGCCAAGAATTGGAAATTGAGGAGATGTACATCAACTGGAGAATGACTGGACAAGCTGTGGTATATGCTTGTGGTGGGATATTATTGTGCTATAAGAAATGATGAACAGGATGATTTCAGAAAAAACTCAAAAGACTTCTATGAACTGATGCAAAGCAGAACCAGGAGAACATTGTACACAGTAACAGCAACATTGTTTGATGAAGAACTGTGACTGATTTAGCTCTTCCCAGCAACACAGTGGTCCAACACAATCCCAAAGGACTAATGGTGAAGTATATGATATACCTCCAGAGAAAGAACTGTTATTGTCTGAATAAAGACGGAGGCGTGCTATTTCTCTCTCTCTCTCTCTCTCTCTCTCTCTCTCTCTCTCTCTTTCTTTCTCTTCCTTCCTTCCTTCCCTCTCTTCTTCTCTCCTTCCTTCCTTCCTTCTTTCTTTCATTCCTTCCTTCCTTCTTTCCTGTCTTTTTCATTTTTTATTCAAGTCTTCTTGTCCAAAATGACAAATATGGAAATATTTTACGTGATTGCACATGCATAACCTATATCAGATTGCTCACTGTCTCAGGGAGTGAGAAGGTGAGGGACAGTTGGGGGGTAAAGCTGAGAAAAAGAAAGATTGATAATTCATGAGTTGTGCCTTTGGGTTTTCTGGCCTCCTCCAGGAAAGGGGAGGTGGGAAGGGGGGGGGTTCTCCCTTTGGACTCTCCTTTTTGCTAGACATTTTAATCCAACATGGATACAAAATCTCCCTCAGGCCCCAACACTGGTCTGCAACATTGTAGATGGTGTTCATAAAATCAGGGATAAATTGAGAGTTAGTAGGCATCTCACTGGCTAGTTCAATTCCTTCATTTTTCTATATGAGGAAATTGAGGCTCAGGGGAGGATCACAGATAATCTACTCAAATTCTCTTATTTTACAGGAGGGGAAACTGAGGCCCAGCAAGTAGGTCAAAAAACATTAAGTGCCTATTATGTGCCAGGCACAGTGCTGACACTGGGGTACAAAAAGAACTAAAAGAGAGTCCCTGCCCTCAGGGAGCCCACAATCTAATGGGGAGACTAAGCAAATGAATTGGAACAAACAAGATATACCTGGGGTAAAGAGGAAATAATTAACAGAGGGAAATAATGAAGAGGGCTTGGGACAGGCTTCATTTAAAAGATGGGATTTTAATTAGGACTTAAAGGGAGGCTATGGGACTTGCTAAGGTTCCACAGATTGCGACTGGCATCAACAACACTGAAGTGAAGTGAAGTGAATTGAGCTGAGTGGCAGCTTTGCCCGCCATGTGCCCACCTTGGAATTCCAGCTTACTCAGGGCTCTGGCAAGGGAGACCTCCCCCCAGTCCCGATGCTTTGTGTTTCCCCTCTTAGGACTTGGGCCCCTTTGCACAGATGTTGAGACCACTTAAAAGCTAATGACTTGGGAAGCAAAACCTTCTGGCTGTGTTTATCCAGAGCATTTAAGAGGCAAAATGTGGGAGCTGAGCGGAGATCCTGCTTCGCCACCAGCTGCTCAGGGCAGAGTCTAAGATCCAGTGTCTCCAGCCCAGGCCCAAATTGGTCCACTCTGAGAGCTGGAATGGACCTTCAAGGCTCAACCCCCTTCAGTGACAGAAAAGGAAACTGAGCCCCAGAGTGGGTACAATAACTTGCCTGAGGGAGGAGAAGATTTGGAACTGGGACCCATTTTCACCAAATGCTGAAAAGGGGCTAAATCAATGGTCTGGTCTGACTCCCTCATGATCCAGATGAAGAAGAGTCCAGAAGATGGAAAATGACAACCTCCAGGTCACACAGGTAAGTGGCCAAAGAGACTTGCCCAGATGGACATGGTGCACCATCGGTAGATTTGGAACATGAACCCAGGACTCCTGGCTCCCAGTTGCTACCTCATCTTTCACTAAGATCCTTGCTTATGGCTCATCCAGACCTGGGTGTAAGAAAGGCCAGGCATTCTTCCTGCTTTGCAGACCCTTCCTCACGCCTGACAGCTTGCCTTCTGCTCAGGCTGCCTAGGGAAGCGGCCAAAGCCCAGCTCACTTGACATTCAACCTCAGCCTTCTGTGGTCCTCATTCGACCTAAATGCAATACTCCCCCCATATGAATTATATACTCAGGGAACGTGGCTGGTACATAAAACCATCCATGATGGAAAATCACACTGTCCATCTTTCTCTCCCATGAGCAGGTGCAAACTATAATGTCTCTGATTCTCAAGATCTGATTAAACTGTCATAGACACCCAGCCATCTCAATAACTCCTGCCGCTCCTTCAGGGGCAGCTTATTACGGCCCCGAGGCCCCGGATGCTACAGTCCAGGGGCTGTCAGCAATTTCATTACAGAGCTCTGTTTTCTACATTTGCTTATTTAAATTGGATGATATGGAAGATGCAGGGAAGACTGGGCTGGCATGAGCAGCCACCCACCACAGCAGCAGCAGCGGGGTGAGGGCGACAGTTTCCTTGGGAGTGGGATTGGACAACATTTACTTAGCACTCTAAGGTCTGCAAATATCTCATTGGATGGTCTCAGAAACCCTAGGAGATAAGGGATAAAATCATCCTCATTTTGTAGATGAGGTAATTAAGGCAGATAGAAGTTGACTTGCTCAAGGTCACACAGCTTCTAAATGTCTGTGGCTGAATTTGAACTAAGGGCTTCATGACTCCAAGTCTATCATTCTACATGCTATGCCACTGGCTGCCTCACAAGTGATCTCTAAGGTCACTTTTGAGTTTGAAACTTGACACCATTATTTAGACTTTACTGAGGAGGGCAGCAATGAGTGAGAGGGATAAAGAAATAAGGGAAGACCGACAACTTTCTTCAAACATCTGAAGTACTGTTGTGTGGAAGGGGATTAGCCTTATTCAACTGGTACTGACCAGGCAGAGCTAAGAACCACAGGGGAGAGTTGAGAGAGACAGATTGCAGGTTGATGTCAAGAAGACTTCCTAATGACTAGAGCTGTTCGAAAGGTAAGAGCTGCCTTAGAGATACTGGGTTCCTCCTTACTGGAAAAGTTCCATCAAGGAAGGTAGATAGATAGATAGATAGATAGATAGATAGATGAATGTATGGATGGATGGACGGTTGGATGGATGAATGGATGGATGGATGGATGGATGGATGGACAGACATTGATAGATGGATAGAAAGACAACCAGGTAGATACATACATACATATAGGATAGGTAAATAGAAATAGGTAGATAGATAGATAGATAGATAGATAGATAGATAGATAGATAGATAGATAATAGATAGACAGACAGATGGCTGGATGGGTGGATGGGTAGGTAGGTGGATAGTTAAATAGACAAACAGGTAGTTATATACATATGTAGAGATACAGAAATAGATGGATAGACAATTCATATATGTAAGCAAATATGAATAGATGAAAAGATAGATATAGAAATAGATGAATAATAGATATAGAGATAGTACAGAAAGATAAATATATAGAAAGATAAGTAGGTAAGTAGATGGATAGATAGGTAGATAGGTCAGACATGGGTAGATAGAAATAAATAGATGATATATACACACACATAGATGGACAAGATATAGAAATATAAAGATTAAAAGATAGATGGATAGACAAATAGACAGACAGATGGAGGTAGATAGACAGATGGAGATGCTTAGACTAGATAGATAGATGGATAGATAGATAGATAGATAGATAGAAAGGTAGATAATCTACTAGGATCAGGCACTGTGCTAAGAGCTAGGGACAAAAATACAAGCCACCAAGGCAAGTCCCTGCCCTGAAAAAGCTTACAGTTTAATGGGACAAGACAACACAGACAAGGAAGAGGACTTGAAATGGGGCAAAATAGATGGTTAGGAGGAAGAGGAGGAGGAGGAAGCAGTGGAGGAAAAGGAAAAGGAGAAAGGAAGCCCAGAGAATCAAGTCCCGAGTGAAGTGGAGCCTGGCCAGTTCCATTCCTGAAATGGTGGCCCAGACAGTAGTCCCTAATGAGGTGAACAGGGACCTCTGGGAAGTGGTTTTTCCAAGAGAACAAAATGGTTGGAGAGAAGGAGAAGCAGTGAAAGAAGTATGGAGAGTCAAGGAGGTGACCTCTTGGGAATGTCATAGGAGAGATTCTTGTCCATGTCCAAGATGGACCAGAATGCTGAGGTGCCTTCCATCTCAGATACTCACCTCACCTGCATCCTCACTGTGGGGCATCCTCACTAGCAGGATGACCTGGCCAAGTCATTTCCCCTCATCTATCCACCAAAAGGCATTCATTAGGATTCAAAGGTCCCTCCATCTCTGGCATTTTCTGCAGTCAGGTACTTGAACATTCTTTGGGGTAAACTATTGAGTTAGGAGAGTCCAGCTTCCATAATCCAGGGGAGACAGACACCCTGGATTCCAATCCTGACACTGCTGTGGACCATCTGTCTAATCTTGGGCCTTTTTGAAAAGGAAGGCAGGCTTCTTTAAAACTGACATTCAGTTAAGTTTAAGCACTTCAGGAGTGCCTGTAACAAAATATAGAATACCATCACATAAAAATCCTTCCTTTTCCACCTTCCCTCTGTCTTCTTTTTTATCCACATTGGGGTCTCCAACTTTCATCTCCAGAGCCTTCCCGCATCCATTCCTTGGCCATACTCTCTCTCCTTCTCCTTCAAGGTACCTCTTGTCTTCCCCCTGCCCCTGGGAAAACCTGCTCTCAGGGAAGAAACAGTGTCAAGCATGGAGCAGCTTTACTTTACTCATAGGAGCATAGCAATAGGTCTGGAAGGGACCTTCTAGGCCACATATATAGCCCAATGCCCTTATTTCACAGATAAGGAAACTGATTTGTTTAAGGTCAGAGGGTTAACAAGTACCAGAACTGGGCTTGGAATCTAGGTCTTGTTACAGACACTTGCTACCTGGGTGACCATGGACAAGTCACATAACCTTGCTAGGACTCATTTTGTTTAACTGCAAAATGAGGGAGTTGGACTGGTTGGACTGCTAGGGTCCTTTGATGATCTTAAGACATAGTCTTTGATTTTAATATAATGGAAAAGTAAATAGATAGACACAGAGAAAGAAAGGAGGAAGAGAGAGGAAAGAGTGAGAGAAGAGACACACAGAGAGAGAGAGAGAGAGGAGAGACAGAGAGACAGAGAGAGAGAGAGACAGAGAGAGAGGAGATGGAAAGAAGGAAAGGAAGAGAAAGGAAGAAAGAGATGCATAGATAAATTGATATATGATAGATACATCCATAGATATATACATGTATACTCACACAGATATATGCATATGTATCCACACATATAGATCATACTGATGTATACATTCATGCAGACAGGTATATAGATAGAGCATTTAGTTAGTGTTTCTTATGTGTTAGGCACTGGGCTAAAAACCAATTATTTGAATACAAAGAAGACAGATCCTGCCCTCCAGGACTTACATTCCCTTGGCGATGAATATAAAGGGGGAAGAAGGGAGAGAACCCAGGCCAGAAGAGGGAGATTGGAAAAGGAGATGGAGGAATCCATAGAACCAGGAGGGAAATAAAGTATGACTGGAAGGTCTCATGTAGTGATGATGAGACGTCCCTATTTCAGTAGAGCACTTCATTTGGAGTCAAAGGACGAAGAATCGAATCAAGCCATTTCCCATCTCTGGGCCTCTGTTTTCTCATCTGTCAAGTGGGGCTGGACTAGTTGGCCTCTCAAGGGCCTCTTTTTTTCTTTACTTTCTTTTTTTAAAAATTTTTTGGAGGCGATCACGGTTAAGTGACTTGCCCAGGGTCACAGAGCTAATAAGTGTATGAGGTCGGATTTGAACTCCGGTCCTCCTGACTCCAAGGCCGGTGCTCTCTCTACTGCTCTATGTAGCTATCGCTCAAGCACCTTTCCCACTCTAAATCTCAGGCTCGGGGAAGAACAGGCAGGGTTTCGACCAGCAGCCGGTCGGGCATCGGGAGCCTTCGAGTGGGGCCAATGTCTCCCAATAGACTGGGATGGGAGAACGAGCGGGATTCGCAGAGCAAACTTTCCCCTCCTCCTCTTCCTTTTTAATAAGCTTCATTATCGATTCATATACAAAATACGGGTGATTGTTTGCTAAACAAATCTGTGTGAAAGTCTGTGCGTGTCTCCTTTGTGCAGCAACTGTTGCCACGTCGAGAGAGGAGAAAAAATCCGATCTAAATCGTTTCCTATTTTCCCTTTCCCTTCTGGTCGGTACTTTTGGCAGGCGGAGGGAGAGGTTGGTATTTGAGAGTCCTTCTGGTGTGGGCTGTCAGGAGAGAACGGGGAGTGGAAAGAGAGCCGGCCGGGACCGAGATACCCAGGGAGCCAGAGAGCCAAGGACCAAGGGACCAATGGACCCAGGGAGCCAGGGAGCCAGGGAGCCAAGGACCAAGGGAGCCAGGGACCAAGGGACCAAGGGAGCCAGGGACCAAGGGACCAATGGACCCAGGGAGCCAGGGAGCCAAAGACCAAGGGAGCCAGGGACCAAGGGACCCAGGGACCCAGGGACCCAGGGACCCAGTTCCCAGGCCTTCAAAGACAACATTCTGTTCAACAGCCACCCTCTAGAGGCCAACTTTCTCTGCAGTAGGGGAACTTGAAGGTCCTCTTTGCAGCTCCAAAATTCTTTGTCCTATGTAGCTGATAGCCTTTGGTCTATGATCTAAGACTCCTACCCCCCCACACCCAATTCCTGCCATTCCCTGTTCTAAGGCTCCTCCCAGCCCTGACATCCCCTGTCCTGAGGCCCCTCCCAGCCCTGACATCCCCTGTCCTGAGGCCCCTCCCAGCCCTGACATCCCCTGTCCTGAGGCCCCTCCCAGCCCTGACATCCCCTGTCCTGAGGCCCCTCCCAGCCCTGAAATCCCCTGTTCTGATGCCCCTCCCAGCCCTGCCATCCCCTGTTCTCAGGCCCCTCCCAGCTCTGACATCCCCTGTTCTCAGGCCCCTCCCAGCTCTGACATTTTCAGCTCCATGGTCCTACTGTTCTTAGGTATCTTGTTTTTTAGAAGTCTATAATTTAAAAAGGGAGAAGCAAAGAACCTCCCAATTCCTGCCTCCCAGAAAGCTGCTTCTCAGGCATGCTGCCCTTCCTGCCCTAAGCTGGAGACTGCCAGCACGCTTCAGTTTCATCATCATTGCTCTGCACTATTCCATGTCCTAGGCAATTTTTTAAATTTTTTTTCTTGGAAAACAAGTCTTTAAAAACAGAGCTGACCCCAGCTGTGATAAGGAAAGAGGTTCACCTGCATGGCTGTTATCAGCTCCCAGTAGCTGCCTCTGCTCCAGATTTCTCATTTCGATGTGGCGGCAGGCGGGAAATTGGATGGATCCCAGCTTCAACCTCCAGGAGACTTGCTCTTTTTGTCTTCAAGGACAACTGGCGTGCTTTCCCCTTTCAGGTCATCAAGGCTCCTGGGGACCTTGGAGAGAGCCGGCAGATGGAGCAGGAAGGAAGTGGGCGACAGGGCCCACAGGGGGCTCCCATTGGGGTGGGGGGATTAGTAGTCCAGGGAGAGAATGCCCATAATAAGGATAAATCCAGGGTTTAAGGAGAAAACATGGCTTTCTTTCCTCTTCCCTTCTCCTCCCTCCATCCTTTTAGTTCTTCTTCTTATAGATTCCGAACCTTAAAACTGAAAATTCCTTTCAAAGGTCACTTTATTTATTTCATTTTTAATAATAGCTAACATTTATATAGGCTTTGACATGGGCAAGCCCCTTTATAGTCATTATCCCATTTGATGAGCACAACAACCCTGTGAGGTAGATGCTACAGTTATCCCTACTTTACAGATGAAGAAACTGAGGCTGGGAAATGTTAAGTGCCTTGCCCAGGAGGTCACCCAGATTGTAAGTGGTTGAGATAGGATTTGAACTCAGGTCTTCTAGATTCCAAGACCTGCATACCAATCACTAGCACAAATATTACTCAAATATGTCATTCTTGCTTATAATAATAACAGTATCAAGAACAATCATATATAGCTACCATTTACGTAGGGGTCTACATTTTGAAAAGCATTTCACAAATATTATTTCATTTGCTCCTTGTGATGTAGGCGCTGTTATTATCCCCACTTTACAGATAAGGAAATTGAGACTGAGAATGGTTCAGTGGACTTGCCCAGGGTCACTCAACTATTAAGTGCCTGAGGCAGGATTCTAACTCATGTCTTCCCTGTCTCCAAGTCCAGTTGTCTAACTGCTGCACCACCTAGATGCTTGAAAAATTATCAGTCAACAAGCATTTATTAAGTATTGGTTATAAACCAGGCTTTGTGTCATGTGGTGAGGCTACAGAGACAAAAATAAAAAGAAGCCCTTGCCTGCAATGACTTTACATTCTATTGTGGGACATAAGTAGCAAAGAAGGTGACACTCTCATTTCAGTGGTATCTGACTTTTTGTGACTCCGTTTGGAGTTTTCTTGACAAAGATACTGGAATTGTTTGCTATTTCTCCAGCTCATTTTACAGATGGGAAAACTGAGGCAAGCAGGATTAAGTGACTTGCCCAGGGTCACACAGCTAGTAAGCTTCTGAGGCCAGATCTGAACACAAGAAGATGAGCCCTGTGTTCTATCCATTGTGCCACCTAGCTAGCTGCCCAGGACACTAAGTTAGGACATATCTAAGGCAATATTGGGACCTAGCTTCCTGAACTTCAGGTCTAGATGCTATACCCTTTCACCTTTCCAACTAAGCCATCATTAGTTAAGAAAACTCATCCGAATGTTGCATTTTTTTTCTCACATAGAGGAAATACTTTTGCATCAATTGTTATATTTGAATGTATCCAGTGACAGGGAACTCATTACCTATCAAAGCAATCTCTTGTACTTCTACATAGCTATGATTAGTAGAAAGAGTCTTTTGCTATCCAGCTGCAATCAGTCACTTGCGATCACATTCCGATCCATCCAGGGCTACTGCTATTGTCTCGTTACCCTCTGATGTCAAACAGAACCAGTCTGATCATAGGATTCCAGATGCCGATCTCAAGGGTACCTTGTCAATCACATAGATTCATATGCCCAGAGAATGACAAAAGTTCAGAATTGAAAGGGATCCCAAAGGCCAACGTGTACCTGAATAACTTCACCAAAATAGCCAACAAATGATTGGCCCATCTATTTCTGGAATGGAGATAAAGCCACACCCTTTCTAGTCAAACCATTCTTCTCTTAGGGCACTCTAAGGAAGTGTTTGTTTGTTTGTTTGTTTGTTTGTTTCTGGACAAGTCCAACCCAATCTCTCCCCAGTTTTCCAAAAACCTGGGTCAAGTAGCTTCCTGGGGAGGGAGAATTGATCTCTGCCCCTCTCAATCTAGTGGATTGAAGCAATCACCTCAACCCCATTGAAAACATCTGACAAAAACCTTGATCTCCTGGTATTTTGTCAAGGGAAAAACACTTACACAATCAAGTAAGTCAACATGCAACATGCATTTTTAAAGTGCCTACTAAGTTCCTGGAACTGGAATACAAAAGAATGCAAAAAACAGTCCCTGCTCTTTCAGAGGTCAGAACAGAGGAGACAATGTGAAAATGGCAAGGCAAAAATCAGGTACAGGCAGGTTAAATTCTCAGAGATAGAGCACTGAGGCTGAGGAGATCAGGGAGAGGCTTGCAGAAGGTGAGATGTTAGGTGAGATTTGGAGACTAGGGGGGCTAGGAGACAGAGATGAGGATCGAGAGCATTCCACACGTGGAGAACAGCCTCCATAATGGAATATTCCACAGCATTCTAGAGATGGAACAGCAAGGGGGGCAGGGTCACTAGATCTCAGAGTACCTGGGGGGTGGGTGGAGGGTGGGAAAGTATCACCATCATGGCACTACTCTAACTTTGAAAAAGTCCAGAAATAATTTGAAGGATTGAAATCCATCATATGAAACAAGTGGATGCCACACTGGAATTGCTGGCATTGATTAAAGAGTCAGTCACACCCTGTGGGTCTCAGCTAAAATCAGCAAGCTAGTTTAGGAAAAAAAAATTCCAGAGGCAGAGCAGCAAAGAAGAGAAAGCATTCTCAGCCAAGTTCCTGAGGGATAGAGTCTCACCTGGGGGAAAGGAGGGAAAAGAGTCTCTCTTTCTCATTACCTCCCAGCACTATTGACCAGAAGAAAAGGTGGAAGACTTTGGACTTCCCATGGGTTATAGTAAGTGTCCCTAAAACAATAATGGTGCACTGGGGCATTAGTACCAGGATTTGAGCTGAGTAATGCAGAAGAAAAACTAGATGGGGGCAGCTAGGTGGTTCAGTGGATAGAGTGCTGGGCTTGGAGTCAGGAAAACTTGAGTTCAAATCCAGCCTCAGACACTCACTGGTGGTGTGACCCTGGGCAAGTCACTTTATCTCTGCCTGCCTCAGGGATAATAATAACATCTACCTTGAAGGATTATTGTGAGGATCAAATGAGAAAATATTTATAAAGCACTTAGTCTGGTAGACAGTGGGTGCCTAATAAATGCTAGATATGATGATGATCAGGAGGAGGAGGAGGAAACTTATGGAAAGGCAGATTCAGAACTCAGTAAAGATTCCAGCAGAAAATTATTCACAAGAGTGTAGCTTTGTGAGGTCTCCAGGAAGAGAGAAAAAGACATCATGATCAGGACCTGTGTCAGACTCCTGGGTCTGAAGACACATGTGTCCTGGATTCTTTAGGCACCCTCAGCTTGAGGGATGATTTCTATCAACCCTTCCTACAGGACCACCTTAGTAAATACCCATTGTGAAAAGCTCATTGAAGCTAAAAGCTAAATTAAGCCTGGCTGGCTGATTGATATCAACTTAGTCAATAAGTATTATTAAGCTAGTCCTATGATAAGTGTTTCTCAAATATTACATCAACTGATCAAAGAAAATCAAAAAACAGTTCCTGCCCTCAAGGAGCTCACAGTCTAACTGGCAAGACAATATGCAAATAACTATTAATTAAACAAGAGGCATGCACCATAAAATGGAGATAATCAATGGGGCAGTGCAGCAGTGAAGGCTTAGAAACTATCAAAAGCTCTCAGTCATAGCAGTATCTAGATACCTTCTGGGGACTTAGCCTGCTACTCCAAGCTGAATTGGGAGAGGAGGCCCAGAGCTGAAATAATCACAGAAAGTGAGGGGTAACCTAACAAAGATTACATGGTGTGAATATGTTAAAACATGTCTGTACCCTGTTATCCCTTTATAAAGTGTGAAGGAATTAGAAAGGCAGATGAGCAAATATTAGCCATGTCCCTGATGTACTTTAAGAAAAGCTAAGTATGCCTAGAAGCAATTGATATGAATGTGGCATAGAACAGCTTTGTGGCCCCTACAATAGGTTACTGGGGGCTGTAGAGTGAATTATCTCTCATTTTTTTCCATCCTTCCTCTGTCCATGATGTCTTTGGGAACTTCTCTCCTAATCCACAGGGAGAAAAGAGAGACAAATACACAGAGAATCAAGAATAGGAAGCAATACCAGGAACTGAGACTTCTGGCAGCATAGAAGAGAGCCCACAATAAATTCAAGAGAAAATGAACCCTGGTGGTAGAGTCTTGCTAAAGAGAGGAACAGACTCAAGGGACAGAGGTGAGCAACTCACCCAGCAACTCACCCAGAAGAAACCACATTGGTTCCTGGTGAGTATTGCTTCCTTTTCTAGATGCTCATTGGCTATCCTTTAAATGTTAATTGCATTTGATATAAGCAATATTGTGCTGTGGAGCTATTTTATAAAATACTTCATTCTTTGTTGCTTTAAGTAGCATAAATGAATATAAATTTTGTCATAAAGCTTTGTGCTTTGTGCTTAAGTCTTATCAATGTGTTCTTGTGAGTCTTTTGTGTTGAAGAAATAAATAGTTGTCCTTTAACTTATCTCCCTCATACATTGATTACTTTTCTATGCCCTTTTGGAAAGATGTGATCCAAACCTCAGTTTTTAGTCATTTTCTTCAAGATTTCAATAAGTGGAAGTGTTAGGACCTGAACACAGGTCTTCCTTAGGTCTTCCTTATTCTAAGGCTAGCCTTCTTTCCACTGAGCTATTATTAACACAATCATTATGATCTCCTATAGTCATCATTATACTCTTTTCACAGGTGAGAATTCTGAAGATGGGAAATCCAAAGTCACAAAGCACGTGGATGTCTGAGTCAGGCTTTGCTCCAAGTTCATCCACTGTTCTTTGCTTGATATCACACTCTTCTTGAAACAATGGTATATGGAAAAAGCTCTGGACCCACTATCAGAGCACCTGGGATCAAAACCCTTGCCCTGTTTGATCTTGGGTGAATCCTTTTCCATTCTGGGCTTATTTCCTTCTCCATAAAATGAACAAAATGTATTCAATGACTGACTACTAAGGTATTTTCCAGATGTAAAGGCAAATGAGCCTTTTAGTCAGTGCTCATGACCCCCTCTTATTCAACCACAGCTGCATACATCAGAGCCAAGTTGGACTATTTCCTGGACGGCAAAGAAGATTGATCAGCCACAGAACTGCCCCTGAGGAGATTTCAAAGCACGATTTGCATGATCCTAGATTGGCTCCCTGCAGGTGAAAGAGGAGCAGCCAATACTTGACAAGGTGTCGGAAAGATTCTGAGAGGGGAGAAACAGACTCTGAACATCCCAGTAAATTGCCACCAAATGTCACAGGGAAAAGAGTAAGTTAGCTCCAAAATCTCCCTCTCCCTTCTCTCGTCCCGTCCCTCCCCTCCACTCCCCTCCCCTCCTCCCTCTTCTCTAATTTGGAATCAGGAGACCTCCAGAAGGCACTTAGTCCAACCTCATCATTTACAGGTGAGCTGGGACTCACAGGAATAAAGAACCAAGTTTAAGGCCTCATGGCTCATAGCCATTGGAGGCTGATCTGGGAGACAGTATATTCAATTCAGGGAATAAATAGTAAGCGTAATTTGGCTAGATTGTAGACTATTAAAGAGAGTAATCTAATATTAGTATGGAAAGATTATTCACCACCAAATATAGACCAGAGTTGGTCAACAGCTCAAGCTTTTCCACAGGGGGCTATGGAAGGATTTTGAGAAGGGGGCAGACATGGTCAGTTGCCCAATATTCCTTCAGCAAAGGTGTGCAGAATGGTTTAGAGAGGAAGGAGCCTGAAGACAAGAATGTCACATCATAACTGGTAAGAGATAATAACTTGAATCTGAAACTCTGTCCTGGGGCTGCTTCTTGGTGGGGGCTTCTTGTGGCCCATTCTAGCCAGGCTGCCTCCAGCCATGGCTCACTCTGGTCCCCAACCATCTTCTCTCCAGTTGCCTTGTGGCCCCACCCCTGCCACCTCCAGTTCTATCACCATAATCAAATCAAGAGGTCAGCCAATCTACTCTCCTAGAGATCCATTCATCATCACACCCCTGCATTGTGTCACCTTCACTCAGTAGAATGGAAGCTTCTTGAGGGCAGGAATATTTCATATTTGTACCTCCAGCACTCCACACAGTGTTTGATAAACACTTTCTTCATTCACTTCAATTCATCAAGTAGTGATTATTTGAGCGGAAAAATGAAAAAAATGCAGGTCCATTGTCTGGGTCTGATTTTCTTCATCTATAAAATGAGAGGGTTGTACCACAAGACTGCTGAATCTGAATTCAGAGACTAAGTTCAAATCCAAGTATAAACACCTACTAACTGTGTAGCCTGACCAAATCCCATGAATTCTCTCAGTCTCAGTTTCTTCCTCTGTGAAATGGGGATGATAATTAACCCTTGCCATGACTACCTCACAGTGTTGCTACGTGAACCATGAAAACCTTTATGTGCCCTTCAGACTTGAATAGGGATTTTATGTACCATTGTTCCCAGAGAAGAATTGAGGAAGCACTTTCTTCTTTGCAGAATTGTAGCCCTATGGAGATAGACTAGAGTCCATGTGTTTAGTCATGGGTGATGCATTGGCTACTTTTTCTGAAAGGCTCTTTTCCCTCTGGTACTATTATTCTTATTATTTTTACAAAGGTTGGTTCACTGGTTAGTGAAGGGGAGAATAGATTTACAAGTGAATGTGGGGTAAGAACAAAGTTATTAATGGAAATAAGAATGAAAAGTAAAAATGAATGAGTGGATAGATGGATTCGATAGATAGATAGATAGATGGATGGATGGATGGATTAGATCAGTGGTTTTCATCCTTCCTAATGCCTCAATCCTTTAATGTGGGCGTGCCTGCATGTGGGTGGACCCACCTGGAGACGGATAGAGGAGGTTCCTAAGACCATCAGAAATATGTATTTTCCGATGGTCTTAGGTGACCCCTGTGACCCCTGTGAAAAGGTCGTTCAACCCCAAAGGGGTCTCAACCCACAGGTTGAGAACCACTGGATTAGATAGATAGATAGGAAGGAAGGAAGGAAGATAGTAGCTGCCACTTACATGGGGTTTTAAATTTTGTAAAGTACTTTCATAAAAATTATCTCGTTTAATCCACACAACTCTGTGAAGTAAGTGTTCTTTTTACACATGAGGAAACTGAGTGTAAAAGAGGTTAAGTGGCTTACCTAGGGTCATGGGACCAGTAAACAGTTGAGGCAGTTTGAACTCATGTCTTCCCTCCTTTAAGGCCACTTAACTATTTTATGAATAACTCACACTAGGCAGACACTCACACAGAAGTCAGAAGAAGCAATACAAGGAACTCTCAAAGTCTCTCTGAAGAACTTTGGAATTGATTGTGAGACATGGGAGACACTGGCACAGGACCACTTATATGGTGTGCCCACATCAAGGAAGGTGCTGTGCTCTGTGAGCAAAGCAGAATTAAAGTAGCTGAAAAGAAATGTGAGACACTAAAGTTCAGAGAATCCACCCCAAATGTTCATATGAATTACTTGTGGTAGAGCCTTCTGAGCTCACATTGGTCTGATCAGCCACAGTAGAACACACTGAAGCTTAACTCTAGGATGGTGATGTCATTTGGGTACTCCTAAAGAATGAAGGACAACAACCATGCTTTCTTTTCAAGATCTCTCCCAACTGTCCCCTTCTCTCCATGAATATAGTCTCCATTCTAGTTCAACCACTGATTATTTTTCTTCTGTGTAATCACAATGCCTTCCTAAATGATTTCCCCAGGGGCAGCTTGGTGGCACAGTGAATAGAGCACTAGCCCTGGAGTCAGAAGGACCTGAGTTCAAATTTGACCTCAGACACTTAACACAAAAACTAGCTATGTGACTTTGGGCAAGTCACTTAGCCCCAATTGCCCTACCTTCCCCCCTCCAAAAGCAAAAAAAAATGATTTCCCCACTCTCAGTCCCCCACCACTCTGCTTTCTAATCTATCCTTCACTCTCAGCTACCAAAATGAAACCCTGAAAGCTCAGGTCAGACCACGGTCTTGAGACTAGGCTTAAGAAGCATCAGTGGTTTTCCATGATGCTATGTATAAATATAAACACCTCTGTTTAGTAAATAGAAGTCTTCCAAATTGTCTCCAGTCTATCTTTTCAAGATTATGGCACATAATTTTCTATCACATACCCTATGTTCCAGTCAAATTGCTGACTTGCAGTTCCCTGAATACAATATTCCAGCTCCTACATTTAAGTTTCTTTACATATCTTGTCTCCATGCCTTGAATGTTCTCCCCTATTAAATTCTTTGGAATCCTAAACTCCCTCTAAGGCTCAGCCCAAATGCCCCCTTCTTTCAGAGGCCTTTCTTCATTATTACACATTATTAGTGTATCCCCCCCCTTAGGCATCCTGGTACATGTAGCCTGCATTTCCATATCAGAAAATAGATTATATCTCCTACCTCACCTCCCTATCTCCATTAGTTCCCCCTCCCCTCCATTTAATCCCTTAAAGACAAGAACTCTTACTCTTTAGAATTTGTACCCTTAATGAATGATACAGTCTGTGATGCATGATAGGTGTTTTATTCATGCCCATTGACTGACTGGTAGCCCAGCCTTGACATCTTATGTTCTAAACTCCCTCTCAGCTCTGACGTTCTCTGTTCTAAGGCCCCTCCTAGTTCTGACATCCCCTGTTCTAAGGCCCAATCCTAATTCTGACATCCTATGATAGAATCCAGACTAAATACTCCCAGAATATTAACTTAGCTCATTGTATATTTTACGTAGTACATCCTTAATAAATCTACAGTGACAAAAAGAACATAGTCAAGCACAGGGCCATGTATTCTCTATCTGAAGTGCACAATGGCCAGGCCCTGTTGGTTTCTTGTTACTTTTCTTTCATCTTAAAAAAGAAGTGGAAATCAATCCCTTTGGCTGCGTCTTCCTCTCCCTAGGTACTTGGGGAGAGATGGAGTTGATGGACCCGAGGTGTCCCAGTTTGTGTGTTTAAGTTTTACACGTCCTATTTGCTGTGTTTATAGAAAAACATACACACGTACACACATACACTCACACAGAGCCCAAAATTGATTGAAAAAATGTGTTGTTATTGTGCTAGCTGAGCTGTGCTCGTCCTCTGCTGAAGCACCCGGAAGAATTGGACGGCCCTGACTTTCATATAAATAGTTGTTTCCAGTTGTCATGGTAACTGAAATCTGAAAAGTAAATAGGTTTAGGGGGAAAAATGTTTTTTTCTTGTCTCTAGAGAAGTTTCCTGTTGGGGATCATTTGAGGAAAGAATAGCTAGTACATAGTAGTACAATAGTACAATTCTCAACAGGCATAAATGGTGGCGTGAAGCAATGTGGGTAGAAGGCTTGCAGACCTCCTGGAACTTTTCCATCTTGTCTTTGGACTCTGGAAGGAGCCTGGTTGGGCCTTGAGTGTTAGGTCTTAGCTATGCTGATAACTAGGCTATGTGACCTAGGAAAACTCATTCAATCTCCCTGGGCCTCAGTCTCCCCTCTCCTCTTCCCTTGAAATAATTTCACAAACAAATAATGAGATTTAAAAAATGCATAAAGTTATTAAACTCAGAGTTGGCAAGACCTAGGTTCAAATCCTACTTCTGACACTTACTGGCTATATGACCCTGGGCAAGTCACTCTGTCTCTATGCGTGGATGGTATGGACAGACTGCTATTTCACTAGGTAGAGGAAGTTGTAATAGTGGGAGTTCCTTGTGAAGAGGTTGATTAGTCCAATAATAATTGTAGCATTATTATCACACTCATTCTTATTTACCAGGTGTCACACTGATTCATGAAAATTTAAGAACCGTTCTTTTATAGAAGTCACCATACCTAGTGGTTGGAGCTCCAAACTACTTGGAATGAAAAGCTCTCAAATTATAGAGACCTGGTGAAAGAAATCTAAACCATAGGAAAGCAGAGTTAGGTACACGTCTCTCTATCATCCTGCCTACTAGTATTGTTCTTTCAAAGATGTGCTATAAACTTATATTCCCGTGCTTTAATTCACTTCCAAAAGCCATCATTTTATTTATCTGTGTCAAATATTGACTATGAAAGAATAAAGGTGGGGGCTTCAGAAAATCCTGAGAACACTTATACAAACTGATGAAAAGTGAAATGAGCAGAACCAGGAAAACATTGTACACAGTATCAGCAACATTGTGTGATCATCAACTATATATGACTCAGCTCTTCTAAGCAACACAATGATCCAAGACAAATAAAAAAATTTCACAAAGAAAGACACTATCCATATACAGATAAATAACTTATGGTTTCTGAATGCAGATAGAAGCATATTTTTTTCACTTTATTCTTTCTCTTGTTTTTTCCCCTTTTGATCTGTTTCTTCTTTCATAACTGTGACTAATGTGGAAATATTTTTCACATAATAGCACATGTATAAACTATACCAAATTGCCTACCATTTTCAGAAGAGGGAGGGATGGATAAAAATTTGGAACTCAAAATCATGTAAAAATGCTAAAAAATTTTCTTGTCATGTAACTGGGGAGGGAATAAAATACTATTAAACTTAAAAAACAAAACAAAAACCATTCCCCCATCAAAGCATCCCACTCATTTTAGAGGGGAGAAAATGAGAGGGAGGGAGAGACAGAGAAGAGAGAGACAGAGAGACAGAGACAGAGAGAGAGACAGAGAGACAGAAGAAGAAGAAGAAGAAGAAGAAGAAGAAGAAGAAGAAGAAGAAGAAGAAGAAGAAGAAGAAGAAGAAGAGGAGGAGGAAGGGAAGGAGGAAGAGGAGGAGGAAGGGAAGGAGGAAGAGGAGGAGGAGGATGAGAGAGAGGAGGGACAGAGAGAGGGGGAGAAAGAGAGGGAGGGAGAGAGAGAAAGAGAGAGAGACTTATCTAAGGTTACAAGATTATATGAGAAAGAGGGGAGATGGAAGGCATCTGAGCTGTGAAACACAACCACTGCAAAGGCACAAAGGGGGAACTGAATGTTGTATGTGAGAGACAGGGAGAAGTCCAATTTGGCAACTTCTCAGTTCAGGAAGGCTCATGACCAGACCAAGGTCTCACATACAGGTTTGTTGAGTATTTTGACTCCAGGTCTAATTGTGTTTTTGTTTTGTTTTTTACTATACCTCTATTCTATCACATTATTTTTTGTAACTTTCTTACCTATAAATGCCCCCTCCCCCCATTTCCTCCATTACACTCTGTGAAGGCAAGAGATCTGGCATTTTTCATCTCAGCATCCCTGGTCCTCTTCACATCTTTCATTATTTTGGATCACTTCTGTGATTTCATTGGCACAGAAAGCTTTCCTCTGTGAAAACTGATTGGCTCCCTGGCTATAATTCACAGTCTTAGAGTTACCTTGGGTCACTAAAATGTTAAGTAACTTGACCAAAGTGACACAGTCAGTATGTACTGGAGGAAGGATTGAACCTAGATCTTCAAGCTCTATTCCCTATAGACGATCAACAGATTTGTGACAGCATTTTTATAGTAGTAAAGAACTAGAAATAAAAGTTCATGTCAATTGACTGGGTAATGGCTGAAAACAAATTGTAGTACATGAATTTAAATTGTATGCATTTGAAATAAATATTTCAAAAGAAATAAACTCAAATTCTTGTTTCTCAGGAAATGATGAATGTCAAGAATTCAGAGAAACATAAGAAGACTTCTGTTACTTGATGTAGTTCTTCTTGAATATTATAATTTTATTCTATTACCACCCAAGAGTCACTTTCCTCAGTTCCCACTAAAGGTGATGGGCCAAATGACCAGGGAATGACTGTTCTTCATATCTCCTCATCATTCTAGAAGTAGTTCTGCAGATTACTGGGATTTGCTAGTTCATGAACCCCCACCAGTGTACTACCCAATAATCAGCCCAACTTAATTATCTTTTTGAAAGGATATTTATTAAGCAGAGCAGCTGGTGGTGCCATAGTGCATAGAGCCCCAGGCTGGAGTCAGGAAGACTCATCTTCCTGAGTTCAAATTCAACCTAAGATGCTTACTAGCTTTGTAGCCCTAGGCAAATCACTTTACCCTGTTTGCCTCACTTTCCTCATCTGTAGAATGAGCTGGAGAAGGAAATGGCAAACCACTTCAGTATCTTTACCAGGAAAACCCCAAATGGGGTCACAAAGGATCAGATACAACTGAAATGACTGAACAACAAGAAGAATTTACTACGCAACCCACAAATACACTCCCCACTTTCACACAAAAGGCTGCTGGGGAAAGTGTGCTCACAAGTAGAAAGCATGGGTAGCCTAAGGGTAAATTCACAACTTTTGGTTACTAGAACTCCTTTTTCCTCCTCACTGTGTCCTTGAACAGTTCCCTTTAGCTAGGAGTCTCTGCTTGATCCTTGTAGAGTCCTGAAGCTGCCTTCCCTTGGTACATCTAATTTGTCTTCACCAGGTTCCTCAGTTCCCAGTGCAGAACTCACCATTAGTCACCAATGCCCCTAGGACACTGCTTCTTACTCTTGTGAATACTGCTACTGAAGGCCAATGGAAACTTCAGGTCGTCTGACCTTTTGAATTTCACACAGCAGTGATCTCTACAGATTCTTTCTTAGATAGTTTATACCACCTATTCTTGGAACAATTTTGAACTTAAAGACCATCTAACTTTTTGATTCATAGACCCAATGAGTGTGAGTGATTCTCCTCAACTAAACACAAAATATAGCCTGTGTAGTGTCCCAGGTAGTATCAACAGTTTTTGACCAATCACTCTTTCAAATTGATTAAGAATTTATTCATAACTTATACTTTTTGTTGATGGATTCAGTCTAGATGTCTGGACATTCCGTAATTAATCAGGATAGTGATAGGTCCCCACTCTAACACTATGCTTCTCTTAATGTGCCCCAAGGTACCATTGACTTCTCTGAGCTATCACTTCACACCAATGACATAGAACTTGCTATCCATTGAAAATCTCTTCTATTGTGCTAAACAAACTATTGTCTAGCTATGCTTCCCTCACACCATCGGAGCTAGGAGGGACCTTAGACTTTAGACATCACCTAGTCCACTTAGTCTGAGAGGGATATATCTGCTCCTGGAAAGAACCCCAGAGACCAACCCCCTAATTACAATGACTCATCTAAGATCTCACAGATAGTAAGTGTGAAAGGAAGGATCCGAATCCAGACCCTGTGACTCCCAAGCCAGCCAATGTTCTTTCTTTTTTTTCCTGCTTTAAAAGATTTTTTAAAACATTCATTTTTTTAGAATTTAGAATTCCAAATGCTCTCCCTTATTCCAGTCCCACCCCTACCCACTGAGAAGGCAAACAATATGGCGTCCATTATACATGTGAAGTCGTATGAAACTCAACATTTTTTTCATTGAATCTTGTTGCTCCTCAAATTGCTCATTTTTCAGAGGAAGAAACTGAAGACAGGAAGCAGATGTGCCAAAGGTCACCCAGTGAGTAATGGCAGCCCTGACACCAGGCCCAAGAGTGCCTGCTTCCTGGTCAAGCTGTCTCTGTGTTCCTGCACCAAGCACACCCACTCTGCAACTTGGTCTGTGGCCAGTCCACGTGTGACCCCAGAACTTGCCTCAATTCTCTCTTCCCTTAAGCTTTCCTTGCCCAATTAATCACCTTTCCCAAGCCCTAGGACATGTTCCCTGCCAACCAACAGTTGCCCCATTCTCTCGTAAAGGAAGAGTTCACCGGATACACTTCTGCACATTAATTATTGAGGGATACAATCCAAATTTATTTAATGAATTAATAATAGGCCATGGGGGTATTTTAATAATGAAATACTTCAAGTTGTGTTTCAATAATTATGGCAAGCTTTCATAATTACACCACAGCCACAAAATAAAATCAAAATCAATTAGAAGGTTGTAGTGGCCTCCCAGGAGTACCCTGTGTAACTGCATCTGTATAGAACCACCCAGAAGGAGAGAGCTCCCATGAGCCTCAAGATCTCCTCCAAGAGGCCTGATTTATACAGTGCCTCTGACAGGTGGGACACTGTCTCAAGAAGGGGTGTCTCAGGGCTCCAATACCAGACAATCTGGACAAAGGAGTTAAGATATTACCCTTTTTAAACAGAGAATGTAAGAGCTGGGAGGGGCCTTAGAACAGGGGATGTCAGAGCTGGGAGGGGCCTTAGAACAGGGGATGTCAGAGCTGAGAGGGGCCTTAGAACAGGGGATGTCAGAGCTGGGAGGGGCCTCAGAACAGAAAATTCAGGTGTGGTAAAACCTTAGAGGTAGAAAGAACCTCAGAGGATAGAATGTCAGAGCTATAAGTGGCCTTCAAACACAGAGTGTCAGAGCTGGAATGGGCTTTAGTATTTAGGACCTAGAATGTTGGAGCTGGATGACATTTTACAATAATGAGACCAGACCTGGTGCTGGGTTTGGGGGTGCTGTACTACTCACCTTCTTCCTCTATATTGGTCCACAGTTTAGCACCCACCCATGCTCACTAGGCTCATTCTATGGGAGCCTGATCCTAAAAGAGAAGCACTGGTCTCCTTTTACTTACACACCCTGGCTCCCTACCTGCCCATCTCTAAACCTCAGGAGAAAATCTCTTCAAACACGGATCTGCCCCACATCTCCTTGTTGTGGTTTAGACATTTCAGTCATGTTCAACTCTTTATGATCCCTTTTTGGGGTTTCCTTGGCAGAAGTATCAGAGTGCTTTTGCCATTTCCTTCTCCAGCTCATTTTCAATATGAGAAACCGAGGCATACAGGATTGAGTGACTTGCCCAAGGTCACACAGGTATTAAGTGTCTGAGGGCAGATTTGAACTCAGGTCTTTCTGACTCTAAGTCAGGCATTCTATCCACTGTGCCACCTAGCTGCCCAGTGTCTAGGATCTCTCTAAGATTAAGTAGAATGGGACTCGTGGTCCACTTTAAATCAGGTATAGGACAGCTATTTATTCCCTCCTCATAAAAGAAAAGTTAAAACACAATTCTTAAGAAATAATTTAAAAATACTTCAAACATGAAAGAGTCAAAAAATTGCTTCATTAAATCCTTGTCAGTGCTATATCTATCTATCTATCTATCTATCTATCTATATATATATATATATATATATACATATATACATATGTATATATAAAATATCTATTTTGTAAAATGAGGAAGTGGCTCCTCAGAGGGGGTTAATGATTTGTGCAGAATCGCAGGACTGATGTGTGTCCCAGATCTCTCCTGACACCAAGTCCACAACCTCTCCCACTATACTAAGGTACTTTTGTAAAATGTAAAGCATTGTACATGCACCCATTATATTATATTTTTTCCCCAGGCTGCATCTGTGCTTTATTGGTATAAGGCATGCCAGATGAGGAAACTCCTACAAACAGGTATGCCCCCCTCCCACCACCACTGAGCCTGTGCTTTATTCATACATGTCTAATGCTTCCTCTGTTAATGGCAGTCCTTACCTACCCTGTAATTTGGCCTTAGAAAGATGCCTGGGCCCTCAAGAGGTTAGGGACTCACCCAAGGTCATGGCCAAAATGTGGAGTAGAACCCACCTCTGAATCTGACTATCTGCTATGTCTGACTGACTCTCATACTGTGATTCCAAAGTGAAATCAACTCTTTGGGTCTCTAGTACACTTATCAGCAGGGATCATAAGTCCTACATCTACATAAACCCCCTTCCCATCCCTCTTCATGGAGACACCACGGGGTTTTTCAGGGCTATGGAAGCAAAAGGTACGTTCTGGAAGATCCTAACGACTGGAAAGTCTTTCAGTGTTTCAACTGTATCTATCACAAAGTTCCTATTCAAGCCAAACTTACATTCTTGCTGGTCCTCAAAAACGGCACTCCATTTCCCACCTCCACACTTTTGCATTAATCACCATCCTCGACCTCCCACGCCTGGAAAGGAATGCCTCCTTAACTGTACCTCTTAGAATTTCTAGTTTTCAAGTACTACCAACTGCATAAGGCTTCTCCAGATTTTCCCAAGTTACTAAAATAAATTACCTTGTATTTATTTTGTGGATATTTTTTCTATAAATATTGTTAAATTGTTTGATTCTCTGTGACCCTATTTGGGTTTTCTTGGCAAAGACACTGGAGTGGTTTGCCATTTCCTTCTCCTGTTCATTTTATAGATTAAAGAAACTGAGGCAAACAGAGGTAAGTGACTTACCCAGTGTCACACTTCTAGTAAATGTATGAGACTTGATTTGAATTCATGAAGATGATGTTTCCTGATTCGGAGCCTAGCGCTCCATCCACTGTGCCATCAAGTTGTTCTATTCACTCTTTCTCTCTCTCCCCTGCCCCCCTCTTTCTCTTTATGTGTGTGTGTATATGTGTGTGTGTGTGTGTGTGTGTGTGTGTGTGTGTATGTAGAGACAAAAAGCTGTAGATATCTAGAACTATAGTTTTCTATTTCTATCCTTGTCTATCTGTCTGTCTGTCTATCTATCCTTGTTTATCTATCTATCTATTTGTCTATCTGTCTATCTGTCCTTGTTTATCTATCATCTATCTATCTGTCTGTCTGTCTATCTATCCTTGTTTATCTATCTGTCTGTCTGTCTATCCTTGTTTATCTATCATCTATCTGTCTATCCATCTATCTATCTATCATCTATCTATCTATCCATCTATCCATCTATCTGTCTGTCTGTCTGTCTATCTATCTGTCTGTCTGTCTAACTACCCTTGTTTATCTATCTGTCTGTCTGTCTATGTATCCTTGTTTATCTGTCTATCTGTCTGTCTGTCTCTGTCTATCTATCTATCCTTGTTTATCTATCTATATCTATATCTATCTATCTATCTATCTATCTATCTATCTACCTACCTACCTACCTACTTACCTACCTACGCACATACATGTATATATCATCTCCCTAATAGATTGCAAGATCTTTGAGAGCAGGAATTATTTCAATTCAAGTCAACATTTATAAATGCCTACCACATGCTAGGTTCTTTGCTAAGTGCAGGGGATTCAAAGAAAGACCAGAAAATAGCCCCTGCTCTTTTTAAAAAATCTAAACTAGTATGTGCAAACAAAATCTATACAAGATAAATTGTAAATAGTCTCAGAAGGACACTACTAAGGGGAGGGAGGACCAGGGAAGGTTTCTTGCTCAAAGATAGGATTTTGGATGAAACTTGAAGAAGTCAGGAAAATCAAGGTGTAACAATGAGGAAGGAGAAGATTCTAGGCCTGGGAGACAGCCAGTGAAAATGCCTAGAGTCGGAAAATGAAGTATCCTAAGCCAGGAAGAGCAAGGAAGCCTGTGTCACTGGATCACAGAGTACATGAAAAGGGAGTGAGGTGTAAGTAGACAGGAAAGGTCAGAGAGCCAGATTATGAAGGGTTTGA
Organism: Pseudochirops cupreus; assembly: GCA_028627135.1. Classification (NCBI taxonomy): domain Eukaryota; kingdom Metazoa; phylum Chordata; class Mammalia; order Diprotodontia; family Pseudocheiridae; genus Pseudochirops; species Pseudochirops cupreus. Next base: position 579,333,031 of record CM053580.1, read on the forward strand.
AAAGCAAAAGGATTTTTGTCTGATCCTGGAGGGGAGAAGGAGCCACTGAAGTTTACCAACTAGGGGAGGACCTTGTCAGTCTTGTGCTTTAGGAAGATTGATTTGATGGTTGACTAGAAGATGGGCTGAAGGAGGGAGATACTTGAGGCAGGGGGACCAGTCAGCAGGTGATCACAACAGTCCAAGAGTTAAGCGATGGAGAGTCACTAGCATAGTGGAAGTAGAGTGGATGTGTGAGACATGTTATTAAAGGAGAGAAGAGTGGATGTGTGAGACATGTTATTAAGGGAGAATTGACAACAGCTAATTGGATGGGTGCATCGAGTACAAGAAAGGAAGCAAGGAAGGCAGCTGAGTTATAAGGCTGGGAAGATGGTGGTACCGGGGACAGTAACAGGGAAGTTAACTCTCCTCCCATATCTCTCATCCCTTTCATAACCTAAATCCTTGAGAAGACCAGCTACAAAAGGTGTCCCCATGTCCTTTTCTCTCACTCTCACCTTAGCTTCTGGCAATCACCCTCCTGATCTTATCACTAAATTGAAACTTCTCTCTCTCAAGTTAATAAGGATCTCATTACTAAATCAAACGGTCTTTTTTCAGCCCCCATCCTTCTTGACTTCTCTTTAGGCTTTAACACCATCAATCACCCTCTTCTCCTAGATACTACCTTCTCTCTAAGTTCTCAGCACACTAATCTCTCCTGGTTTTCCTCCTACCTCCCTGAGCACTCCTTCTCAGTCTTTTTTGCTAGATGTTCATCCAGCCCTCACTAACCATAGGTGTTCCACCAGGCTCTGTCCTAGGCCCTCTTTTCTTTTCCCTTTATATCCTTTTGCTTGGTAGTTTCATCAGCTTCTAGGGATTCAATTGTAATTTCCATGCTAGTGATTCTCAGATCAGTATATCAAGCCCTAATCTCTCTCTTGACCTTCAGTCCCCTATCTCCAACTGCTGTTTAGGACATCTCCAACTATCTATCTATATGCATGCATCTATGCATGCATGTATGTATGTATGTGTGTATGTATAGATAGAGACAGAAAGCTATTAATATGGATAAATCTAGCTGTCTACATCTACAAAGCCATATATCTACTCATAGAAGTCTAGGCTTACCATATCTATAGCTTTCTATCTCTATCTTCCTCATGTTTTGTAGAAGGTCTTCTCAAGGGCTTAAGCTGTTAAAGGGATGAGAGATATGGGACAATAATTAGCTGTAGTGGATGGATCAAGTGAAGGTTTCTGGAGCGTAGGCAGATATGGAAATGTCTGTAGGCAATAAGGAAGGAAGCAGTCAGGAGACAAAAAGAGATTGAAGATGGTAGGGCTGAGAATGATAGAGGGGACACATGATATGTTGGACAAGACGGGATGGAATGGGATCCTTTGTGCATGGAGAAGGGGGTTGCTCAGGAAAAGAGAAGGTCACTTTTTCCTATGAGACAAAGGTGAAGGAGGAGATAGTGGGTGAAAGTATCTGTGTTATGTGCAATGAGAAGGAGAGGAGAAGCCGGAGGTCTTAGTGAATGGCCTCAGTTTTATCAGTAAAAGATGACTTAAGGTTTTCAGCTCAGATACTAGGGAGTGAGGAAGTGAGAAGAGGTTTGAGGAGGGATGAAGAGGTTTGGAAAAACAACTGTGAAGCCTGAGATGTGAGTTAATTAAGATAAGTGGAGTAGAAGAGAGTGTTGAGTCAAACTGGTTCGCTAAAGGTTAAAGATGGTGAAGGGAGGCATCTCCAGCTGGTGTGGGAGTTATTGTCTGGGACAGAATTTAAGGGTGGAGAGATTGGAGGTCACCGTGAGGATGAAGAACAGGGTTGGGGAATGCAAGGTAAAGAAAGGGGTGGAGGGGTGGCACAGTGAATAGAGCACCGGCCCTGGAGTCAGGAGGACCTGAGTTCAAATTCAGCCTCAGACACTTAATACTTACTAACTGTGTGACCTTAGGCAAGTCACTCAACCCCAATTGCCCTGCCTTTCCCCTCCAAAAAGAAAAAAAAAGAAGTGGAATGATATCTAATCATAATCAGATAAATGAATTTCAGAGATCATGAACATACAATTGAAACATTTGTAGGTGAAGGAGAAGGATCATGGAAAATGAATAAGTTGCTGGTGGGGTAGAGTGTTTGTGGGAACAGAAAAATGTATGTTGAAGTCCTATAGTATAAGGGGAGGAGTTGGGGGAGGAAAGAAAGCCTGTGTGCTAAACAACAAAATCATTGAGGAAAGAGAAGGAGTGTTTCAGAGGTCAATGGATGACAGCTACCAGAATTTTGATGGGATTGTAAATAAAAATTCAGTGAACTTCCAAGGAAGAGAGATTTCAGAGTGAAGGTGGCAGAGGGTTAGGACAACGGAGGGCACCAATCCAGGGTGGCATTTTTGCCTGTGTATCACTACTTCCTAGTACAGTGTCTAGCACATAGCCAACACTTCTTGGGGCCGGTGGTGTCACAGGGAATTGAAAGCTAGATTTGGAGTCACCAGCTTTGTGATACTGGACAAGTCACTAAACTTAATTGTGCCTTGATTTCCTCCTCTATAAAATGGGGACAGTAATGTGTCTATGCACCTAACTCCTCAGGACTTCTGTGAAGATCAAGCAAGTTGATATACGAAAAGTTTTCTGAAAACCCTAAGATACTATATAGATGTTAACTACATTTCAGAATATTAATCAATTCTCACTTATTAAAATTATTTGTGGTTCAGCCTACCAAAAGAGGGGAGAAGTTCTTGCTTAGCCACAGGATGAGAAATGCTTTTGGCCACATCAACTTAGGGGACGTTCAAAGTGGTTGAACTCACTAGCAAGAAGAAGGACCCAGGTGAAGGTGATCGTGGGTTATATCAAGTCTTAAAGTCAGCTCTTAGAAAAGATTTGAGGACGACTAGAAAGTCCTGGGCTGGCTTCTGGAGGATTAGCATAGTAGGATCTTTGCAGAGGCAGAATGTCATGGACATAGGTCTGGGGCAGGGGCTTTCATCACCTCAAAACTACTTGATCTCAGTTATGGAAATAGCATCAAATTAGATACTAAGCCTATAACCCAAGGGGGAAAAATGAAAACAGGTCAAACTGGTTCGACAATCTTAATGTCCCAAAGTTCTCTCTTTGAGGTTTCTTAACTCTTTTCCTCTCCCTTCCACATGCTCCCCCACTCCTCTGTCTCTGTCTATGGTGGAAAAATACACACACACACACACACACACACACACACGCACACACACGCACGCACGCACGCATGCACTCACGCATGCACTAAAGCTGTCAAACTGAAGATTTGAATAGGATGGAAAGAATACCAACTCCAGAAAAATACAAGCAAGGTTCAAGTATTGTCCCTGATGCTTCCTGTGACCCTGGGCAAGTTGCTTCAGCCCCTGGACCAGAATCTCCACATCTATAAGAATTAGACTAAATTACCTCTAAGGTCCCTCCAGCACTAGGGCCACAGATCTATGATCCTGTAATCAAGCCGGTACAGTGGAATCAACAAGAGGCCAAGGTTCAACGTCCAGCTCTAACACTCACTAACAGCACAAACTGAGCAAGATTCCTCCCCATCTGGTCGTTAGTTTGCTGACATGAGAGGATTGGAGTAGATGATTTCAAAGGACCAGTGTTCTATATTCTATGAGACAAAGGTGTTCTATATTCTAGGGTCTCTTCAGCCCTGACGTTCTGGGTTCTAAGGAACTTTCCAGGTATGACATGTTCTAAGGTCTCAACCGACGAGATTCCCTATTCTAAAGCTCCTCCCCTCCCTGACATTCTCTGTTTTAAGGCCCCTTCCAAATCTGACATTCTTTGTTTTAACACCTCTCCCTGTTCTAAAATTCTCTATCTAATATTCCTCTTAAATCTGATATTCTCTATTCTAAGGGTCCTTTTACTCCAACATTCCTTTTTCTAAAGTCCTTTCCAGCTCTGAAATTCAATGTCATGAGGTCACTCCTTATACCAATATGTACATATACATAATATTATATGACAATATAATGTAAATTATTCTTATCATGTCATATATTATCTTACATATTATATCACATCACATTATCTTCCAGAGGCCTCTCCCTTCTCTGACATGCCCTGTTCTAAGAAAAGCCCCTCTCAGCTCTGACATTCACTGTCCTGAGGTCACTTCCCACACTGACATTATATTCTAGGGGTCCCTCTAAGCTCTGACATGCCCTGTACTAAGGTCCCTCCTCCTGCTGACATTCTATAAGCCCAGAATGAAGAGGTTATCACCTGCTAATTTGCTCTGTCTTTGCTAGTTGAACCCTATGTGAGCTGTATACTACAACACCAGCATTCCCCTCTTCTCGATCATTAATTTCTTCTTTCAAGACCGCATTCAGGACTCCTGCTTAGCAAAAGTAAGACCTCCAATCTCCCTGGCTGGCCTGGGTCTTGTCCTTGCTGTGTTTGGATACCTCCCATGACCAGTGGGGCCGTCAGACCTTGGAGGGGACTGGAGGGGTGAGAGGTGGTACGACAGAGGGTCTAGCCAGGCAGCCGTTCATGTGCTGGCCCTGACTCTCAGGAAGATAGGACAGGGCAGGGGCCCCAGAGAAGCATCTGGGGGTTGGGCTAAGCTCTTCATCCATTGAGCAGATCCCTGGAAGCAGGATTTCTTCTGTCAAAATGAAAACAAACAGACTGGGTTGAAAAGGTTAGCGAAAAGAAATGGACTGGGCATATATTCCATCTGAGCTTCCTTTCCAAATAAGACCAAGTTTCACCATGTTGCTAGGGCTGGGGGTGGGAGGCAGTGGGAAGCTCTAACTTTTCCTCCTTTTGAAAGTGAGTAAACAAGAATGAGCCCAAACTCCATGGACTTCACGGTCAAAGAAGTTTCACGGTGGGCCTCCAAAGCCTTGTCATCATCAGAGAGGCCTAGGAGAGGTAGTGTAGCCTATCCTAGGTTGGGGTCAGGAGCACTTGGGTTCAAACCCCAGTTCCGATGCATCCTGGTTTGTGTGAACCTGGCCCTTACATTGAACCTCTTAAAGCTCTCAGTGCTCTCCAAGGCTATAACTTGAAGGTAAGGTGACAATCTCCATTGGGCAAAGGAGTGTTCTCATCTGGGAGGTCCCTGGGACCAATCCCCATCCTTAATATTGTAGAAAAAAAGTGGAGAATTGGAAAGGACCCTGGCTTGGGGATCAGCCTACTCCCTTTACCGACAATCTGTGTGAATTCTAATACAAAATCCCTGTCCCCAATCTCTGAGCCTCAGTTTCCTCATGTATAAAGTGGGGGCAGAGGATAATGGAGTAAGAATGTGGTCTTATACCTCAAGGAAGTCTCCATATACACCAACATAGTTAAAGCACCACTTTTTGTGATGGAATCATAAACAAAGTAAATGGCCACCAATTTGTGGTATATGAATATAAGGGAATATGACTATGTTGTAAGAATGGATGATGAATTAGAGAAGTATCAGAAGGTCTCTATGAACTGATGTGGGAGGACGTCAGCAGAGCGATGTACACAGTGAGGGCAACAATGCAAACAGACAAAGAAAAACCTAACTACAAAAAAACGGGAGTCAATGTGATAAAATTATGAAGGTCAAGGGAGGCTCAGATGAAGAGGGAGGAAAAGACACTCCCAACCCTGGGAGGTGGGAGATGGGAGGCCCACAGGTGTCACTCATTGTACAGGTTTTCAGACAATGTAGCAGTTAGGTTTCTGATTGTTTTGCTCTTTAAAAAAACACTATTTTTTATATAGGATGGGTGTCTGAGATAGGGAAGGGAAGGATTCTGGGGATAATTATGATGATGTAAGGAACAAAATGTCAATAAGAACTTATCTTTTAAAAATCTATGAGGGGATCTCTAAGTGCCCACAACTAACATTTCTGGAGCCTCTCCTAGATGTGGTATTTTCTGTTTTAAGGTCTCTCCCAGATTTGACACTCTTCTCAGGACCCTGCCAACTCTGACGTTCTCTGCTCTAAGGCTCTGACATTCTGTGTTCTAATGATCTCCCTTCCCCTGCTCTGACATTCCATATTTTAAGGCCCCTCCCAGCTCTGACACTCTCTGCTCTTAAGTTCTCTAGCTCTGACACTGTTCTCAGAACCCTCTGAGCGCTGACATTCTCTACTGTAAGGCTCTTCTAAGCTCTGACATTCTGCGTTCTAACAACCCTCCCAGCCCTGATACTCTCTATTCTACGGCTCCTCTTAGCCCAGAGCTGGGGAACCTCTGGCTTTGAAGCCACATGTGGCCCTCTAGGCCCTCAAGTGTCCCCCTTTGGATTTAAAGGCCACACTTGAGAACCTAGAGGGCCACATATGGCTCCAAGCCCACAGGTTCTCCACCCCTGTCCTAGCTTTAGAAATGACACCCCTAAACTCTGAAATCCTCAGTTCCAAGGCTTCTTCTGAATCACTGATGGGTTCTAGCTCCCAGCCTGCCATCAGGCCTTTCCAAAAGGTTGTTCCATGTGTGGGTAAGTCCAAGGCATGGGAATGGCCCTTGCCTCTTTGCACCTCACCTAGACTCCAGCTGTTCTGAGCCCTCATGCCTGCTCCCATGTGCACAGAGAGATCTCTAAAGCCAGGTGTGTGCCTTAGGCCCAAATCTCCCAGCCAGCTAGAAGGGAACGCTGCTGAGGCCTGTTTGTCCCTGAGGAGACTGGAGTCAGAGCAGAAGGGAGGGGTGACTCAGGACTGGGTGAGGAGAATGGCCAGTGAGCCTGACAGCTGGAGGGGACAAGGTGGCAGCACTGGAGAAGAGAAGAGACTGGGGCTGGGACTCAGGAGGCCTAGTTTCAGTTCCTGTTTCTGCTGCTGACATGCTGTGTGACCTTGGGCGAGCACCTTCCCTGCTCTGGTCTTCTGTTTCCTCCCCTGCAAAAAAATGGAGGCAGATCAGATGACCTCTAAGGGACTGTCCAGTGCCAGATCCCAGAAGCCATTGACCTTGGCAAGTGCAAACGATTTTTACTTGTTCTCTCTGGGCTTCTCACTTAGCCAAAAGGAACTGAAGACATTGGGTTACAACGTCATGTTTGTAGAGCCTGAAGGAACCATAGGGGCCATTTTACAGATGAGGAAACTGAGGCATATAGAGGTTAAGTGACCTGCCCAGGTTCATAGAGCTACAATGTCTGAGGATGAATTCGAAACTAGGTCTTCTGGACACAGTCTAGTGGCCTAACCACTATGCTGTTTGATAATCAGTCAATCAATCAGCACCTATGTGCTGGGTTATAGAGGCAGCAACGTGGCTCAGTGGATAGAGTGCTGGGCCTGGAGTCAGGAAGACCTGAGTTCAAATCCTGCCATATATAATATGAATGAATGAATAAATGAAAGTGTCTTTATTAAGTGCTTCTTATGAACCCAGCATTTAGCACAGTGCTGGGTTTATAAGAAGCACTTAATAAAGATACATTCATTCATTCATTCATTTTCTTAACTCTACAATCAGCCTCGGTAATTAGGATTATACATTTGCCTTTCTTGCTGTGGTGGCCAAATTCTTTCCATTTACATTTTTGTAGTGTGTGTGTGTGTGTGTGTGTGTGTGAGAGAGAGAGAGAGAGAGAGAGAGAGAGAGAGAGAGAGAGAGAGAGAGAGATTTTCCCTTTTTTTCTTATTTTATTCTGCATTCACTCACATAAAATGACTCTGAATCATTCACATTCAATGCTTATTGTTGCTGTTGTGGTTGAGCCATTTCAGTCATATCCACCTCTCTGTGAGATTCCCTTGGCAAAGAAACAGGAGAGGTTTGCCATTTCCTTCTCAAATTCATTTTACAGATGAGGAAACTGAGGCAAACAGGGTTAAGTGACTTGTCCAAGGTCACACAACTAGGAAGTGTCTGAGGCTGGATGTGAACTCAGGAGGATGACTTCAGGCTCAGCTCTCTATCCATTGCACCACTTAGCTGCCTCCGAATGCTTGCTAGAGTACAGGAATATTTTACGTGTATGTGTGTGTGTGTGTATGTATATATGTATCTGTGTATGTATATACCCATATATACATATATATACAAATATTTATGTATACACATATACATACATATGCATACACATGTGTGTATATACCTATATATGCATGCACATATATGTATATATCAATGTACGACAACTCATTGTCTAATCTGTGGCTACCTATTTTGTTCTATTACATAATGAGCTCCTTAAGGGGGCAGGGACTGTTTTCACCTTCCTCTGTATCCATAGCACTTAGCATCATGTCTGTCTCATAGAAGGTGCTTAATTAAGGTTCATCAACTTGATTTGACTTTATTTCCATTTACCACAAAAACAGTTGCTGTGAACACGTTAGCACATATGGTACCTTTCAATCTTTTATTTCTGGGAGATGTATGGGATCTCTGGATCAAAGTATTTGGATGATTTGGTCATTTCTTTAGAATAATTCTAAATCATCTTTAAGAATGGTCAGAAGAATTCACAAGTCCACCAAGAATGTGTTAGCATACCTGTTTGGGCACAATCAAGCTAGCACTGACTATTAATAGTCATGTTCAACTCTTTGGAGTCTGCTGTGTTCTATATGTCTCAGCCATACAATGCCACTGCTCTAGTCTTGGTATCAAAACTCTGTTTCTGGGAGATCCTCAAGGTCATTTTAAGGTTTACAATTTCCCAAAGGTCATCAGAGATGCTCTATCTCTCTTGGTTAGTTCCGGGCTTATCTCACCATCCATTTAAATTGCCTATCCCTGATATACATGCAGATAAATACATTCCACATGTTGTCAATGCAATTAAATATCTAGACAAGAGACCCTCTTCATCCACTTTACTGTGTGATTGGTTAGCCCAAACTCCTTTGAGTAAATAGAAATCTCAGGAGGCTCTACAACGTTTAGGGAGTTTGATGGAACCAGAATAACATTACAAACAGAAACATCTGATGAAGGTCCTCTCTGTCCACAGAGAAGCCCTTCCGAACTTGAATGCTACCCTGACTCTCCTCCATCTTGGGCTTTGATAAGCATTCACCTCCTTCTTTGAGGTTTCACCCCATGTCCTTAAGCAGAACCAGGTTATTTCTGCTGTTATATCCTTTGAGGAATCTTGATTAATTTTCATGAGTTCATCCATGAAAGTTAGTCAAGATTCCTCAATCTCATACAGATAATAAAGTAGAGATATAGACTCACAGTTGTCAATATTCTCTCTGGTTCCAGTAACAAGATATAGCTCAGGACAACTGGAGACCACCCCCAATGCAGTGGGAGGCTGTGAGGATTAAAGATATGTGCAAACGGTAATGTCAAGGCACAGGGAAGTGTTTGAGGCCCAGGAATCACTTGGGTCACGTAGAGGTCAGAGCATTCTACACTGTCCCCAGCCAGGGGATACAGCATTGCTCAAGACTCTCTTGCATGGGGTTACTTGATGTTCCTGATTGGCATCTCCATACCCTGGGGCCTTCATACCCTTGTAATTGCACTCCCCCTCTCACAATTCTGTTCAGCTGGGCTCTGTCACGTGTGGTATGTGGATCTGGGGTATATATAAGACCTAAGCCTTGGAGGTATTTTTGAAGCCTGCCTTAAGATTTGGCTGTAAGACTTCCCCATAGAGAGACCTTAATAAACCTTTTCTGTTTGGACTTCAGAGCCATGACTCTTCTGTTCTAAAAGGTACGCTAGCATCATTTAAGTAGGGTGAGTAACCGGTTGCCCCTGCTGGCAAGTTAAGGTACTCTGAAAGAGAACTCTGACAGGAGACCTCATTCTTTTCAAGTGAAGGTCTTTCCCAGATCTCAAATTGTCTGAGGCAATACCTATTCAGTAAATAAAGACTAGGTAAGAAATGAGGCAAAAGAGAGGACCTGGTTTGCATCAATCTTGGAGGTGAAGACCCTCAGTTTCTTCACTGAAACAGAAACAAATACTACTTACTCTAGATAGCTTAGATAATAAAGGCTTGCTGATGGTTTTTATTCTCTGCTGTTGGTCTCTACCATACAAGGTGATATTGCTTGTAATCTTACATGATCCATCTTTATAATTAATCAGTCAACAAGGATTTACCTAGTACTTGGGTTTGCCTGGTCCTGTGGTAGGTACTAGGGATACAAGTGCCAAGAATGAAACCAATATTCCCTGTAAAGACTTATGTTTCTAACTCATATTAATTCTCATCTCTGTTTGGCAGGTAAGCCAAGTGTTTGCTAACTAGAGATTTTTTTAGGCTCCACGAATACAATACAAAAAAGTTAAATCAAACTTGGCCTCAAGAAGCTTACATTCAGTCCTGCTGGTTCAATATGTATCTAAAGATACTGAATAATTTCAGGAGAGAAAGAACACTAACAGGTGGGTTGGATCAGGAAGGCTTCATGCAAGAGGCTGTAACTGAAATGGGAATCTGAGGAAGCCACTGAGTATCAGAAGCAAAGATGAGGAATGGGTGCATTCTGGAACAGTCTATGCAAAGGTGCCAAGATGGGAGATGGAATCCTTAGTCTAGAGAACAGATAGGAAGCTGGTTTGGCCAGAACACCAAGTGTGCAAAAGGCATTAATATGAAAGAAGTCAACAACTATGAAATACCCAAAGAGAAGTTATCAGTGTAGAAACAGATGCCAGGAGAGGACATGCTTTTGCACGGAGAATGATATTTTGAAGGCAAATTGGCCGAGGTCTTATTTTCGCTCTGGTCTGTTTGTGTTTGCTGCCTGCTTAGACCCGGATCGTTCAGGAATAGGAAGCAAAATATTTATTCATCTTCCTATCCTTGAACTCCCCTCAGCATGAAGCCTTATTTTCCTACCCAGGCCTTCATAATCCTTGGCAGTGATGACTAGGTTCTTTGGGCAGTTTTATTTGTCTGAAAGTATATCAGCTGATGGAGGTGGTAGTCATCAAGTCTGATGTAACTCAGGAGATTTCCTCATTGTATCCCAGATGAAATACCCTAGGAAAGTAAGTTCACAGGTGGTCTGCTCTGGAATTCTAAGATCTGGAGACTGACCACACAAGGCCCAGGAGACAAGTTGGCCTCCTTCCATAAATCAAGTGACACCATTTACAGACTCTAGGAGGCACTAGACTAGCATGGGAGTTTTGTTTTATCTGGATGGAGGGGAAATTTTCTCCTTATCCCATTGCCGAGATGTCTTGGTTTTCCTGTCACCCTTGAAGACCTCAGATGGCTTAAATAAAGCCATCATTTTTATGTGTTGAAAAGATAAACAAATGAATCCCAACAGGGTCAGCAGAAACTGTCCATTCACAGTTCTCTCCCTCCCCCCAAGCCTATCTACCCTAGAAGGAAAAGTTCCCCTTGGGCTAACTGCAGCTTATGTTTGAAAGCCTAATAGGACCAATTGTAATGAGAGACATTTGATAAGGATCTAAGGCATTCAGGGACCAGGACAGAGAGGAGCTACAAAGGGACATTTGTCAGATGGCATTGTTCAGTCCTGGGCCAACCAGGTCAGGCCATATGGACCCACTGATCATCTGTGTGTCCTGGCTTTCCTTAGAAAGACCCAATACCAAGAAAAGTGTGGATTCTTCCTTATTCAGGTCTTGTTTGAGGATTAAACATATTTTAGTCAAAGGAAAGGGGCCAAGGGAATCTCTTTTCCTAAAGTGAATATCCTCTGCTTACCCTTTACACACACACACACACACACACACACACACACACACACACACACACTCACACTCACACAATACACCTATTTCTTGCTTCTCTTATTTCCAATTTGATTCCCATTGGAATTTGTCCCTGGAAAGACATTTCCTTTGGTTTTCCTCTCAGGGTTCAGAGATATAAAAGTTCTATTGCTTTTCACTGAAACTATACCAATGCATAAGCCATAGGCTAGTAATTGGACAGGGAAGTGTTACTACTCTTCAGTAACTTCTCATGTGAATTTATAGAACAGGGGATGGCAGAGCTGGGAGGGGCCTTAGAACAGGGGATGGCAGAGCTGGGAGGGGCCTTAGAACAGGGGATGGCAGAGCTGGGAGGGGCCTTAGAACAGGGGATGTAAGAGCTGGGAGGGGCCTTAGAATAGGGGATGTCAGAACTGGGAGGGGCCTTAGAACAGGGAATATAAGAGCTGGGCCTTAGAATATAGATTGGTGGATATGGAAGGACCTTTCGAATGCTGAACACACCATAACTAGAAGGTACTTTCAAAACTGTCTAATACAGCCTTCATTTTAAATGAGGAAAATTGAAATCCCGACAGTGGCTTGTGCCATCCCCAGGTCAGGTCCATGCTGACCTAGGAGACCCTTTGGAGGATGGTGAGGATGAGTTTAAACCAGACAGGCTTCAGAGAAGGGTAGGATTCCACAGCTTCTGATAAAGACTCCACAACACTGAAGTGCTACATCTTTCATTTATTACCTGCATGGTGTTGGGCAACTCAATTAACCTCTGTGAGCCTTGGTTTCCTCTTTTGAACACATGAAGTAGTCGGACTGCCTAGGTGACCTCTGAGGGACATTCCAGCTTTGAATCTGCCGATCCTACAAAACCCAGCTCATTGTGCTGCTGCCTTTGAGCCAAGGGAGACAATCCAGGCAAACCAGGAGGTGTTCATGGGATCCGGGAGTCTCTGTTTCTCATTATCTGAATGACATTGCCACAAACATTTATTGTCATAAAGGAAGTTATTCAAATACAATCAATTAGGCAACTATATTAGCATATTTTTCATTGTAATATAACAACAAAGAATATATCCCACTGAATGTATTTATCGGCTTTCTGAGCTAATATTTGTTAAAGTGATTAATATGTTTTTCAAATATATCTGACAAGTGTGGCAGAAATTATTTATCTCCACAAACAACATTCTTAAAGGGCAAGATTTGCTAAATTCACAACAATGCTGGGTCTGCTGGCAGCTCGCTACATTGGAAGGAGCCCCAGACCTGGAGGCAGGTGGCCCAGGTTTGAGTAATGGGAGGAAAACGAGGAGGTCCATGGCCCTGGAACAGCTCCTCCACGGTGGGCCTGTTTCCTCAACTGAAAAATGAAGGACTTCCCATCCTGACCTTCTTGGTTCTAAGGACCCTCTGGCTTTCTGGGTTCTAACATACTATCTTCCAAAATACATTCGTAGCATATTATCTGTCTTCCAAGCTCTCCATCAACTTGGATATTCTCAGTTCTGAGGACTCTCACTCAGGTATTCAGTGTTCTCAATCTCTTTCAGCTCCCATATTCCCTGGTCAAAAGCCCTCTCAGCCTTGATACTCCCTCTTCTAAGACTCCTCCCAGCTCTGACACTCCCTGTTCTGAGGCCCTTCCCAGCTCTGACACTCCCTGTTCTGAGGCCCCTCCCAGCTCTGACACTCCCTGTTCTGAGGCCCCTCCCAGCTCTGACCCTCCCTGTTCTGAGGCTCCTCCCAGCTCTGACATTCTCTATTTGAATAGCCCTTTTAGATCTATACTTCAATGTTTTAAGATTCACATGTTTTCTGTTCTATTCAATTTAACAAGCCCATCCTGAGATGGGTTCCACTCTGCTGGTTGTCATGCTGACATTCTACACTCTCAGATTCTTCTCGCCTCTCCTTTGTTCTTTGACCAAGTCCCCTCTTAACACTGAGCTTCCCCTTCATCATCTGTAAAATTAAACACCTAACCTAGACCATGGGTGTTGAAATCAAAGAGAAACACTGAAGCACTTATAAGGATCCCTGTGGGCCCATGCTGACTTAGAAAACTACATAATAGTATTCACAAAGGATCTGCTTTGTTAAATGATTACATTGTAACCTGATTGGGCAACACTGGGGAATGTTGTGGCTCTGCATTTGCTGCGTCTGAACTAGAGACCCGAGGAGGTTTCTTCCTAAGAATCTGCAGTTCTAGGATACACTGACACCAACATCTTTCTTTATTTTAGTCCAAGGCACAGTTAGCCTTCCAGGCCCCCAGGGCTGCAGCCTGGGAGTCATCTGGCTTCCTTCCCTCCATCTCACTGAAGAAATTTAGGGCACCATCAAAGAGTGTCATTTCCACTGGCACAATTCATCTGTCAGCATGGACCCTATTATCTAGTGCCTTAACCCTAGTTCAGGCCTCACCCCCTCCTCTCTGGACTCTCACAATAGCCTTCCAGTCTGTAGTCCTTGCTCAGGACTTTCCCTGCTCCTAAGCATCATCCTCACAGGAGCCAAAACGACATTTCCAAAGCACTAGTTGGACCGTATCCATTCTTTGTTCCAAAAGCCCCTGTGGCTCCCTACTTCCTTGAGGATCAAATATAATTCTTCTGTTTGGCATGTGATGCCCTTTATATCCTGGCCACAACTTACCTTGGCAGCTTCATTATACATTATTCCATTTCATCATTCATGCTAGGGTTCAGCCCAACTAGATTTCTTGCTGCTTCTCCCACCTCCATGTTTTTGTCTAGGCTCTTCTCCATCCCTGACATGTACCCTCTAACCTTCACCTCTTAGACTCTTTACTTTCCTTCAAAGCTCAGCTCAGCTGACATCTCCCATGTGAGTCCTCTCATCTGTTTTCAACACAGAGTATCTATCTATCTATCATCCATCATCTATCTATCTATGTGCATATGTATATATGTGCGTATGTGTATGGTTATGTATGCATGTGTATGTGTGTATGCATGCATATATGTGTATATGTCTGTGTGTATGTGTGTGTAAATGTGTATATGTTTCTCTGTGTGTATGTATGTGTGTGCATAAAACAAGAGAGAGAGAGTCCCGCATAGACAGAAAGACTCCAAATACAGAAAGACCCACATGTAGCAAAGAGGGGCTCAAGGAAAAGCAGGACAGAAATCTCCAGCCTCTTCTCCCCACACCCTTCTCCACAGGAGACTTTTATTCCTGCCTGGAGGGGAAATGAGGGGTTGAGACCAAAGGTCACTGAGCCCTCCTCAGAGGGAGGCAGTACCAGGCTAGAAGTCTATCTATCTGCTGCCTTACACAGTGTTCATCTAGGGGATATGATTGGCTTTGTTCTAACTTCTGATTGCTTTGTCATTATTGTTGGAGGGAAGGAGGACCCCCAACTCTATATCCAAGGCTTCTCCCCTTTCCCACCAAATACCAATTCCACAATGACCATACATAGCAAATAGCAAAGAAACCAATTTATCCAAATTACAGCAAACCAGAAATCAGAGAAAGTGTATGTAGGAAAATATCTACCAGGGAATACTGAATAAAGCAGCACTTCCATTGGGAGTGAGATAACTCAGCTCAACTAAGAAAGAGAGTCCTACATCTCACCTACAGGAGAACTCCCTGAAATCTCTCAAGTCACAAGCTGGGAGTAGGGATGTGATGGAGACTGCCTGCTCCTCTCTGGTCTCCCCAGAAGCTTTTCCTTCAGTAATCTCAGGTGGGGTTGACTTCTTCCATCTTCTTTCTTGAAGTTAGAAGTCAGAAGCGCCCAGCAACTCACCTCAAAGTTAGAACCATCCCCAAGGTGAACAGGGTGAGAACTGAAGCTCCCAATCCCCTACCAACCCTTCACACAGAGCGGGGCATCCATCTCTACCTATGAGGAGGA
The DNA here is from genome assembly GCA_028627135.1 of Pseudochirops cupreus. Lineage (NCBI taxonomy): Eukaryota > Metazoa > Chordata > Mammalia > Diprotodontia > Pseudocheiridae > Pseudochirops > Pseudochirops cupreus. Next base: position 579,348,580 of record CM053580.1, read on the forward strand.
ATTGCCATAGTCATGAGCTTGGGGACAGGATGATATATATGTGTATATGTGTGCATAAGTGTATGTATGAAGGCATGTATATATGTGTGTTGTGCATGTGTATATGTGTGCATATATACAATATAATACATAGGGATGTATATGGATGCATGTGTATCTATTATATATGGATATATTATATAAATTTATTTTCCATATTATAAAATCAATAACATTAATGTTATATATAAACAGAAATATAACACATATTATAAATTATGTTTATATATTATAAACATGAATATATACCATTTATATGTTGCACATGTGTGTATATGTGTGTGTTCACATGGGAATGTGTGTGTATATTTCTGTGTGTGTATCTTGCATTCACTCTGTTATGTTCTGTATATTACCCAATAAGCATGGTGTATTGACCAGAAAGCTGGCCTTGGAGCCAAGAAGATCTAGGCCCAAATCCAGTCTCCGACACAAATACTTCTCATGTGACCCTCGGCCCCTAGGCCCCTAGACTTAATCTCCCAGTGTTCTAAGTCAATGATGTCTAACTCAGATAGAAATGAGGATCACTAATCCAAACATAAGGATTCCTATAGACCCCATGTCTTAAAATATAATTTTAACTGTGTTCTACTGCATTTTTATTCATTTGGTTAACCATATCTCAGTTAAATTTTCATCTGGTTCAGGTGCCCCTCTGCAGCGTGGGGGGCCACCCATTCTGGGGAGCATATGTTTGCTACCTCTGCTCTTAGAATGTACATTTCAGAGAAGGTCCTACATTCGCAGAGATGGTTTTCTCACCTGGCAGCTCTCTCCAGCAATGAAATCAGTCCCTAAGGTTTCCTCTAGTTCTGATATTTTGGATTCTCAGGTACTTTCCAGCTCTGTTATTCTCTGTTCTAGAGTCCCATTCTCTCCCTCAGCTTCCCCTATACACACCCTCCAGCTAAGACATTCTTTATTCAGAAGTCCTTCCCTGATCACTGATCTCTGTTCTAAGGTTTCTCCTGCTCTAACAATCTACAGGTCCATGGGTATCTTGTCCCATCAATCTTCTGTGTCTTGCCAACAGTTCTAGACCAGGATTAATAGAAAGAACATTGCTGTGTGGGGACCAATCTTGGACCCAGCTCTTTGGAGGAAGGTCAGCTCCCTGCTGGAGGTGACTGCATGAGGATGAGGGCAAAGAAAATCTGATGGAGAAGGAAGATGAGAAAGGAAGGCAAGAGGCAAGGGCAGGCCCCAGAGCCTGTTTCCAGGAGGAAATAGCTCCCCCATCTCCCTTGGGGATGAGTTAGCTCCCTGGAGCCTACGGAGACTCCCCAGGGAACATGGAAGGCCTTGTTTGCCCTCTGCCTAACTGTTCTGCATTAAAAGTGACCAACCTACATTGAGGATGTTTTCTCACCTGGGAGTTCCTTATACCATTAAAATCACAGATCTAGTCCCTAACTCCATCACTATATTTTACATACTTATACATGTATTATATACTTTTTTATGCTTATTCATGGAGTATCCACTCCCCTTCACATACCCTTTTACAGATGAGGAAACTGAGGCAAAAGTTAAATGACTTGCCTAGGATAACCCAACTATTAAATGTCTGAGGTTGGTTTTGAATTCAGGTCTTCCTGATTCCAGACCCAGAAGGCTTTCTTATCCATTGCACCCTTCATGGCCACCACTCTCCTATGTGGGTTGTCTCTCTCTGAAGTATTAAAATGTATGTTCCTTAAAGTTAGATCCTGTTTCAATTTTATATTGTATCTCCACCACCTAGCATAATGGTTGGCACGAATAAGTGCCTAATGAGTGTGTTTTCATTCATTCATTCACTCACTCACAGTACAAACATACAGTGTTTAATAAATGTCTATTGATTGATTGATTTCCTGAAGAAAAATTATGGAGGGAGGCAGAAGGACTCAGACACCTAAAAGAAAGCAGAAAGGGCATCCACCAAAGAGGAGATATTTGGGGAATGCCAAGAGGAGGGAAAGACCAACTTGGTCAATGGCACCCATTGGATGGATGAAAGCCAGCACTATCTGCATTGTCCTCAGAGAATCTGCTGTGCTTGCTTTCCCCAGGGAACGAAGAGGATGATGATGGGGAAGCATATAGGGAATACACATGACTTGATATTTCAATTGTCAAAATTCTTGGTTGTGGGCTTTGAGTAACCAGAACAATATCTGAGATTTCCTGACCCCAATTCAACCCAGGAGAAATTCACTGGCATTTTCAACTCAGTATGTCCAAAGTGGAGCTCATTATCTCCCCCACCCCAATCTTTCCTGCTTCCAAACTTCTCTGTTAATTTCTCAGTCACCCATCCAGTCACATGAACTCTTAACCTAGATATCATATCAACTCCTCACTCCCCATATAGCCAATCTACTACCAAGTCTTGGGGTTCTACCTTCATGGCATCTCTCACATATCTTATGGTCTCTCCACTTCCACAGCTGCCACCACTCGTCAAATCAACATCTAGGCTATTGAATCAGCCTAATTATCAAGTGTCTCCTCATTCCAGTCCATCTCTGTTCTGCTACTGAGAGTCTGACCATGTCACTCACTCAACCACATTCACTGGCTCCCTGTTCCCCCCAGGGTCAAATAAAATTTCTCCATTTGGGGTTTCCTTCATCACCTGGAACCTCCCTACATTTCCAGTATTCTTACATCTCATTACTTTCTAAATACTCTACAATCCAGATACATAGGCCTTCTTGCTATTCCTAAAGCATGATCTCCATCTCCAGACTCCAAGTCTTTGTGCTGGATGCTCCCCATGCACTTCACTTTCTGGCTTCCTTGGTCTCCTTTAAGGCTCTGCTTAAAGCCCCCTCTATCTAGGAAGCTAGTAGTGTTTTCTCCCTGATATAACCTTCATTTTGTACTGTAGATATCTTGCACTTTCATGTTGTCTTCTCCATTAGAATTTAAGTCGCTTGAGGGCAGGGACCTGTTTTTTATTTCTTTGTATTCTCATTACTTAGCACAGTTTCTGGCATGTAGAAAATGCCTGATCAATGTTTATTGATTAACTGAGAATATTGATTTTGGAGTCCAGGTACACATTTCAGATCTTCCAGTTAGGTTTGCGGACCTTGGGCAATTCATTTGCTCTCTAGGTTTCAATTTTTTTCCTCCATAACATAAAGGACTGATATTAATCATCTTTAAAGTCAATCAACAGACTAATTCAAAAGCCTTTATTAAATGCATATGTAAATGGGTAATGATTAGACATAAAGGATAATATCATAAGCAAATTAGGGGAACATGGAAAATTTTACCTGTCAAATATTTGGATAAGGGGAAAGTTTACAACCTAACAAGAGATACAGAGGATCATAGAAAGAAAAAAGACTCACTGTGATTACATGGAATTGAAAAGATGTTACAGAAACAAAGCCAGTGCAGCCAGAATTAGAAGGGAAGCAGGAAACTGGAGGAAAGTTTTTATAGCAATTTCTCTGATAAAAGCCTCGTTTCTCAAATATATAGAGAGAACTGAGTCAAATTATAAAATACATATAAATTATAAAATTATAAATTATAATATATAATATAATTATAATATAATTAAAATATAAAATTATATAATATAAATATAAAATTATAAAAATAACATCCATTACCCAATTGATAAATGGTCAAAGGATATGAATAGGCAATTTTCAGAAAAAGAAATCAAAGCTATCTCTAAAAATAGGGGAAAATGCTCTAAATTACTATTGATTAGAGAAATGCAAATTAAAACAACTCTGAGATATCACCTCTCGTCCATGAGATTGGCTAACAAGATCAAAAAGGAAAATGACAAATTCTGAAGATGGTGTGGAAAAATAAGGGTGGTAATGCATTTTTGGTGGAGTTGTGAACAGGTAAGGAAAGGGAGGGAAGGCGAGGCGAGGTAAAGCGAGCGAAATACCTACTTTGTGCCAGATCTTGTGCTGAGTGCTTTACAAATATTCTCTCATGTGGTTTTCACAAAAATTCTTTGAGGCGGGGCTGTTATTATCCCAATTTTATAGACAAGGAAATTGAGGCAAGCAGATGACGTGACCTGCTCATGGTCCCATAGCTACTAAGTGTCTGAATCTGACCCTGAACTAAGGCTATCCTGATTCCATGCCCAGTGCTCTCCAGCGTGCCACACTGTTGACTATTTAATAAAGTGATATAGAAATAAGATTGACGCAGCGCATCCCCCTGCCCCCCCCCACCCCCCCGCAGTCTGCACCAGTGTCTTGCCACTATGTGCAGAGTCCCAGGGAAAGCAGCTGAAGCTCACACAGCACATGTGGCAAAGCTACTAACTCCCAAGTCCTCTCCTGGAGGCCATGTTGTTAGTGTTCAATGTTCTCCAAAAGAATGGTGTCCTCTTGAGCTGAGCTCCTAGTAGAGTCGTGAATGCGTGTCCACATTGACCTTGATTTCCAAGGAAGCGACTTCCCTCAGCCACGCTGCTAAGATGCCAGAGGAAGATGAGAAGTCCTCCAGAGTTTGAAAAGTTCTTTGGCCCAAGTGTGGAAAGGATGGGAAAAGGAGACCCGGGCCAAAGCTGAGGCCATGTCCTCCAAATGCTTCTTGGAGAAGATGACAATGGATAAGAGGAAGATCCTAATCCCTGGCCTGGGTTACCAAAAATATGTCCCTTGAGGGCACCATTGATGCCCCTCTAATCAGAAAGGAAAGTGAAATGTCTATTCAGTATTCCCACTAAGTGTTTTGTGTGTTGATGTTTTAGGTCTCATTCTCCCTGGAGAATATAATTGTAGTGATAAGTTAGGGCTTCATGTTTAAATCTTTATTAATGAATTATTCTGAATCATTCTTGTATTTTAAGCATTACTTTTGTGTGGAAGAAGTAAATAGCTGTCCTTGATTTACACTGTACATGTCTCATACTTTCGCTCCCTTCTTGGGTAGACCCTAGACATGATCATGCTAAACGGAAACTCTAAATGATTCTTTCTGGGGCTCCAGGCAGAGGCATAAAGAGCCAGTGAATTCAAGAGAAGTATCCTACCCATGTCTCTAGGGGTTAGGGTCCCCCTAGCATGAACCACATCTACTGGCGTTTCCATGGTTAAGAGTCTTTTTAGAAGGGGAAAGAGAGAGAAAGAAAGAGAGAAAGAGAGAGAGGGAGAGAGAGAGAAAGAAAGTACCATGGGTCCAAGCCATTCTGTGTGGTGTCTGACTATATATATACACACATATATACATACATATATATATATATATACGTATATATATACACATATATACTCACATACATACATATACACACAAACATACATATATGCATACACAAAATATATGGAATTTAAACACAAAGGAATTTCAGGGGGGATGGGGGGAGAGGCGCCACATGTTGGGGATACCTTCCAGCTATAAATTTTCTGATCCATGTCTTACCCAATATGACCACATTCATTGCCTGACATTTCTGTAAATACTAAGATTGAACAGGCTAATGTGAGCTTCTATATAATTAATTTAAAGCTATCACCTTTGCTCTCTGGGTGGTGGGGTCCAGGTGGGCGGCAGAACTTGGGTCCTGGTGTAGAAGCCAAAGGCACCAACGTGGGAGAAGTTTGGTTGAAATGGATACTCCTCATGTTATACCACTAAAAAGGTTTTGTGGGGAGGAAGGCATAGGGGAGGGGGGAAGGAGGAGTTATGAATAACCCTCTTAATCCTGGCGAGTGCGGCTGGCCAGTCCTCTGACAGGCATGTTTATGGACGCCCTGTCTGCCCCATTACCTAGTGTCCTACTCCGAAGGGGCTCTCTGTGTTCTGGGCCTGGATAGCCATCACCCCTCCTGGATGGCAGCCCAGTCTACCTGCAACATCTTCCCAAACTCAGACAGGCTCAGTTTTTCCACTAGGCTCACTGGGTTTCTTATGATCAGACTCTGGGTTGGGGAGGAGAGGGCGGAATGTGCACCACAGGCCACCCTGTCCTATGAGCTAACAGCTGATTGCAAAATGAAGGACTGTGGCAGCCAAGGGGTTGTTTTGATGCCTGAAGACTGGTCTGACTGTTCTGTTTGTTTTTGCTGAGCTGGTTAGGTCTTCAGTCTGAGAGGAAGAAGGCCTGACGCTAACATTCCGTGCAGCATTGGCCAAGCAGCCTCCCCTCTCCAGGCCTCAGTTTACCTATCTATAAAATAGAAGACGTATGAGATCACCTTTAGAGAATCCTTCTGTTCATCATATTCTCCATTCTTAGAGCCCTCAGATATTCTCTGTTGTAACACTTTAACATGAAGTAGAAAGAATTTGGAGTCAAAGGTTCTAGGTTCAAATCTTGTCTCTCTCACTTACACTCCTAAGTAATTTTAAGTCTCAGTTTTCCTCTCTGGAAAACAAGATAATTGGATTCAAAGGTATCTATGGCCCTTCCTTAGTCTGAATCCTACGTAAATGCCTCTGATTATGAAGCTTGTTATTCTATAGGGTTTTAAGGGAAAGGGCAACAAAAATGTTTCCCCATTCTTAGATAGTAGATAGATAGATGATAGATAGATAGACAGACAGACAGACAGACAGGATAGATAGATAGATAGATAGATAGAATGGATGGATAGATAGTATGGATGGATAGATAGATAGATAGATAGACAGATAGATAGATAGGTAGATAGATGGATAGATAGATAGGATGGATGGATAGATAGTATGGATGGATAGATAGATAGATAGACAGACAGGATAGATAGATACATAGATAGATGCATAGACAGATACACACATACATAGATGAGAGAGAGACAGAGAGGAGAGAGAGAGAGGGTGTTCAGAGCATCTAACCCAAATCCCTCTCCTATTTGAATATTCTACCCCAGGTCCCTATATCTATTTCTTGACCTGTTCTTCAGCACCTGGGTTCCTAGTGGACCACAAACTTCAAAGAAGTAAATGAGATATCAGACTGCATATAGCACAAATGGGGGAAGAGGGGTTCAGGTGTTGGGCTCAAGTTGTTGTGAGCTATTTAGATCAAATTGGAAGTATTGGAATCAGAAATGGATGCCATTTTTTTTATGAAGAAAATGAACAGAGGAAAATGACCAGGTGGTAAGGGAACCCAAGACCAAGCCATATAAGAACTGGCTTAATGGATTTGGGATGTTCAGTCTGGAGGACAGAAAATTTGATGATTAGGGAAGGGGAAGAAATTACCACTGTCTTCCAAGGATGAAGGAAGGAAGAAGAGAAGGAATGGGCCAGTGTATGTTTGGAGGTATGCGTGTAAAACTGTATGTTTTTATATATGGACATAGAATCATGAATCTAGAACCGAAAAGGAGCTCAATGGTCATGTACTCCAACCTCCTCATTGTACAGATGAGGAAACTGAGGCAAACAGGGTGAAGTGACTTTCCCAGGATCATAAAGACAAAAGTCAGTGATATAGGCAGACCTGAATGTGGGTCTTCTGCCTCTGAGGTCAGCACTCTGTCCATTCCCTCTAATGATTGTTTCCAATCCATCTTGTATTCATCTCCTTTGTACACAGCTGTTTGCAAGCCTTCTCTCCCACTAGACTGTGAGCTTCTAGAGAAGGAACTGTCTTTTGTCTTTCTGTATACCCAAGCACTTAGAAGAGTGCCTGGTATATAGGAGGTGTTTTATAAATGTTTGTTGGCCGACCAATTTCCTCTGTACTGTGCTTTGAGTATCGGTACCTGTCTGTGAGATTGGGTGTGCATAAGCCTGTCTGTTTGTCTCTATCTCTGTCAGCTTGAGTCTGTGTATGCCTCTGTGTGTACAGAGATGTCTGAGTCTGTCCAAGTCAGTGAGTACTGTAGAGATGCTGAAACAATTTAATGGAGTCAGTTCTTCCAAAGAGACAAACATTTTTGCAGTAATAATTAAGATCATTGGGGCACCCAAACCCACATGCCTATCTCAGCCAAAAACGATGGTTGCACATATGTGTCCTTTGAAATCATTGTAAAGGAGACTGCATAAACTTGATTTTGTTCTGCAAAGAGGAGCTTGATTCCTGATTAAAAACAGAACTTGGCCCAACCCTCAATTCCTCAGGCCCTATCCCTCCAGCTCTCAGTACATGTGAGCAAAACAAAATATTTTGGGGGCTCTGCCAACTGCTCCTTAGTTCCAGGTCCCCACATATGCAGGAGAAAAAACATTCTCTGTTCGGTGTTTTAACATTCCCTCTTCAGAGGTCCCTGACAGCTCTGACATTCTAAGTTCTAAATTCTAATTCTGTATTCTCAGGTCCTTGAGAGGTCTGATGTCCTGTTCTAAAGTCCCATCCAGCTCTGAATTTTTAAGTTCTTTATTCTAAAATCACTTCCTTCTCTCTTGTTTTATGTTCTATGCTTCCTCTTAACCCCCCATTTGATGTTCCATATGTTAAAGTTCAAAGATTCCCAACAGCTGGGATATTATTTATTCTGAGGTCCTTTCCAACCTTCATCATGTGAGATAATATGTATAAAATTTTTCATAAATCTTAAAGTGCCTTAAATGCTAGCTATCGTTGCTGTTGTCTTTGTTGTAACTGTATTCTACAGTTCCTTACTACTTTATCATTCTATGTTTTAGAATCATGGAATTCTAAGGAAATGGGAGACATTTTTTTTCATTTAAATCGGGAAGTGGATTTCCATTTCATCTCAGAAAGAAATAAGTCAACTTTCCTATCACCTCAGAAAATTGTTGCTTTTTTCTAAGA
>CM053580.1:579365431-579396225 GCA_028627135.1 Pseudochirops cupreus
ATTTTTTTTTATAGTTTCACTATCTAAACAAAGAATTGTTCGGTCAATCAACTAACATTTATTAATTGACTATTATGTGTCAGGTCTTATTCTAGGTACTGATTCCTTTCTAGGAAAGAAAGAAAGAAAGAAAGAAAGAAAGAAAGAAAGAAAGAAAGAAAGAAAAAAGAAAGGAAGGAAGGAAGGAAGGAAGGAAGAAGGGAAGAGGAAGGGAGGGAGGAGGACATGGTATAACTATAATAACCAACCTTGAACCTGGAAGAGAAATGAGAAAGTGCTCTGTCCTTTCTTCTTGACTATCACGGAGGACTGTGGAGGTAGACCAGAGATGAAACTATCAATATCACTGCGTTTTATTAGTTTGACTGAACTGATTTTTTTCCTCCTGTTTTTAATTCTTTGTTAAAGGGGAGAACTCACCCAACAGGGTGAAGGGAGAGATTTATTTTTGAACGAAGGTGATATAAAAACAAAAGCAAGACACTCACATGTAACCCACACATTGAACAAAGAATGGTCATGTTGAAAGGAGTCCCCACAGAAGGACTGAGATAGAAGGGAGTGGACTGGACATCATTCTGTAAGCCAGAAGAAGCCAGTGCTGGTGCTGGCAGGGGCCTCAGCACCCTGGAATATCAGGGCTTGGAACAAGCCTCAGAATGGAGATCACAGAGGAGCAGACTTGGACTGGACCTTAGAACATGGCCTGGCAGAGGGGAAGGGATTTCAGAACACTGTCAGAAGTGGGGAAGATTTTCAAACTAGAAATGTCAGAGCCTGGAAGGGCTTCAGGGGGTATCAGAATAAGGGGGTCCCTGAACGTCACGTATTTTATAGAGATTGGGAAAAGCGAGGCCGAGAAAAGCAAGGGGAAGCCACGAGGTCGTCCCGCCAGCCAGTGGTCAATCCAGGCCCGGAAGGCAGCTCTCCCTCCTCCCAGACTGGAGCTCCTTTAGACTATCCCACGTTCTTGTCACAAAATCTTATAAGTCAGGAACCAAGACACAGCTGGGATGGCTGTTTAGCCTAAACAAAAGAGCCCTTTGGTCTCCAGCCTCCCCGATTGCCCTGTGACCTCTTCAGCGTCTCCGGGTTATTACAAGGGCCCTCTTGTGAGAATCCAATTAGAAAACTGGTTTGTCCTGGCTGGGAATAGTCAGGAAGACCAGATGACTTCTGGTTTGAGTTGGACAGATCCCAGCACCATCCCCATAGCTTCCCTCCAAAGTGCCAGGGGGTCCAGTCTCAATTAGGCTCTCCCTTCTAGCCCACCGACCCCCTTCCCTGACTGTTGTAGTATTTGTTCCTTGTTTTCAAAGAGGACCATGGCATCAGGGAAATGATGACATGACTAAGCCGGCTTGGAGAGTGGACAATGAACCAGGCTGGAATTCAGAATATCTGTGGTCTGTTGTCTCCCTCAACCACTACTCACAGAGTGACCTTAGACAAGTCACTCCCCCTCTGGACCTCAATTTCTCAATTCAACAAACAAATGAAGTAAATATTTATTAAATGCATCTCTTTGAGGGAGCATGCCATATAAGGAGGGTCTCCTAGGTTCAAATCCTGTCTCTGACACTCACTAGCCATGTGACTCTGGATAATTCAGTTAACCTTTCTAAGTTTGGTCTACAAAATTGAGATACTACTTATGAATGGCACTTACATAGAATGCTTTAAGTTTTTGCCAAGCATTTACATACTCCATCTCTGTGAACTAGCTCCTAGTTTTGTACCCATTTTACAGATAAGACAACTGAAGCAGGAAAAGCCAAGTGGCTTGCCCAGGGTCGCTAACAGAGTTAATGAGAGTCTGAGGCAGGGTTAGCACCTGTCTAAGATCAGGTGCTCTATGCGCTGTGTCCTCTCACTACCTTGTCCTTCCAAGGCTGTCGAGAGGCATTGTGGCTCAGTGGGTTTGAAATGCCACGGAAACCTGAAAGGATTCTAGAAATGCCTGGCCATCAGCACTGTTGGTATTATCAAAGCAACTACTACACGTAAGCAAAAGGAGTCAGGGAAATCTGGTCCAGGGCATACCTCTGCCACTGGCTGTGTGACCCTGAGCCCAGTCTTGAGCCTCTCTGTGCCTCAGGGCAATGTGGTAAGACTGGAAGATGCAAAGTAGGGAGGTCTTCCTCACACTTATGAAACTCTGCTCTGTCCTGACCTCAGGAAGCTTACATACTGTTGGGTTTTAGCAGGGAGAGAGAAGTTAAAACAGGAATAAGCACTTATTGACCAGGTGGGTGGAAGGGCTTCCTGAAGAAGGTAACACCAGAGCAGAGCCTTGAAGGAAGCTCAGAAATCTAAGGGGCAGAGAAGGGAGGGAGAGTACACCAGGCAAGGGGCACAGCCTGGGCAAAAGCAATGAGGCAGGAAGTCAGGTAACATGCCCAAATGATACCCCACCCTGCCTGGCTCCCAGGGCTGGTGTGGGTCTGATGAGCTAACAGACCATAACAGGCTTTGTCAGGCCCATCACCCAGGGCGAGATTAGACCCTGAAGCTTGAGTTTTCTGGTCCTTCCAGCCACCCACTTCCCTTTCTCCATCTTCCTATGGCAGAGCCCAGACCTGGGAGAGAAGGAGTCTCTTTGTGCCCAACTGGGGAGCAGTCTTCAGCATTGAGACCGAAGGAAAAATAAACGGAAACAGGGGAAGGTTTTCAGCTGGCGGATTTCTGACGTCCACCATTGTGCAGCCGAGGGGAAACGTCTGTCTGAGAGACCACCTGTTGAGAAAAACAGCCTGGCTCAGCATCCACCCAGGTGTGGCTTCAGCCAGCCACTTCAGTGTCTGCAGCACACACACACACACACACACACACACTCACACACATGCATGTATACACACATGCACACAGACACATACGTGCATTGCACTCACACACGTGCACACATATACACACACATGTGTGTGCACATAGACACACATGCACACAGAGACAGACACACACATGCATTGCACTCACACACATGCCCATATATACACACACAGAGACAGACACATACATACACTGTGTCTCTCTCACTGTCTCTTCACTGTCTCTCTGTCTGTCTCACTCCTCTCTATCCCTCTGTTTCCTTGTCTCTGTCTCTCTCTTTATGTCTCTTTCTCTGTCTCTTTCTGTCTTTGTCTCTGTCTCTCTCTGTCCCTTTCTGTAACTCTGTCTCTCTCTGTCTCTGTCTCGCTCCTCTCTATCCCTGTTTCCTTGTCTCTGTCTCTCTCTGTCTCACTGTATCTCTGTCTCTCTATTTCTGTCTCTGTCTTTCTCCATCTCCATCTCTCTCTGTCTCTGTCTCTCTCTCTGTCTCTGTCTCCCCTCACTATTTCTGTCTCTAATTCTATCTCCTTCTGTCTCCCCACTCATTCTGATATAATTTCTCACACTTACATATTTTTACTGTCTTTCTCTCACATATATTTTACATTCCTCTCTCCCCATTTTGTCTCATTCCTCTGTGTCTCTCAGACACACTCTTTGTGTCCCTCTCTTTCCAATTATGTCTCCTTCATTTCTCACTCATTATCTCTCTGTCTCTGTCTCTTGTCTCTTCTCCTCTCTTCTCTATTCTCGTCTTCCCTTCCTTTCCCTCCCTCCCCTCCTCCTCTCCCTCTTTGTCTCTCAGTCTTTCTTTCTGTTTCTCCACTTACCCAACTTACGGCTTTCTTTCTCTGTGTGTGTCTTTCTCTGACTCTCTCTGTGTCTCTCCCTGTCTCTGTATTTGTGTCTCTTCCTTCTCTCTCCAGCATACACACACGTGCACACACACACATGCACACATACACACTTGGCCTTCTTGACCACAGCAAGGTTCTCTTTGAAAAGAAAACTCTCGGCTGGGGAATAACTTCCAGCCAGTGCTAAGATTTCCAACCGTTGAGAGTGCCTCTATTTTTCCAGGCATTATGAAAATAAGATTGAGGGGGGAAAGGCCTGTAATACGTTCACTATTTCCTGTCTCCAAAGCCCTGCACGTCCCTCAGGGGTGCGGCCCAAGTGGAATTATCTCTTCTCTGGCTAGAAGTGAGACTTGCAGGCCAAAAAACACCACTCCAGAAAAAATATGAGAGAGAGACAGAGAGAGAGGAGAAGAGAGAGAGACAGAGACAGAGAAGAGAGATAGAGGGAGAGGGAGAGAGAGAGACAGAGAGAGAGAAAAGCAAAGAATGAACTACTCAGTGATAGGCTAGAGTGTGTAGGATCAGGGTTCAGATGTAGAGAAACCATCCAGTTCTGTCCCCACCCCATGGTAACACTGGTCCTCGCCTGCTCTGAATGCTGATGCTTCCTTCCCTACTTAGGAAAGTACTTGAAGATCTGCAGGCCTTGGTGTGTGAAGCCAACAGATTCCCCACCAGAGACAAATCACAAAAATGATGTGGGGGGGGGGGAATTCTCTCTCCTTTCTCTTCTCATGCTGAAAGACAGAAGAAAGAAAGCAAATCCAACAGACCCACCATCATTCCAGGACCAACTTTCCCTTTGTGAGAACGGTCTTATTTTCCCAGAGCCACCAAGGATATGTTTTTTTGGAGCAGACTTTTTTTTAAGTCAATTCTGCAGAGTTGATAGAACAGAGAACATCAGAGCCGGAGGGGATCTTAGAACATAGAACTCTTGGAAGCCAAACAGCCAAAAGGGTGCAAAGAAAAGTGTGTGAGAAGAGGAGCCCACCATATTCTAGGCCCAGCTCTGCAGTAGGTATTGGGGACGCTGCTGAGTCATTTCCCTTTTGACGGCTTTGGCTTCCTAATTTTCCAAATGAAAGAATTGGAATAAGCAGTGTCAGGAACAATCGTCCGGGTTCTAATTCTTTCCTCCTCAACCATTCTGTGTTCTACTGCTCTAAGGTTTGTGCTGACTCTGTGTTCTAAGGGCCCTCCCACTGCTGATATGCTCTATCCCTAAGGCTGATACAAAAGGGAGCCGGAAGGTGCAGTGGGCAGAGCTATGGGCATGGGGTCAGGAAGGCCCGAGTTCAAATCTCTCCTCCGACTCTTACTTGCTGTGTGACCCTGAGCAGGTTGTTCCACCTGTCTGCCTCAGCTTCCGCATTTGTAAAATGAAGCAGCTGGATTCAAAGATCTCCAAGGTCCCTGGGAATTCAGATAGATGATCTTAACAGCTCCCTCTGGCATTAATATAGCCAACAGTTAAGCACTTACCTTGTGCCAGGCGCCGTACTAGTGCTTATAAATAGTGTTTCATTTCATCTTCCCAACAACCCAGTGAGGTAAGTGCTATTATGATCCCCACTTTACAGCTGAGGAAACTGAGGCAAGGAGAGGTTAAGGGACTTGCCCAAAGTCAAACAGCCAGGAAGTACCTAAAGCCAGATGGTCTCCATTTTACAGATGAGGAAACTGAGGAAAACAGGGTTAAGTGACTTGCCCAGTGTCACCTGGCTAGTAAGTGTCTGAGACTGGATTTGAATTCAGGACTTCCTGACTCCCAGCCTGACGCTCTCCCCAAGGCACCACCTAACAGCCATTGTACACAGTGAGTTTTTAGGGAAACTGCCCTGCCCAATTTCATGTGCAAAACCCTTGATCTGTGACTCTGGTTTCCAACTGGCTTATTCTCATTTATTCTATGTCACATAACTGCTTGTGGAATGGCCTTATTCTCTTTATCTCGGGTTTGGGGAGGCAAGTCTTAGAACAGTGAAGAGGTGTCCTAGCCAAACCCGGAGCCCCATGAGATTTGCCTTCCACCTCTTTCAGCCTAGGCACACCCTCCTCTGGTCCCTGTTCACAGTTAAGTCTTTGGGGTTGTTTTTGAAGTTTGAAAAAAAAACATTGCTTAGTGAGTTTTGAGGTCAAGAACAGGAAAAATATGAACTTCAAAACTCATCTCATTTTAAAAAATACATATTATTATTTTAAGTAACTCAAATTGGCAGAACTTTGAAGCCTGCGGCCTGATGGGGAATGGATCTTCTCTGATGCTTTCCAATAGGCACCATTTGGGGTGGGCTGGGGTGGTGAGGGATAGAGGTGAGGCCATGCCTGGCCAGCCTGGCCAACCCACATGTGCAGATGTGCCCAGGATACAGATGCTCCGCTGGCCCCTTGGCGGGGAAGGCTTGACACGAAGAGGCTGGAAGGGGCTGGCTGGGGGAGGGACTTCTGAGTCTCATCTTGTTCTGTTTTCCTTCTTCCAGTGACCCGGACCTCCCCAAGGGCCATCGCCCATCCTCTCCCTCCCCTGGGTATCGGGGCCAGAAGAGCATCATGTCCCAGACAGAGGTTTCCAGTTGTCTGCTAGCATCCCGGCTCGCTCACGTCAGCCGAGCCCCACAGAGGTAAACAGCCCGGCTTTGCTTTCTCTCTCTTCCTCCAGCTCCTGGTGACTCACTCCATCTCCCCCCTCCCTCTCATTCTCTTTTTCTCATTCGACACCTGCCCCTCCCTAGCTCTTCCTCCATGGGAATCTCTCTCTCCCGAAACTCTCATCCTCCCCTTGTGTCTCCCCTTCATAGGCACTTTCTTCTCTCTCCTTTCTACTCTTTCTTCCTCCTTTCTTTTTCTAGGTTTTGCCTCCCTTTCCACCCTTCCTCTCTTTGACCCTCCTCATTCCCTTCTCTCTCCTCCAATTTTCTTCTCTCTTCCCATATTTCTTTCTTCAATCTCTCTCCTCTCTCCCCTATTTCTTCATCTCTTCTCCTTTTTCTGTTTGTTCATTTTCTCTCTCTGTCTCTCTCTCTCTCTCTCTCTCTCTCCCTCTTTCTTTCTCTCTCTCCCTCTCTCTCTCTCTCTCTCTCTTTCCCCCCTACTTCTTCCTCTCTTCTCCTTTCTCTATTTGTTCATTTTCTCTCCTCTCTCTCCTTTTCTTCTTTCCTCTATTTCTCTTTACATTTCCATAGAATCATGCAGTAGATTTAGATTTGAAAGGGACATGAAAAAAAAAACAAACCATCATCCAAAAGCTTCAGTTTGATACAAATGGCCAAGAAAGGTTGTATAGCCTGGGGAGAACAGCCCAGCTATATCCAATGTCTGAGGCAGGTCTATCTGACTCCAAGACTAGCCCTGTATCCACTGGCCCACCTAGCTACCAAAGACCTATACTCAGACAATCCCTGAGCCTTTACATTGAGTGTTTGTTGTTAAGCCACAACTGAGGTATTCAACCTTTTCTCATAGCTATTTACACTGAGAGGGGATGGGAAGAATCATGGCAATCATGTGATACATAAGAAGGGGCACTGGTTTGGGAGTCAAAGGTCCTGGAATCAAATTCTTCCCCAACTATTTACCTGGGTCAAATTAGGAGGATCACTTGACCTTTCTAGGTCTGTAAAATGAAGAAGTTAGACAGCTTGGCTTCTAAGGACACTTTCAGCAATAGATTTATGAACCAATTAATTTTACAGACATGAAAATGGGCATAGGGTGGCAGAGATCAGAGTAGTAACACAAAATTTTGTGTGTGGCATCCAAAAGGATTTCAGGGAGAGCTCATGGGGAATATGGAAGCTATGGAAGGTTCCCTCCCTTGGACATCAGGAGGTTCTGGGCTATTGAACAACAGACCACTGCTATGAAGATAAGAGAGAGCTCAGAGCCAAGGCTGCTACCATTCAGAAGGAGGAAGTGATACCAGGACAGTACTACTGGTGGATGGTTAAATTTTGGCACATGGAGACAAAGCCCTGATTGCTCCACCCTAGGTACATTTCCAACAGTACTGGAATAAGCCTACAGACCTCTTAGTGTCCAAAAGAGATTTTTCAACCATGCTACACTTCCTGCCTCTTTGCCCCTTCTGGTTCTTTTATTCCTCTTGTTTTCTTTTCTGTGTAATCATACCACTCTCCATTCTCCCCAGTCTCCTCCCTTCTCTTCTGCTTTTTTCCCTCCTTTCCTATTCTCCCCACATTCTCTCAAAGCCCTCACTCAGTGGTTGTCAACCTTCTTAATGCCACGACCCTTTAATACTCGTATGTGGGTGTATCTGCATGTGGGCAGACCCACCTGGTAATAGATAAAGGAGCAGTGTCTCAGTTCCTAAGACCATCAGAAATATGTGTTTTCTGGTGGTCTTAGGCAACCCCTGTGAAAGGGTCGTTAGACCCCCAAAGGGGTCGTGACCCACAGGTTGAGAACCACTGCCCTAACTGGTCACACTCAGTTAACAGTTCCCCAGGACAAGAATCCTCAGTTAACAGTTCCTGGGAACAACAATCTAATGGTGGATTCACTGATTCCACAAAAAGTGTGGATCATGACCCAAGCCCTTTGAGGTGCTTGGAGAGAAATATCCTGAGCTTTGAGTTGGGGATAGAATTTCTACCCAGCAGAGTCAATCAGTCAGTCAGTAACTTGGTCAATAAACATTTATTAAGCATCTACCACAGATCAGGTACCACACTAATGACTGGGGATACAAATAAGAAACTTAGAAGGATAGTCTCTCCCCTCAAGAAGCTTCCAGTCTAATGCAGAAGAGAAAACACCAAGGAAAGTTGAAGAGGGCAAAGGAAAGAGAAGGGATCCAGTAAGGGGGAATGAGAGAGTCCAGTCCAAAGAGGTAGAGCCAGTGGGAAATGAAAAGAGGAAGAGCTGGCCAGCCTGGGAACCCTGCTAATGGAAGCTTTGGAAGGAGTTCTTTGCCCTGCCCTCCAACACTCTGATCATCAGCGATGATCTATCAAAACTGACCTATTCTACAGATGGGAAAACAAAGGCCAGGAATGGTAACTGACTAGACTGAGGTCTCTAGTAGTAAGCAGTAAAGTCGAGATTCAAATCCAGAGCCTCTGACTTCATATGGAATGTTCTTTTCTCCTCAGTCATGTTATCTTCTCAATTCCTGGTATCTTGACCAAAGTAAGAGTCTCTTCCCCGTCCCAGGTGGTTTCAATCATGGACAGTTGAATGCGTCTGGTTTTAGGCACTATGATTAACCACCATCTGGTCAAATGGGGCCTCCTTGGATGAAAACGTTCCAAGGTGGCCAGAGAGAGACCTTGTGCTGCGTCCTCGCCAAGGCGTGCTTGATCAGCCTCACATATCAGCCAGGGGCTGGTGTGATACTGACTTTCAGGGCTTAGGGTTAAATGAGAAGCATCGGTATCTTCCAGAGCTGGAGCCAGAGCTAAACTCATGGTCTGGCAAGTGGGCAGAGCTGCTGGGGAATGCATTAGGGATCCCATTTACACTTCTGTTGTTCTGACTGATCCCACACCCAGCCATTAACACCAGAAGGACCAAGAAGAAATACTCACCCCCATGTGAATTCCCAGAGTAATTGTGTGTATTCACAAGGACCTGGAGGGTGCCTAGAGGAATCCATCCAAGATGGCAGGGTCTATGCCATCAGTGGATGTGCTGAAGGAATAGGGATTGCTTATCCTGGAGAAGACTCAGGAGATCCAGAGAGCATTCTCCAAGTGTGTGAAAGGTTGTCTCAGGCATGCCCATTTGGTCTGCTTTGCCCCCCACCCCAACCCCAACCTTGGAAGGGGGTGTGAAGTTACAAAGAGGCAGATTTAGATTTAATTTAACAAAAACCTTCATAACAATGAAACCTCTCCAAAATGGAGCCATCAGTGGGCAGCCCTAAGAGGTGCTGAGGGGTTTTCTGAGTTTGAGGGCCACACCAAAAATCCGGCCAGTCCCTTGTCCCATCTGTTATAGAGGAGACTCCTGCCGAAGTGAGATAGCGCCGATGAGATCCTTTCTAGTGCTGGGATTCATGCCTTCACTCCCATCTTCTCAGGCCTCCCTTGTTGGATAGCATGGGCTATTTTCCTGTCTATAAAGTGACTTGGTTTGGGGAGGGGGTGGTATTGGAAGCCTTTGGGGACCACAATATTTGGTATGAAGTAAAGGTCTACAGTTCAAGTGAGACTGGAGAAGTCTCCCTGTCTATACCCCTCCCAGGAAAGCGTCTTCCTTCCTTCTTACTACAAATGGGGAGGATTCCATTTGGTTAAAGTCTGGTTTGGGGTGTGGGGTGTCTACATCTTCCAATTGGAGATTGCTCTGTGTGTGTGTGTGTGTATGTATGTGTGTGTGTGTATGTGTGCGCGCACACGCTCGCGTGTGTGTATCCTCCTTTTCCTGAAGCCAGCCTCTTAGCAGACAAAGAATAGTTTGCTACATTCCTAACAAAGCTTCTTTTAAGATAAAGGGGGAGAATACAGAGACAGAGACAAAGAACGAGAGGGAGGGGGAAAGAAGGAGGGCCATAGAGACAGAAGCAGAGAGAGAAGGGAGAGACAGAGAGAGAGAGAGGGAGGGCGAGGGGGAGAGAGAGAGAGGGAGAGAGAGAGAGAGAGAGAGAGAGAGAGAGAGAGAGAGAGAGAGAGAGAGAGAGAGAGAGAGAGAAGAGAGAGGGAGAGAGAGAGAGAAGCCACATATTCACATTCAGAAGCTGGCCGGTCCAGGCCAAATTCTTTGGGAGTTGAATTTCCACCGGGGTCAGCTTTCCTGCTGACTCTGGCCACCTAAAACAAGCAGAATGTAACTGTATCTGGGGCCCTGGCCCCTTGCCTTCAGTTCACCTGGTGACAAAGCTGCTGCCCGGCTCCAGAGTGTGGCCCCAAATATGGTCTACATTAGGGCGCAGCTGATATTCAATCTCAGCTGGGGGTGAAGGGGGAGGGGCAGTGGCCACATATTTGCACACTTGCTGAGCAGGACCCCTCTCCTTGTTTCCTGGGGGGATGTTGGCGGCTAGGGCTCAACCTGAAATAATATCAAGCTGTTGAGAGAACAAGTAGGAAGAAATGTGAGCACATCTGAAAGGAAGGGCCTCCCAGATGTGCTTGTTGGGGCACTGGGAAGGGCCTTGGCCTGGCAGTCAAGAGATCTGGCCTTCCCATGTGCTCCTAGGCAAGATGCCCTGCCTCTGTGCCTCAGTTTCCTCATCTGTAAATTGAAGGAGCTTGCCTTTCTTCTTTGCTATGAGTACACAGTGTAAAGAGGCCAAGATTTTGAAATCCTATTGCTACCTAGAGAAGGGCTGAGAAAATGCCCCTTTCTCACCTTTGCAGAGGTGGGAGACTACTGGCTTGGAACTTTGACGCTGTCTTCCCATGATGTGGGTGTTAATGTTCCTAAACTGCTTTTTTTTTTTAATTTTGCTTTTAAAAAACTATTATAAAAGATGGCTCACTAAGGGAAGGTCAGAAATTAAGGTGACCCCTTCTGTAAGGCATGGATCCCCTCTCCTCCCACCCCCTAAAAAAGAAATTATAAAAAGGGGGATGGTGGTATCCTGGGGAAGAGGCAGTTTGAGGCTCAAGGAAAATATTTTTCCTAATTGGAACTATCCCAAAGAAGAAGTAGGTGCCTCAGGAGGTATTCTGGTCCCTATCCCCAGGAATCTTAAACCAGAACAAGACATCTATTAATCCAGGATACTGGAAAGCAGATTCCTGCTTCAGGTATGAGCTGAAATAGACAGCCTCTCAGGTCCCCCCTGACCACAGGCTCTAACACTGTATGCCCATTCAGATGGGGTGGCCCATCCAAGCCCAATGCAACCTGGCCCAGGCAGCTAGGCCTCCCACAAGAACAGGCAGCAGTTGCTTGCTGGAATGACAACATTCTGCCAATCAGGTGGTAATTACTGGTACCCTTCCTGGAACCTGAAATCACCTAATCTTGTTACTTGAGAGTAGTGGAGAGTCTGGGGCTGAGAGACTGGGGCTGCTGCCCATTGATCCTCCCTGGGCACCTACTATATGGCAGCCACTCTTCTAGGGTCCGAGGAGATTGAAACAGACTCTGTCCTCCAAGACCTTACTTTTCTATTGGGTGAACAACATGAACACATATAAGTAAGAATAAAATAAAAATGTAAAAATAAAACATAAAAGTCCATATGAAGCAAAGAAGGGGGCAGCCAAGGAAGCGGGTCTGAAGGAGCTGTCCAGTCTCTCTGAACCCAGGTGTCCGATGCCCCAGCTTCATCCTCATCTTTTCTGGCTCTTCTCTGCGTTCTTTCTCACTGGTCAAACTTCTCTCCCTGGAGGCAGTATGGTCCAATGGAAAATGTTCTTGCTTTCCATGCAGAAGAAGGCTGGGTTTGAATCCTGCTGAAACTTCTCAGCTGAGGAACACAGGGCAATGTCTGTTTCCTCTCTGCACTTCAGAGCCCCCACCTACATGCCTGCTATGGGGACCCTGGGCAAGTCACTTAATTTCTTTCAGCTCCAGTTTCCTTATCTGTGTTGTCGTTGAGTCATTTCCATCATGTCTGACTCTCCGTGATCCCATTTGGGGGTTTTCTTGGCAAAAATACTAGAGTGGTTTTCCACTTCCTTCTCCAGCTCTTTTTACAGATGAGGAAACTGAGGCAAACAGGGTTAAGAGATTTGCCCAGGGTCACAGGGCTAGTGTCTTGAGGTCACACTTGAACTCAGGGCTTCCTGAGGTCTGTGCACTATGGCGCCACCTAGTTGCCCCTCCTTATCTGTAAAAGTGGGAATAATAAAAGTACCCACCTCGAAGAGTTGTGAGGATCAAATGAGATAATATCTGCAAAGTGTTTGGCTAGTGCCTGGCACACAGTAAGCACTTAATGAATGCTTATTCTCTTCCCTTCCTCTTGTCCCACAAGTTAATGAGTCAAGCTTTCAGAAATGTTAACTATTATTCAATATTTATATAACAAAACTAGGAAATAAGCATGTCATTTGGGGAATAATTTAGATGTCCTTCCATTATTGGAGCAGCAAAGACAGAGCAATAGCGATAATGATTCATTTTTCTCTACAATTTTCTCTACAAACATTGTCTCATTTAATCCTCCCACCAAACCCATTTCATAGTTGGAGAAACTGAGGCAGCAGAGTTTAAATGGTTTGCACAGGGTCACACAGTAAGTTTCTGAAGCTGGTTTCTAACCAAGATCTTCCCTGTTCTAGTCCCAATGTTTTACCCATCATATTTAGAGAGGAGAAGACTGAGTCAGGATGTCATGGTTGTGGGTCAAGGTTGGGCGCAAGGTTGGTCTTGAAAAACTGTCATGTATGAGGGTGCTTAGGCTTGTTCCTGGCCCCAAAGGCCCGAACTAGGAGCATTGGGCAGGGCAGGGTATCTAGAATGGTTGACTTAGTTTGAAAATCAGAAGAAACTAACCAGAGACATCCCAAAGTGGAATTTGCACTTGGGTGTAAGCTGGAACTATTTCACTGGAAAGCTTCATCAAGAGATTGGATTAACACTTTCTGGGGATGATGGTGAATGGATTCCATTTATGAGTGAGTTCCAACTCAGACACATAAATGGCCTCTAAGACCCCTTCCAGCTCCAAGATTCTTAAAATGACCCCCAAATCCCAATGTTTAGTAAACAAAAATGTAACAATCCCTTTGAAGAAACTTCAGTTCTGTCAGGCTGGATTCCTAGAGGATCTTCTTGGATTTTTAGGGATAAACCCAATGGGGATAAGTTTCTAGTATTGTCATTCAAGAACCCCTAGCAGTGTGCTCCCTATTAATTGTCAGTCAAATAATTTGTTTTTAGAAAAGGCATTTACTAAGAAGGCATAAAAAGGACAATTGCTATAGGAACATCCCCCAAAACCAGTAATATGCATTCCCCTTATAATACAAAGTCCTTGGGGAGGGTGGGCTCAAACTTAGAGAGCACAATTTGTAAACTCAAAGCCCCTGGTTGTTGAAAGTATTTCCCCTTTAAGAGAGCCTCATGAAGTTGCCTTTAGGTGTAACTCTTTGCTGGGCTCTGAGATTCAATGTCTTTGTAAAATCCGGAGGTTACCTTTCCTGAGCATGTCTAGGTTTTTCTTTTGACTAATTTGTCTTCAGTATATGTCTTAGTTCTGGATGCAGATTCTACCATGGGTCACTGATGCTCTGGAGACACTAGCAATGACACCAATGGATAATGGGCATCCATGGGAACTCTGGATCTTCCAGTCCTTCTGAAGTTCACCTGGCCATTTGGAGAAGAACCAGTGAAATCTCTCCTCCCCCCACCTCTCACTACCACCAAAGGCACTTCCTTCTCCAGAGTCATTCATTGCTGGATTTTACCACCACTCAACTGATCAGCTCTAGACAAACTGGCTGTTTTTCTGACATTCTCTTTTCTCAGGCCCCTCCTAGCTCTGATATTCCATGTTCTAAGGTCTACAGAGGCTCTGGAATTCTTTCTTGGTGCACAGAGACAGCAAGATACAACAAATGGGATGCCAATTTGGGAATCAGAAGACACAGCTTCATATCTCAGCTCTGTCATTACTGTCTGGGTAACCCGGATCTAGTTTCTTGACTCAGAGAGGCCTCGGTTCCTCACAGGTAAAACAAGAAATACAGATTAGAATGAAGTATATTGAAAAATCACTTCTAGGTCTAAAGCTTTGATCTCATTAGTTCTGAAATTCTGTTCTATATTTCAAGGCCCTTTCTATCTCTCATAGTCTATGGTGTCCAGAGACAATCAGAGCTCTCTCCAGCCCCACCTCTCCTGGTCCCCTCATCCCAGGCAGGAAGGAGTTAACTCTGAGAGTTTTCCAAATTAAATCTCTCCCTCCCTCCTTTCCTCTCTCTCTCTCTCTCTCTCCATTCAGTCCTGAAGTCAAAACACATGGGGAATAGGAAGGGAGGGGGAGGGACGCCAAGCATCCCCTCCCCCCAGGCATCCTTCCTCCCTTCTCTGCTCCCCTCCTCCACCCCCATGCCCACCAGCCTCTTCTGTCAGACCCTTTGTTCTTCGTTTGCTATGACAGAATGTTGGGGGGGCTGAGCTGGAGGAGGGCTCTGGGCAGAAGGCAGACCTGGATTCAGTGGCTGCCCAAAGGAATGCCCACCAGAATCCTCCTTCTAGAAGGATGAGCAAGCAAACCCAGGGGTGGTGGAAAGAGGCTGGAGAAGTGATAGGAACTGGGTTCTTGTCCCTACTCTATCATTCCCTGGCTGTGTGACCCTGAGCATGAGATCTTCCCTTCACAGACTCTTTCTCTATAACAGTGTCAGACCACAAATCAAGAGCCAAAGGGACCTCAGAGGTCATGTAGTCCATAACCTTAGAAGGGAAACTGAGGCCCAGGAAGGTTGTGATCTGCCCAAGGACATAGAGCATTAGAGATTCTCTTTGACCCCGTCCTCTGACTTTGGATCAGTATTATTTACAATTCTCCTTATTGTCCCCATGAATGAATGATACCCAAAGTCTCTTCCAACTCTCAAATCCTCTGCAGTGATTTATGAAAAGTTCTTAAGAAACAACAGGGAAGAGAGAAAAAGACAAAGAGACAGAAACAGAAAGAGGGGAGGTGGACAAAGACAGAGAGATGCAGAGACAGAAAGAGACAGACAGAGAGAAAGAGACAGAGCGAGATTGGATTCACTCTCTTCTGAGGCCTCCTTCCGCTTTGACAATGAGGTTTCTCTCCTGAATCGCCGACATTCTGAGCTGGAAATGACCCCAGAGACCCTGCCCTTAGAGACCATATTGTCCAGAAGCCTTCTGGAAACATAAGGCCTTACCCCAAAGGCATCAATATTAGAATGGGGAATACAAAGAAAGCTGCAGATGTGGCAGTGAGATATTTGGGAGGGAGGCCATCTTTTCAGGGTCCTTCAGTTAAGAAAAAAAAAAGTAAGCAACCACAGGTTTTGGACTACAAGCCACTGTCCAGAGTCCTCACCAAGGAGATGCCCAGCTTGGACACTTTGCTGGATCAAACTCTGAGGACCGGGTGGTTAGCCTGACTTCATTTAGCCCACCAAACCCAACCCACGCATCCGATTATGATGTCATAAGAAGAATTCTCGCCAAACCAGCTGAAATCATTCAGGATCCTTGAGTGTTTGGGGGCCAAGGGGAAAGGGGGAAGGAAGGAAAAAGGGGGAGCGCAGGGGAGAACCAAACCTTCTGTTCAAAATTGCTTTCCTTGGAAGACAACTTGTTCTTGGAACAACTGTTGAGAAATGAGGATGCTGGTGCAGAAAGAAGGGGGAGGCTGGGCTTTCCACCTACGAAGTTTGCTGAATCTCAGATTCAAGGGCATTCTGTGGCCCCGAATGGACATGGTACCCTTGTTTGTGCTGCAATACCAGACGTTAGGGAGGGAACCCACTGAGGAAAGCAGAAGGGAAAGAATGAAGGAAAGAGCTCTGCGCTAGCAGTCAGGAATCTGAGGACCCAGGCCAGAATGTCACCCACTATGTGACAGGAGCCAGGGCTCTCAGGGTCTCTTTCCTTTTGGAACCTTACTTTCTAAAGTGTAAAGTGAAATGTGGGACAAGGACATCTCTAAGCTCCCTCCCAGCTCTGACATTCCCTGTTCTCAGTCTTCTCCCAGCCTTTGATATCCCCCATTCTAAGGTCCCTCCCAGCCCTGACATTCACTGTCCTAAGGCCCTTCCCAGCCCTGACATTCCCTGTCCTAAGGCCCTTCCCAGCCCTGACATTCACTGCCCTAAGGCCCTTCCCAGCTCTGACATTCCCTGTTGTAAGGTCCCTCCTAACTCTGACATTCACTGTCCTGAGGCCATCCCAGTTCTGACATTCTCTCTTCCCAGGCCCCTTATAGTTCTGACATCATATGATCTAAGCTCCCTCTCATGCCTGACATTGAATGCTCTTATTTCCACTCCTA
Organism: Pseudochirops cupreus; assembly: GCA_028627135.1. Lineage (NCBI taxonomy): Eukaryota > Metazoa > Chordata > Mammalia > Diprotodontia > Pseudocheiridae > Pseudochirops > Pseudochirops cupreus. The sequence continues at coordinate 579,382,022 of CM053580.1, forward strand.
CCCCTAATATTCTCTGTCCTAGAGGGTCCCTCTCTCCCAACTCTTACATTTTCTTTTCGAAGGTACCTTCTAGTACTAATGTAATGGAGTGGAGTCAAACCCATTTCAGACTTTCCCCAGTGGAATGGCCTGCCTAGCAGATATACTGTTCCCAGGGGAAACAGTATGAGAAAAGTAACCAAGGTCCTACAGTACAAAAAGCATGAGTTGACTTGGCCCTATTCCCTACATGATTACCTCTCAACAAGTGCACTCTGTATGTGTGCCCACTGACACTATGTGAATTTGCGTGAGTGTGTCTAAGAATCATGGGGGAAATACATTGTTATGCAACTGGTTTTACTATGCTGTTACATAGTAAATGCCTTTGCTTTGATTTAATTGTATCTTCTGGTGGATCGTTGAAAGCAAATGCTTTAGTAGGGGCTCAGAAGCTACAGTTTTAAGAATGCAGACCTATAGGGTACCTTGAACTGAGAGTAATTAGACCCCTGGGTATCGAACAGGTTAGTATGAATTGGGGAAGTATGCTAGAGGAGAAACTACAGTAACATTCTGTGATTTTATGACTTGATACAGTGGGGAAACATTATCAGTTCATCTCTCAGTCTGTCCTGGGTTTTAAGCTTAAGTAGAGAGTGATAGGCAGGGAGGAAGGATGCCAAGACAAAAACATTCTTGAGGAGGGAGGGTCCCTGCTCTTCCTGAAAGAGCACAGCAATGCTCTCGCCAAGGACTTCAGCTAAGCCAGGAACTGGAGGTGGTGGAGACTATAGCAAAGCATCTGTCAGTGGTAGCATTTTTTGGAGACCAAGACTATGATTGGCAGGAGCAATATAGGCATTGGCATTCTTTTAGTCTTCAGAGATGTGATTTACCCCTCCCTCCATGTGCATTGGGCAGCTAGGTGGCACAGTGGACAGAATGCTGGGCCTGGATTCTAGAAGACCTGAGGGCAACTCTAACCTCAAACACTTACTAGCTGTGTGACCTGGGGCAAGTCACTTAACCCTGTTTGACTCTGTTCCTTCATCAGTAAAATGAGTTGAAGACAGAAATGGCAAACCACTCCAGTATTTTTGCCAAGAAAACCCCGAATGAGGTCACAAACAGTTGGATACAACCAAAATAACTAAACAGTAATAACCATGTGCAATGGCCACCATGTGTTTCCTCTTCTTGTGTCATCAATGTGCATCTCCACTCTCTGCTACTGAATTACTGCAAGATAGTCTGTCCCCAGGTTTTGGGTGGGGGAAAAGTTTCATTGTCATGTGTCAGTAAATGTTTTTGTTTTGACCTATCTTTTGTTTCCTGCGGGTACTATTGAAAAGTAACACTGATGGGGGCTCCTATTATTTGTCTGTAGAAATCTCTCCCTTCCTCTAAGACTACACTCAAGCATCATCTTCCACATGAGGTTCTTCCTGCTCATCCCCAGATACCAGTGCCTCCCACCCACTCCTCCATCAAGTTTATATTGTATCTGCATGGTATGTTGGGTTTTTCTCTCCTTTCCTCTACTACATGTCCTAACATTCTACATTCTAACATTTTATTTTCCAAGTTCCCTTTTCCATCTCTGGCAGAATTCAAAGATTTCTTCAGGCTTTAACATGCCATGGCAGCTAACGCTTCTTCTGGGTCTGATATTCTTTGTTCTATGCTTTAACATTCTATGAATTTAAAGTCCCTTATAGTTCCATCAATTCACTTACTTTGATGGCATTTGCCGTGACATTAATTTAAATAGTATTTGAGAATGCACCACCTGGAAGGGACCTTAAAAGTCATCTGATTCAAGCCCCTCATTTTACAAATGAAGAACCTATAGACCCAAAAGGGAAAGTGAATTGCCCTAAGAGACACAACAAATTTGGGATTGAGACTAGGACTGGGGTCCCCTACCTCCCTCCTCATTCTCTTTCTTGCCTGTTGTGTCTTTCTGTTTCCCTACAAAGCATATGATTCTTAAACCCACACCTCCAGGGCCTGTTTACCTGAAAACCTCTGGCAAAGATTCAGCTCAGCAATTTTAATCATAGACCATTTGATTCAAGAATATCCCTTTGACCACAGAAGGAAAAATAATAAGATGGAAAAAATAAAAACCCAGCAATCTCTTGAGGATGTCTCTGGGAACTCAGATGTTATTGACCATGGAGACACACTCTTATTAGACTCAGTTGGAGAAAGAGACTTAATGAAATTATCATAAATGAATTAATAAGAGAGGGCATTCCACTGCTGAGGTCATCTCAATTAACTAATGCAATCTTATTCCGTCGTAATGTAATTGTGTCTGTATTGGGCTGGGACTCTACGAGCTAATGCCCATTACAATACATTGTCTTTTTCTTTTGCCAGGGGACAGCCTCTCTGTGGTCTTGGGCAGGTCTCTTCATGCAGGATGCTTGATACAGGCAGGTTTTCTAAAAAAAAAATCCAAGAATTCTGTAATGGGAGAGAATGAAAGCACATGAGCCGTCTGGCTCTCCTAAGAGTCATAGAAGCTTAGGATTTGGGGATTTTATGTCAAAAGTCAAAAGGGCCTGGGACATCCCTGGTGTGGCAACACCTTCCCCCAGTGCAGACCCCAGCCCATCTCTAAGTGATTGACTCAGAGAATGTTAGAACATAAAACACAGTGAAGACTCAAAGGAAGCTTAGAACCGCAGATCCATGAAATATAAGGCCTAGAAGGGCAAAGACCATCTAGTCCAGGGGCAGGGAACCTGCAACCTCAAGGCCGAGGCCGCATGTGGCCCTCTAGGTCTTCAATTGCAGCCCTTTGACTGAAACTAAACTTCACAAAGCAAATCCCCTTCAGAAAAGGATTTATTCTGGAAAACTTGTCCCTACCTGAAGATCTAGAAGGCCACAGGTGGCCTTGAAGGCACAGGTTCTCCAACCCTGATCTTGTTCAATGCCATGATGCACAAAGATGCTAAGCTAAGGCAGCTTCAGACCTGGAACCTGCTTTGACTCTCTGGGCCTGAGTTTCCTCATCTGTACAATCTCCAAGGTCCCCTCCAGCCCTAAATCTGTGTTCCTCTGCTGTTCTATAGCAGTCTCTCCCTTCTATTTTCCATTCAGTTCCACAAAATCATGTCAGGATCTCAAGCCCTGGGAAAAAAGATTTCCTTTTTAACTGATAGTGTCGTCAGGGAGTTTAAACAGGGTGAGGGTGTGATAGCTACTAGCATGGATGAGTGCAGGAGGCCTGCACAGCTCTTTATAGAGGGAGTTTATTTTTTGTTAAAATTTTCCCCCTGTATGGTAAACTTTACAGAGGAGAATTCAGGGAGCAGATTGAGGGTGAATTTATAGCTGTTTATTTCTCCCCTAGCACTAAGCCAATGTTAACAGAGAATCCTCCTGAAACGCCAGCCCGATCTGCGGTTTAAAAGATCAGCCCGGGCACCCAGGGCTGTGCTTTGTCAAGGAGATGCGGAGGGTAACCTTCTGAGGTCCAAGCTCTTAGCTTATTGGGATTGTAACTTCACCTATGTTTGATCTCCTGGCCTTTCAGAGGCTCAGCCCAGGGAGAAGACAAGGCCTCACTCAGCTGTCCCAAGTTCCTGGGGAGGCAGCAGCAGGCTGGGCCCCCCACACATCCCCTCACCTTGCTCCAGCCCAGGGCCATGTACACACGCACACACACACACACACACACACACACACACACACACACCTATAAACACACACACACACACACACACACACCTATAAACACACCCCCCACACACACCTATAAACACACCCCACACACACATCCCATACACACATACACACACACACACACACACACACACACACACACACACCACAGCCGCCTCTTAATCCTGTCTCTAACCATGTATACCACAAGTATTCAACAACACACAGGCTTGAATGGATCCCCAAGGAGCCCAAGCCTGGTGATGAGATCTCAGTGGGGTTCTGCCCAATTTCCCTCATTAACCAGGGCCACAGGCCCTAGATGGATCCTCCCCAGAGAGCTCTCAATTGCACTCTGGTCTAGGGGGAGCTTTAGCTGGGGAGGGTAGCTTCCCCGAGCCCCATGGTGTGGGAAGGCTGGGCACCTGAGCACCCTGGACACTTGGTCATGGCTGGATCCCAGGCCTGAGGATGCCACCATGGTTTGTAATGTCTAAGATAGGAAAGGAAAAGGGTCACTGTGAGGAGAGCAGCAAGAGACCTAATTCTCATCTTTTTCAACTCTACACAAGATTGAGGGATGTAGGGAACAAGGAAGGATGTTCTGTTCCGAGCCCACAGGGACCGAATCTTAAAGGTCATTTTAGCCAGCACCTCCACTTATAAAGGGGGAAACTGAGGTAGACAGAATGCAAACACCCAGGGTTACAAAGGGAGTAAGGGCCAGAATCATGTTTCAAGCTCTCTGTGCACAAAACAGTAACTAATGGGTGCTGCAGTGGATAGATGTTGGGCCTGGGTCAGGAAGACTCATCTTCCTTAGTTCAAATGTGGCCTCAGACACTTCCTAGCTGCCTGACCCTGGGCAAGTCACTTCACTTTGTTTGCCTCAGTTTCCTCATCTGTAAAATGAGCTGGAGAAAGAAATGGCAAAGCACTCCAGTATCTCTGCCAGGAAAACCCCAAATGGGTCACAGAGAATCTGACATGACTGAAATGATGATGGGACAAAAAACATTCACAAAATATGTTATCCTAGAAGCCCAGGAGCATCCAGCCCAACCCAAACACCAAAGGAACCCCTAGAACAGTGGTTCTCAACCTTCCTAGTGCCGCTACCCTTTAATACTCGTATGTGGGTGTGTCTGCATGTGGGCGGACCCTCCTGGATAGAGGAGGGTGTCTCGGTTCCTAAGACCATCAGAAATCTGTGTTTTCCGATGGTCTTAGGAGACCCTGTTCGACCCCAAAAGGGGTCGCGTATCAGCAGATGGTCATCTCGCCAGTGCTTGGAGATCTCCAGAGAGAATCCAGCTCCGGAGACAAAGCCAGCCCTCTCTATCCACAGTCCGCTCTGCCATGGTCCAGGCCTGGCTGGGGCGGGGAGGGTGTTAGCCGCTTATTCAGTTAACCAACACTTAGGAACACAAGCGAGGTACAAGAAAAAAGGCAAATCAAAAAACAAAAAGCAGCTCCTGCCCTCAAGGAGTTTATATCCTAATAGGGGAAACCACATGTAAAGAACTAGGGTCACACAGAGTGGATGGGACAACCTCGAAGGGAGGGGGAAAGACTTGGTTTTAGTCCTGAGTCTGCCATTGTGCTGAGCTGAGCCAGACACTTCCTCCTTTGGGTCCACAGTTTCCATATATGTAGTAAAGCCCATGGACAAAATGAGGCCCCTCCAAGGCCCCTCCAAGCCCTGACATTCCCTGTTCTAAGGCCCCTTGCCAGCTCTGACATCCCCTGTTCTAAGGCCCCTGCCAGTTCTGACATTCCCTGTTCTAAGATCCTTCCCAGCTCTGACATCCCCTCTTCTAAGATACTTCCCAGCTCTGACATCCCCTGTTCTAAGGCCCCTGCCAATTCTGACATTCTCTGTTCTAAAGTCCCTTCTAGTTCTGACATTCTCTGTTCTAAGGGTCATCCCAGCCCTGACACTCCCTATCCTAAAGTCCCTTCCACAGCTAACACTGTAATGTCTAAACCGTAACCATCCAGCCTCGTATGGCTCCATGAACTGGAAATCCCTAGTCTCGTGAGGTCCTCAGAGCCAGACCCTTGGTGTCCCTATGACAAGGGCAGCTTGTGATCAGTCAGGTTTCAGCAAAAAAGGCCTACATTCATTTCATTTCTCATGGCCAGGTGCTCCCGAAGGGGATTCTCCACACCCTGCCAGTTCAGGTACAAATTTGCCATCAAGCCTTCCTAGCTCAAGGAGCAAGACAGCCAAGAAAATCCCAGGGGAGGCTGCCAGAGAGGCCCATGCCCGCCCCTTCATCTCTGCCTCCTTCCCCTGGCCTGGTCTGAAGAGGGAGGGGCTTCCAGGTCTCTGAAGGTCAGTTCCGGCTGAGTAGCTGCCCAAGGGCAGTGTGGGGTTGGGTCACTGCAGCCTGAGCAGATCTGGGAGAGGTCAAAACCCCTGGATGTTCTGTGTGATCATGCTTGGGGCAGCTCCAAGGACAGAGCGCAAGATTATAGATTTTTTTATCCCATTTATTCCAGTCTCGTCATTGTACAAATCTGGAGACTGAATGCCAGGATGCTTAAATGACTTGGCCACATAGTAAAACTCCTTCTTGGTGGGATTCGAACCCAGGTTCTCTGCCTCCAGACGCAGTGATCTTTCCACTCTATGACACTGTCTCATCCAAAGAGCCTGGCACAGGGCGCTGTATGCAATAGGTATTCAAGGCAAATACATAAAAACAAAGAGGCAAATTGTGGCTCCACGTAAGGGGGTGGAAATTCCTCACATTTACAGTGGCCCAAAGTTTAATGGGCTACCATTCTTGGTAGTGAGTTCCACGTCACTGGAGGTATGCAAATAAAGACTGAACAGCCAGTGGCCAGATAGACACAGAGGAAGTTCTTGGTCAGTACAGATTAGATTACATATATAAAGTGTAAGGATCCCAGCCATTCCCAAAATACTATGAATCTGTGGGAATTAGCAGGGGATAAAAGTACTCCCCAGCCTTCTCCTCCCCCGGCCCCCAGGACTTGCTTGCTGAAATCCCCCTTTGCTAAATGGGAGGCTTTCACCATAGCTCAGACAGCTGGCTGTGAGGTGAACTTGAAACATCCTGAAATTTCATCAACTCGTCCCCCCTCCCCCAGGAGACTTCTCTCCTCCTCCTCCTCCTCCTCCTCCTCCTCCTCCCCCCTCCCTCACTCTCCCTAACAGAGCCCCCTTCCTGCCTCCCTCCGAAGGGGGCCATGGAGGTCACTGGAGTTGTGGGGAAATACGTTCCTTCCTCAGCCCAGCCCAGCCCAGCTCCCACCTCTTAGCTCCCAGACAGGTCCAGACAGCAGCATTTGCTCCTGGGAAGGGGCCTCAGTTCACTGAACAGCCCAAAGGAGGGGGAGGAGGAAGGGATGAGGAGGGGGAGGAGGAGGGGGGAGGGGGACCACCAGAATCTGCCACACAGACTGTATCGGGGAAGAGGAATTAGGCCCGGCCTGCTTGACCCCAGACAGCAGAACAAGGACCAACGGGGCCAGATAGAGGGGCCAGGCTTTACATCAATGTATAGAAGGAAAACTTTGTTTAAAACCAACAACTTAAATTCAGTTTCAAAGCCATCTGGACTGCCCCTTCCTTTTAGAGAGGAGGAAACTGAGTCTCAGAGGACTTAATCCATCTTATTTTAGAGATGGGGCAGTTTAGAGGCATGCTGGGTCTGGAGTCAGAAAGACTTGAGTTCAAATCCAGCCTCAGATGCTTCCTAGCTGTGTGACCCTGGACAAGTCACTTAACTTCCATTTGCCTCAGTTTCCTGATCTTTAAAATGGAGACAATAATTGCACCTGCCTCTCAGAGTTGTCCTAAGGATAAAAGGAGATGTTTGTAAAGTGCTGGATAGATGCTATTATCTATTACTAACAAGTCAGGAGGAATCCAGACAGGCTTTCTGCAGGAAAAATGACCCAGAGAACCCTTCCTATTCTAGGCTCTTGTAGTTCACAGTTTTGCCTCCTCCAGGGATCCTTCCCTGACCAGTCTGGTCCAGTGGAAAGAGTCCCAGATTTGAATTCCAAGGATTTGGCTACTTCTGTTACTGAGTGGTCGTGTAACCCTGGGCAAGTCCTCTGCCTTCTCTGGTGATTTCCTCAGCTGTTTAAAGGATGGATTGGACTACACCACCCTTCATGTCCCTCTCTATTCTAAATCCTGAGTTGGCATCTCAGGACAGTGGAAATCGGACTCCTTTTCATTTAATAATAATTCACATTTTGACAGTTTGAAGATTTGCAAAACGCTTTATCTACACTGAAGTATAGATTAACAATTGGCAGGGACCTCACAGGTCGTCTGATCAACCCCCTCCTTTTAAAGATGAGGAAACTGAGGGGTAGGTGATTTCTCTATGGTCTCATAGCTGATATCAGTGGTAGGATTCGAACACACTTCTTCCCACTCCCAGGTCCTGAATTTTAACCACCAACCTACACTCCCCACATTGCTTCATTCCCACCACAACCCTGGGAGACAAATGCTGTTAACAGCCCCATTTTACAACTGAACAAACAGGCTCGGAGAGATGAAGGTTCATGCCACTACAAAGAGTCTGTGGTAGGATCTGAATCCAGGGTTTACTACCTTCAAGTTCAAACCCCATGCTGGCTGCATCTATTAGACTTGCCCTATCTAGTAAGTGTTTAATAAATGCTTTGCCAACTTGGTAGGTTCTACGGCTGCCCCAGCTCAGAATGAGCTGCCCACACAACCAATCACAGCATACCTTCTGGGGATCTGTGACTAACCTCTCCCCACATGGACCTTGCCTGTATCTGGTGAGGTGGGGGTAGGGAAAAGGGAGGTCCCTAAGTCAGCCCAGGCAAAGAAACCCCTTCAGTAAGGGAAACATCAAAACAGATATAAAACATTTCCATGTGCTACCCATCTCACTCTGTGTGTGTGTGTGTGTGTGTGTGTGTGTGTGTGTGTGTGTGCGTGTACGCGCAAGTCTGCGTTCCTGACTCCACTGGCCAGTCGGAACACTGCTGTCCCCACTGCTTTTCTTTCATGTTTGACCACAATTTCAATGTCATCACACAAAATCAAGGGTAATTGTGAACAGATCCTCACCTCCCCCCCACTCCCTTCCACCCCTCCTCTGCTTTCCCTTCCCCCTCCACATCTGGTTTCCACAGCCTCTCCTGGGGGCTCCCAGACCTGCCCAGAACCCCAGCCGGGCCACAGGCCCGCCAGACAGAGTCTCCAAAGAGCCCCACTCAAAATTAACCCACATCTTTTATTTTCTCTTTGCCTACCAGGACACCCCCCAACACCTCCATATTTTTATTTTATTCCATTTCATTGCCATGACCAAGAATAGAACTTTTATTCTTTCACTACTAACTCTCACCAAGTGAATGCCAGAACCCTGAGAGAGTCAGAATTCCAATCCGGGAAACATACAACCTCCATTCAACTGGGTAAATTTTCCCCTGCCCGCCCCCCGCCTGTCAATCAGGACCTCTTTCAAACACTGTCTCCTGCTACATCCCATCATAATGCATTAATACCCCCTTACTACCTCCGAGACTATATTAGTGACATGTTATCCACAGTAAAGAAAACAGAGGGAAATATTTGAGGCTGATAAGGCTCTCTGGGCCGAGAAATGGAATACAGTGCCGAAGAAACGGCAGCACTCCAGTGTCCTCTGGGAACCCCAAATAAAAATCATTTGCCATTAGCTAGTTGAGGGAAAGAAAAGGAGGCAGAAAAATCCAGCAATTTCCTCAAATGTCAAGGAGTGTTCTGTATGAGCACCCCAAAGGATAGGAGAATCAGGGGCTCAGGACAAAGGATCATGAGAGTCCAAGAATGGGAGGGAGCTAGTAGATCCATTGAGGGATCTCTGGAGGCCAACTGAACCCTAGCACACAGTAGGCATTTAATACTTACTAGAATCAAATTAATTGGAATGGAATTGAGCAGAGTAGGTGCCAGCAATCTCTGAGATCCTACAACAGGTTAATGAGTTGTGGTTAAGTGGATATTCCTCATTCATTTCATATCTATTAGACTTGACCAATTTTGGCTCTGACAATTTATGATCTTAAGTATTCATTGGGCCTCTACTAGAAAGCAATTATGGTACATTTGGATTCATAAGACCTGGCTTTGAGTCTCATGTGTAAAAAGAACTAGATTGGTTCGCTTAGATGGTCTAGACCAGCGATTCTCAACTTGTTCAATTTGTAACAATGAAAATACATCCTGCATATCAGATTCATAACAGTAGCAAAATTACAGTTATGAAGTAGCAACAAAAATAATTTTATGGTTGGGGGTCACCACAACGTGAGGAACTGTATTAAAGGGTTGCGGCATTAGGAAGGTTGAGAACCACTGATCTAGACTAATGGGTCATGTGCAGGCTGGACCCTGAACTTCATTGAGGATTACCCTAAATATTACACCCTTAGGTAGTTGAAGGCTCAGTATATCTTAGAGTAATAGCTTACACAAATGTAGCTCAAGCCCCCATTCACTTACTACATTTCTGGATACTATCAGAGATATCATAATTTCAGTAACAAAAAGCATGTGATTGAGACATTAAAAATTTAAATAAGAAGGTAAAATAGTAATAAAGCATTCTCTCAATCTCTAAACATAGGTTATAACTCTAAGGAAGTTACTACATTATCCCTGTGTAATCTCTCTGGCTGTTCAACATACTAGAAAGGCAGTTACTTTGCAGCTCAAAGTCCCAGAGGTCGATACCTAGAATATAGGGTCTCCTGCCTCTCTCTCTCTCTTTTTTTAAAGGTGTAGTGGGTTCCCTTCATTTGAAATCTTGAATCAAAACTTAGATGGCCATTTTTCAGGTATGTGATAGAAGACATCTTTTGAGATCTGATGGAATCTGAGGCCTCTTTAACTCTACCAGTCTGCAAAAAGCCTAATCTGTGAGTTCTATGTGAGCAGGTTGGAGAAAAAACTCCTGCTTCAGCTCATGGTCCAGATACAGCAACAGAATGCCACTGTCATGCTTCTCCAAGTGGATATGGCCTTTCTTCCCCTTGTTCCCCAGTCCAAATTTTGACTATTATCTATTCCACCATACTTGTTTTCTCTGCTCTGGGACTGCTCAACACTCAGTTTCGGGGGGCTCAATTTTTAAGTTCACTCTCTGTCAATCAGAGAATTCACCTAGTAACCTCACTGTGCTATGGACTCATATACACTCCTTAGAGAGTCTGTCTCAATGAGTAAAACTCTCTCAATCGTAAGCATTATTGGGAGTGAAATCCAGAGGATATACCTACCATGTTACAGTCTCAGTCAGCACCAATATTCTCTATTCTATATTCAAAGAGTTTTTCCAACTCCGATAACCTAAGTTCTTCGTGTTCAAGGACACCAAGTTCTAAAATCCCTTGTCTTCCTGGTTCTGCTTGTATCATTCTATGTCAGTTCATACAAGTCTTCCTAAACTTCTCGGAATTTCTCAGAATCCCATGTGACACATCTCTCCTGACTGCCAGGTCTGAGCAGTTCCTCCCATATTTCTTCTCTCTTTTCCTCACTGGTTAAATCAAATGCTAAGCTGTCTTTCTCTCCCTTCAATTCCAGGAGAAGCAAGTTTCAACACCCATGCCCCATCACCCCTTAGATGTTTGAGGATGTAGAAGGTGTCAATAAATGGAATGCTAGATAAATGTATCAGAAGCTCAACAACATCAGCATAGCAGAAGAAGCATGTAAGAGTTAGAATCCTGGAGTAAATGATATAATACATATTTTATATAAATAAATATAATATTTATACAGCATTTTAAAAACTTATGATGTATTTCGCATGTTAATTCACCATAGGCCTCATGACAAACAAACATGGAACCAGGCCACTCTTTTTTTTTAGCCCTTAAGATGGCTGTGGAGGTCCTCATCAGGTAGAAGATGAGATTTTCACAGGAAAGTCAATAGAGCTCAGGAAAGGAGCTTTGAAATTATATACTCTGCCACCCTCAGCTTACATATACCACACTTCCTGGGACCACTTGCCCAATTCACTCTACACAGGCATAGAAGGCCAAATCTGTGTGTGTTCTAATGAATGGAACTCACTGATCACCCCACCTCCCCCATTATATAAAGATGGGGAAATTGAAAGTTTAAATGAGTTGTCCACAATCCTGCAGTGAGTAAGTCACATGCCCACTCTTTTCTGACTCCAATTCTGGAACTCAGGACTCATCTGGGGGAAGTGGGATTTTAGGTCCTACTTTGATAAGATGTAAAATGCCTAGAAAGGAGGAACCAGAAAGACAAAGGACCTGAAAGCCATGCCACATGAGTGTCAGATTAGGGAATTATGGGTGTTTAGTCTGGAGTAGAGGTGGGGGAAGGGATGTGATAGTTGAATTCAAGCATTCGAAGGACTGTTTGGTAGGAGAGACTATTACCACCAGTGTGGCTTTGGAGAAGCCACTGTAGTCAGCTAGGCGGTGAAGTAGATAGAGTTCTGGACTTGGAGTCAGAAAGATCTGAATTCAAATCCTACCTCACTTACTAGCTACATGACTCCTAGGCAAGTTACTTACCTCAGTTTCCTCATCTGTCAAATGAGGTCAGTAACAGCAGGTACCACCCAGGGTTGCTGTGAGTATGCAGTGAAATAACACAATTAAGGTGCTTTGCAAATTTTAAAGCGCCCCATGTAAATACTGTCTATCTATCTTGTTGCTATTGTCACCTTGCAGTGACCAGGTTTATGGGATTGTAAAAAGAAAGGGCCGGGTTCTTCCAGTTTCAAGTCTGTGTTCTTGTTTTGCCTGATCCCAGAGGGTGGAACCAGAGGTGATGGAGGGGAAGAGGGAGAAGGCTGAAAAGAGGCAGATACAGTTCTATCTAAGGAAAAATACTTCCTAATGATTAAAGCTGTGGCAAAGTGGGCTGGGCTGACTCCAGGATTCATGAGTTCCTCCCTACTGGAGGCCTCTGAGCAGAAGCTGGATGGCCACTCCTGGGGGTGTTTTCAAGGGGATCAGTTTGAGGGGGTGCATTGGGCGAGGTAACCTCTTCCAGTTCTGAGCTTCTCTGATTCTGGGGTCTCAGTTTGTCTCTGTATCTGCAGAAAGAATCGCCACCCAATCCAAAGACCCCCCCCTACACACACATGCACATGCACAAATATTCACATTTGTGCACATACGCACATACTTACACGTACACACACAGTACAAACTGTGATGAGGCCCAGCTCTGAGTTGTGGACAAAACCATGAGCTCTTTGTTCAACATCTGGGTCGCAATGGTGCTCTCTACCCCCTGGCCCTGAGATCCACCCCCCACCCCCAGTACCCCACTGGAAAATACGGAACCTATTACAGCTTCTTTGTATTGTTTCCGACCCGCCCTGTGTTTATGTTTGCAATAAAAGTGAACAGGTGCTGGCAATTTAGCTAATCAGAGACCATCTAAATCTACCCAGAATTGATTCCTTCTCAATGTGGTCTAATGGCTTCTTGGCCATCTCCAAGCAGGCGATTATCTAAACATCTACCGGCCCACATGGTTCTGATTACTGGCACAAGGCGCACAGTAATCCTTTGGCCTGCTCAGGACGGGGAGGCTGAGCTGGGCCTTTCTCTTTCTCTGGGTGGCCAAATCATTGACCTCTCAGCTTTCATGAAATGAGAGGGGCGGACTGGATGATGTCTCAAGGTCCTTTCCAGCTCTAAAAGTTGATGAGAATATATGCTAGGGTCTGCCCAAGCACTAACGCCCTAGGTTATATGATTCCTCTGAGCTCCAAGATCCCCTTTACCCTTGATGTTCCAGACTCTAAATTTACCTTCAAACCTAGGCCCTTTTCTGTCCTAAGGTCCCTCCCAGCTCCAACATTCTCTGTCCTAAGGCATCCCCCAGCTCTGACATCCTGTGTTCTGAGTCCCCTCGCAGCTCTGACTTTCTCTATTCTAAGGTTCCTCCAAGTTTTGGTACCTTAGACCATAAGGAAGGCCTCTAAGATCTCTATCTGCTCAAACACTCCCTATTCTAGGTTTCCCACTCCTGCCTCAAGCTCTGCTATTCCTCATTCTAAGAGCCCTCCAATCTCTGATGTTCCATGTTCTGCGATCTAATGAAATGCTTTTAAAACTAGTATTTAGCAAATAAAGAGACCACAGATCTTTATGATTTTGATGTTTGCATAGAAGGGATTCCCTTTTCATCATGCAGGGAAGGTTTCTCTTTCACTAAGTCTCAAGCAGGATCCTGAGGAATCTGAGCTAAACCCTTACATCAAGTCTAAGGCCCAGAGCCTGCCCTCTCTCACTCACCTCTCGCCCTTCCTATAATCAGATAGAATAGTAATTAGGGATTAGTGTGACTAGAGAGAGGAGTGATTGCTTGTTTCAATGTTCTCATTGTATAAAAAGGTTGACAAAGACTCTATAGGAAGAAGGAACATGCCTAAGCTTATACAGTGAGAAAGTATCAGGGTCACGAGTAGAACCTGAATTCTCCTAAATCAACCTCTCTCTCTCTCTCTCTCTCTCTCTCTCTCTCTCTCTCTCTC
>CM053580.1:579404032-579437491 GCA_028627135.1 Pseudochirops cupreus
TTGCTTGGGAAGGTGCATTAGCATTGTTTTTGTTGCCTTGTATTTCTTTTTGTTCTAATTCAATGTTTTGTTCTTTAAATGCTCCTCCTTGCCTGTGTCTGCTAGGATGGTGAGAAGCGTGGTTGATGGGAATGTTGGCTTTGGACTCAGAGAACCTATCTGACATCAGGCAACTCACTAAAGTGCCCTAGACCTCTATTTCTTCATCTGTAAAATGGGAGAGTTCAACTCAATGACCTCTGAAGACCCTTCCAGAACTATAATCCTATGACTCTGAGAATTACTAGGCTTGAATTACTTTGAGAAGATCCCAAGTGTCAAATCAGGTAAGGGAAACAAGTGAGCCAAGATGGGTAATGGCCATTAAAGTCCCCACAATTTAAGCCTGTGTCCATCAGAGCCCAGAAACGATGGGCACAGAGGTTTCTCTCATGACATTTCCTTAGCGTCTCTCTGGCTACACCATATTCATCCTTCCAAGCCCAGACCAAATGCCACCTCTTGCAAGAAGCCCTTCCTCTTCTCCTGTTATAGGTCCCTAAAGTCTTCCCCTCCTGCACGCTGAGATTCTGCCACATAGACCTTCCTTCCAATTCCTCACACATGATGCTTCATTTATGGCTGCCATCCATGCCTGTGTACAGACGTCACCCATAACTGGAATGCATTTGATCATTGCCTCCATCTCGGAGAGCCCCCCTCCTTCTTTAAGACCTATGGAAGCCTTTGTTGACTTCACGTCAACTGCTAGTGTCCTCACTCTGGAAACACTCTCTACCCAACTGTTGCTTTCCTGTTGTTTGTCCTTCAGTTTTGAAGAAGACCATTGACATCATGGGCTGACGTCTTGACTTGCTTGTTAATTGGATTGAAATGAGACCCAAAGTTATGGAAGTCCAGTGACAGGACAAAAGTCAAAATGACCAACAATGGTTCCAGATGCAGTGGATGACCTTGGGGTCTTCCGAGTCTGACCAAGCTCTCAGCACTCCACAGCACTTCCTTCAGCCACCTTCATGGCTGTTGGGACAAATTGCTCTCATTTGCCCATTCCACTGGGGGAGGTCTTCACATGCTTGGGGTAGACATATCCTATTCACTGACAGGTTACCACCCCCCCATCTGGTTTAGCTCATCTACCGAGATGGTATTACTGGGCTGTGGCCACTGCCCATGCTCTAGGTCCTTGGAGCCCCAGGTGAGAGTTGGGTGGCAGGTGGGCACCAAAGGTGGGTAAGCAGCCCTGAGAAGGGCTTGGCAGACCTCACAGCAGAGGCACTGGTCCTCCCGAACACCCCATTCATACACCCCAACTACTTTGTATATATTTGTACTTATTCAGTTTTTTATTAATACTCTATACTTTTATATGTCCTTGTCTCTCCTATTAGGATGTAAACTCCTCACCCACAGGGATGGTCTCACTCTGTACTTGTGGCCCCTATACCTGGCATGGTGTTTGCTACATAATAGTCACTTAATAAATGTTTGCTGATTGACTGTTGGATAGATTTCTTAAGTACCAGCTGTATACCAGGCATCATGTAGGAACTGAGACTACAAAGGCAAAAACAAAAAAGCATCTGCCTTCAGGGAGCTTACATTCTAATGAGGGAGACAACATGTTCACATATGGGTATGTTCAATATATGTTATACAATTATTTTATATATAAAGTTATATATGTATTTGCATATGTGTGTACATGCATATAAACACACATATATACATATACATGCATGCACATAAAAGCACCTATATACATATGCACACGTGTATATGTGTATATCACATACATACATATGTGTGTGTATATATTTATATATCTATCTTTATCTATATATCAATAGATATAGATACAGATATATAGATATATATGGATATGGATATGGACATAGAGATAGAGATGTAGACGATGTAGATGCAGATGTAGATGATATAGATGTAGATGTAGATGATGTAGATATAAATACAGATACAGAAACAGATATATAGATATATATGTGGATATGGACATAGAGATAGAGATGTAGATGATGTAGATGTAGGTGTAGATATAGATACAGATACAGATATATATGTATATATATATGGATATGGGTATACATAGACATAGACATAGACACAGACACAGACACAGACACAGACACAGACACAGACATAGACATAGACATAGACATAGACATAGACATAGACACAGACATAGACATAGACATAGGCATAGGCATAGGCATAGACATAGACAGACATAGCCATAGACATAGACACAGACACGACACAGACACAGCCATAGATATAGACATAGACACAGACATAGACATAGGCATAGACATAGACATAGACAGGCATAGACATAGACATAGACAGACATAGCCATAGACATAGACAAAGACACAGACACAGACACAGACATAGACATAGGCATAGACATAAACACAAGGTAGAAGGGAGACACTAGTAGCCAGAATTTAAACTTACAGGAAACATGGAATTTCTAGGTCAGGAAGGAGAAGGAGATACCTACACTTACCCTCTATAACTGTTCTGGGTATGGAGGAGTTGGGCTCTGGCCAGTTGCTGGTAAACGTTTAGCAGTTGTCTCTTTGTGAGGGGTGAGGGTTAGAGGGAGAGGGTTATTCATCACACAATTTAAGTTTAATTTTCATTATTAATATTTTTCTCCATCACTTTCCTAAGTCTCGACAATCAATGAAACAATAAATCAAGCCCTGATTTCTGAGGTGTAAATGCTTGCCCAAAAATATAACAATCAGGTGCATCCTGGATGTGATCCACCCTCCAGCCCAGGATGTCCAAGATTTATTAACAAGTAAGTGCTAGTAAGGAGATATTAAACTAACTATAAATATGTGGCCTTTCAAAAAGCATGAACAAATTCCTTTATTAAATACAAAAGAGAATGTGGCCATTGGTCAAGCAGTGACCAGTCAAGCTCTGATGGGAAGTCCTTAGACATTCAAAGTGTCCAAGAGTCAGTCAGTCTGAGTGAGACCAGGCAAGAGCCCATGAAAAGGAGAAGCCCAGCTCCCAAGAAAGATGGTGGAGAAAAGCCACAACAATCCATGTGGAGATAACAGAGTGAAGAGAAGCCAGGCAGAGGTAAGCAGCATGAGAAATGGATCCCAGGTCTCTGGAAAGAAGGTAAGCTAGTGTGGACTAGATTAGTGTGAGCTAATCCAGCATGAGGTGGGTTGGTTTGGAGACAGACATTATGTCACTGAAACTGTGTCTTGACTGCTCCCAACTACAGACCCTCGGGTTGTAATTCTATGCTTCTTTTTCCCCTTGATTCCCTCATAGGACCCTGAAGCTTTTTCCTCAGGACATAAGGAAAAGTTTGTTAAAACTGTATTTTCCCTAATCTGTTTTAAATGCTCACCTTGCCTTTAGAAACGATGTTAGGGATAGGGATAGATATTGGACCTAAGATTTCACTGACATTAGGAAATTCCCTCTAAAGGAAGGTCAACACTTGCTCTCCTTGTCTTCAGTGATTACAACCTTCACCCCTTCATCATAGACTTAATTTCAACAGTGATATTTTGGATCAAAGTCTGAGAAATAAAATGGATGACCGCAGGAACATAACGTTAGAGCTGAGAGGACCCTCAGGCTTCTTCTAGTCAGGATTTCTTCACCTGGAAACTGCAAACTTTAAAATCAATAGATCTACATATGTACACATATACATATTAGATAGATAGATACACCATGCAATTGACTCCCTTTAATATCGTATTACTTTATTTTATTCATTTAAAAGCATTGTTCTGAACAAGGGTCTTGTCCGGTTGGGTAGTTGCTCTTTGTTCTAGACAAGGACCAAAATGACATCACTATGTTGGGGTCAAGGTACAGTGTGTCTGACTGTGGCTGATCAGACCAGTACAAGCTTGGAAGGCTCTACCACAGGTCGGACACAAATAATCCATAGGAACATTTGGAGTGGAGACCATGGGTCTATATATAGGCTTCACAAAGACAGAGCCATAAACAAGGTCAAGAACTCTCAATCACTCTTTCATTCTACACATGAGGACATTGAATCCCAGAGAAGTTAAGCAATTTGTCCAAAGGGACACAACCAGTAACTTGAACCCAACTCCTCATCTCATTCTGCCATGCTGATCACAATGACCAACATCATTTGGTGGCAAAAATGAGACTTGTCTATAGAATGAAGGGGGTAGATTTTCATGTGTAGTCAATAAAAGGCATGATCAAAGAAATGAGCAGACAAATCTTCTCTGTACCCCAAACCAATATCCAAATTACCCATTCCCTCAGATCAGCTAATCTGAATTAAGAAGAAAGTCATCTGCTTGAAGAAATTCACACCAGTGGATGAATGACTGATAACCCTCTCCACATCCCAGTGATGCTTTGGGGTTTTCTTAACTCAAATGAATCTCCAATTGGTAGAAAATTGGAGAAAATGAAGTGAAATATTTCTGACAATGTAGTCTTGAGGCCCTTGAAGGTAGCACTTGAGGACCTAGAGGGCCACATGTGGCCTCAAGGCCACAGGCTCCCCACCCCTGTACTAAATTTCTGTCAATGTCAATGTCAAAATTTGTCAGTTTTTTTCATCTATAAAATAGAGGTTCTGTTGGCCTGGACATAAAGATCTCAAAAATCCTTTTTTTTTTTTTGGAGGGGGGAAGGCAGGGCAATTGGGGTTAAGTGACTTGCCCAAGGTCACACAGCTAGTAAGTGTCAAATTTCTGAGGCCGAATTTGAACTCAGGTCCTTTTGACTCTGAGGCTGGTGCTCTATTCACTGCGCCACCTAGCTGCCCCTGAACATTTTCTTTTTTCTTTTTTTGGAGGGGGAAGGTAGGGCAACTGGGGTTAAGTAATTTGCCCAAGGTCGCACATCTAGTTTCAAAGATCCTTTTTGACAGAAATATCTCAGATTATTTGTTCCTTTTCAGCTCTAACACCATGGTCTTCGCTCCCACTTGTTCTAAGTTCTCACACAAAACTACTGTATTGTTCCCAGTGTCTCTAAGATTCATTCTATTCCAAGTATAATGATAATGCACATAATTGTATCTGGATCACATATTAAAGTTTGCAAAGCATTTCCCATATATTCATTCACTGGATTTTCATATTTTCACAACAACTCTCCATGTCCAGAGTTCTACCTCCTGTACTACTTAGCTGCCTAGATGGCCAGACTCATTCCTTGATTTCAAAGAATTCTTGAACCTTTTCTAATACCCTTGATTTATTAGCTAATTCAATGAAGGTGTTCTCACCTGGTTACAGTAATTACTTTAAGAAAAGTAGGATAATTTATTAATTTAATAAAGATTTCCAGGCCTTCTTCATATCTAGTTAACCCTTCATTAACACTTCTTATTTAAGAAGTATTAATCATGCTCTTATTTTCCTTGTTTAAAAAAAAAAAGACATTCAGGGAGGGTAGATGGTACAGGGAATAGAGCACTGGCCCTGGAGTCAGAAGGACTTGAGTTCAAATCCAGCCTCAGACACTTAACACTTACTGGCCATGTGACCTTGGGCAAGTCACTTAACCCCAACTGTCCTGCATTCCCCTCTCAAAAAAAAAAAAAGCATTCCTCTCTAATATAGAATGTAACTTCCCTGAGGGCAGGGACAATTTCTCATTTTGATCCTGTATGCCCAGCATGTAGCCTAGGATCTGGCACATACTAGTTCTCTCTAGGTCCTCAAGTGTCCTCAAGGAGTGAGGCCCTTGAAGGTCACACTTGAGGACCTAGAGGGTCACATGTGGCCTCGAGGCCACAGGTTCCCCACCTCTGTACTAAGTATTTACCAAATACTGCTGACCACTTAATCAATAAACACCATGAATCTGGACGCTTTACAAGGCAGGAAGCTGTTTCAAGATGCTACGAGGAGCCTTGTTCATTTTCCCCAGGTCTCCTGCATGGGCACGACCAGCCAGGCCAGTTAGAAAAGCTCCCAGAGTCTAATCGGGTCTTTGATGTGATGGCTTTCCCATACAAGGGATGTACCTCACTTTGAGAAGACACAAAGCTGGTCTACACACCCGCCAACTTGCTTCCGCTCTCTTCAAGCTTTTATGAATTTCTCCATTCCATCAGCATTTGCCGTTGCCAGAGGAGCTTTTTCCTAGTTCAGAGACACAAACACTTTTTTCTTGTACAAATAGTAATTGTTAGAAAAAGGCCTGTGGATAAATTATTATTGTGACCCTCGTTCCAGCTTGAAAAAACTTTTCCTAGCTGCCGAGTGAAAAGTCAAAATTTGCATTTAAATAGAAAACGTTAGCCAGCGCAGAAAACCGGCCTCATGTGCCCAAGGAGGGCCTCTGCCTAGTGGGAGAGGATGCTGCCACCACCCTAGACCCTGTGCAGGCTAGGAGAGAGCCTGGCAATTGGGAGCTCTCACTGTCTTCCCTACCATTCAAGCCCCCCCCCCCCCAAATGGGACTGCATGAGAGGTAGGATTGTGGATTGGAAAGAGACAAGGGACCTGCCTTTCAATCCCTGAATGGTTGCTTATAAAACTGGGAATCTCTCTGGGCCTCAGTTTCCCCCTTGCTACAATCAGGAGGTTGGAATAGATGATCTCTAAGGTTTGTTACACTTCTAAACCTTATAATACTGTATCCCTATGGAGAACTGTAACTATCATGGGACAAATGAGGCTTTGTTCCAGTGTCTCAACCTCCTGGGGTTGGGAAGGAAATGCTTCTACTCTTCATTGAGTAAACATTGCCATGTTTTTTCTAGCCCTAATGCACTGCCTTGTGCCATGCACAGGGTCCCAACACTATGATTGCCCTCTCTTGAAACTGTCTCCTTGCCCCACAAACCCTACAGGGATATTGACCAGATTGCCCCTCCTCTAACATGATTGATTGTACCAACAGCTGAAACACTCTTCTGCAGCCCCATTCCATTTTTTATGCCAAGGAAAAAGTAAAATCTAGTGATGGCTCCTTTTTATTTTACATTGTATTATAGAGAGCTAGATATATAAATATATAGATATGTTCATTGTATTAATAATATTAATTTATAATATTATGACATATTATATATGTAAATATGTTTTTATATATATATATATATATATATATATATATATATATATATATATATATATACATCCATACATATGAAAATTTGTGTCCCTCCCCTGTCTCCTACCAACAAAATACCTTGGAACAAAGAATTTTAAAGGGGGTTGGGGGGAATAATCAGAACATTTCTAGAAAACCAACCAAAAAAATCAAAAGATCCAGATCATATGCACACTGTTCCATCACCAGAGGCTCTCCCTCTGCAAAGAAAGGGAAAATATGTTTTCTCAGCTCTTTTCTGGGGCTGTCCTTGGTCATTTCAATTACACTGTATCTAGTGTTTTTTTCTCTTTCCTTTCCTTCTTTTTGTCTTTCTTTCCTCTCTCTCCCTCCTTTCCTCCCTTCCTTCTTTCTTTCCTTCTCTCCCCCTTCCTTTCCTCTTTCTTTTCTTCCTCTCTTTTCTTTCTTTCTTTCTTTCTTTCTTTCTTCCTTTCTATCCTTGCTCCTTCTCGTCTATCTTCTCTCCCTTCCTCGCTTCCTTTTTTAATTTACATTGCTGTAACTACATATGTTGTTTTTCCTAGATTTCTTACATCACTCTGCATCAGTTCATACAAGTCTTTTCATGCTTCTCTGTAGTCTTCACATTCATTCTTAAAAGCACACTAATATACCATTATATTCATGTACAACTTACTTAGCTATTGTCCCTTCAATGGGCATCTATTTTATTTCTAGTTATTTGCTACCACAAAAAGTAAATCCAGGAATATTTTGCTGTAAATGGGACCTTTCTTTCATCTTTGATATCTTAGACTTGTTATTGCTATGTAGAAATTTGCTTGATTTTTCTGTGCATGTTTTGTACTTTGTTGCTTCACTGAAGCTGTTGTTTCAATGTCTCTTTGCTGATTTCCTAGGATTTTCTAAGTAAAATATGCCATCAGCAAATAGGAGGTTTTTTTCTTCTTTTTGTACATCTTTATGTCTTTATTTTTTTTTCTCTTTTCCTCTCTTTGGTACCTACTCAAAACAGAATAAAAAAATCTTTTAAAATACTAAGGAAATAAGTGAGGGCAAATACACACTTAACTTTCATAACTTCAAAGGTGAATGAAGTAACTAATCTAATAAAGCAAAAAAAAAGTAGAAAAATGATGGTCAGGAAAACATAAGCAATTATGTAAAAGAAATACACCTAAGAAAACACACTAAGAGTCAAAATGAAAGATCGGGACAACATTCAAAATTCACTAAGCATTCGGTGAATTTTTGAAAAGCAGTTTTCCTCATGCTATCAAAGCAAAAAGAAAACGTTATAATATCAATGGAGATACATAAGAAAATTACATGATACTTAAATAACTACAATGAATAAACATGAAAATTAAATGCATATTACCAAATAGTTTATTTACATTCATAAAGAAAAAATTAGACTGCAAAAAGCTATAGAAAATAACACAACAATAATGTGAAACTTGAATATTCACTCTCTGAGTTGTACAAAGATAAAGAGCATACAGAAATTATACGCAGAACTGAAAAAAATTGCTGAGGAATTTTGAGCTGAAATAAAGAGTGTCCCAAAAGTCTCAATACAGTTTTAAACTTTAGTAGGCTACATGTGGTATCTTTTGAATGGGAATATGAAGACTATGAGTATTTATCTGGACCACTTGGTAATTTTATGGAAAATAGAACATGATCTATTAGGACACAGGAAAATTATAAATAAACATTTATAAAGCCTAAATGCTAGATGCATCCTTTACAGATTGTAGCTAAATAAAATAATGATTATCATAGATAGCATAAGCAAAAGACATAATCTTAAATAGAAACTTAATAACTAATGGCAATTCCTTTTTCCCCCCTCACAGACTAACCAAAGTTGTAATGGATACAGAGCAAGCCTGGAAGCCAGCAAGACCTGAATTCAAGTTTCACTTTTGTCACATAGATGGCCTTGGGCAAGTCACTTAAATTCTCAGTGTTCAGGACAACTCAACAAGAATTTAAGTTGTAAACAAAAATCCAACCTGCCTCTTTAAGGAAGCTACTTGTCTGGGAGTTCCCTATTCCAATGATCTCACAGGTCCAGTCTTACTCTAACTAAAATGGTAGGTTAGGAGAATACTACAGGAGAGATTTTTGTATTTGAAGAAAGTAATTGACAAACCTTCTCTTGTTCACCTTGTGAGTAAAAAAAAAAATAGAAAGAAATGGAGTATATGATAATAGCAGTCTAGTAGAATGTTTTTACTCAAATATTAGCCATCAAAGTCATGTTTATTACAGAAGGAGTCTCCAATGGAGTGTCCCTGGGATCTCTGCTTGCAAGAGTCTGTGTTGTCACTTTTCTAAATGATTTGGTGGAAGGCAGAGATGAAACATTTGTCAAATAAGCCAATAACATTAATCTGGGTTAATGCACTGAATGACTTGATTGCATATACCTGTAATATTTTTATATAAATATATTATGTGATTATATGGAGCTATTACATTCTTATATTTATATGCTACTATATTTATATAATATATAAATATATTATAACCATTACACATGTGCACATATATGCATCTATGTATCTATGTTTGTGTGTATATGTATACATGTGTCTGTGTTCATCCCTCCCTCAATCAAATCAAAGTCAACGGCAAGTCACATCATCATTTCCATGATCTTTGGGTCCTCTTTGAAAACAAAGGACAAACACAAACACAATGTGTGTGTATATATGTAAAATTTTGTGTACATATCTCCCAAGCAGAAAATAAGTTCCTTGAGGGCAGTGTATGTTTTATGTTTGTCTTGGAAGCCCCAGCATCCAATACAGAACCTAAATAGTTTCTTTAATTGGATTTGAATTGAGTGACAAATCTGGGAAATAAAAACATCTTGGAAGACTAGAATGGAAACTTAATCATGACAAGAGCAAAGTCCTAATTGGATTATTTTTAAAGTCTCCACAAATACAGCATGCTGGTGGCTTGTAAAAAGGAGCCCATAAGCCGACTGTGGCAGTCAGGTAAGCTAATGATCTTAGACCCCATGAAAGACAGGCTCAGCGTCTGCCACTGGGAAGGTGACGAGCCTACCCCTCTCTGCCCTGGTTGATAAGGCCTCGTAGAGAGCATCACTTTTCAATTTTAAGCACTACCTTTTAGAAAGGACATTGACAAGCTTGAAAGTATCCTAGGGAGGGCAACCAGGATAAAGAGGAAGCTATTAGCCATGTCATGGGAGAATTGGCTGCTTAGGAGAAGGATACGATTGTTGTTTTCAAGATTTGACCGTTATGTGGGAGAAAAGATGAGAATGGACATCCAGTACTCCAATGCTCCTTAGGCTTTTTTCTCCATTGAGATTCCATTAAGGGAAGATAACCAGACAATGTCTTAAAGGAACCTATGTTGAATTAATCCCCTGCTGAAAGGGCAAATACCCCTTCCCCAGAACCCATCTGCACCTAGCAAAGGCACCAGGGTGCAGTTTCCTCCTTTATGGAATGGAAGGGGCAGAGAGGAGACTGGAGGATGCCTGAGATCCCTTCCCTCTCTGAAGAATTCTTTTACTACAGAATCTCTTGAGGCCCCTTCTACCTCTAAATTCTCTGATTCACTGAACTCTCTTAGCTGAATTAAATGTCACTGCTACAAGGCAACACTGCCACCCTCACTCCGCCCCTCATTTCGGTCCAGTTATCTAAACTGAGATCTTTAGAATGCAAGCTCCCCCAGGGCAGCATGTTGGTCTTCTTATGAGCATGGCCTACCACTCTGACTGGCACACAGTAGGTACTGAATAAATGCTTGCCGATTGATCGATTCCCTGCACCTGTCTATGCCTGTCTGCATACACTGTTGTATCTGCTGGTGGACCACGGGCTCTTGGAGAGTAAGAACTGTTCAGATTTTGTTTTTCTGCCCCAGTGCCTAACGCAGTGGCAGGGATATTATAAGTGATTGATAAACGCTCATTGAATCCTTCAGGGGCTTCATTGAGAGGCACGGCTCCCTGTAAACAAAAGGTGCTGCAAAACAGCTCCTTGGCAGAGAGTATAGAGGCTTGGCCTGGAGTCAGGAAAACCTGAGTTCAAATCCTGACTCAGACACTTACTAGCTGTGTAACCCTGGCCAAGTCACTTTGCCTGCCTGCCTCAGTTTCCTCAATGTGAAAGGGGGATGATAAGATCTGCTTCCCAAGGTTGCTGGGAGGATAAAATGACACAATTTTTTTCTGAATCTTAAGGTGCTACAGAAGTCCTAGTTATTCATTACTGATTACTATTATTATTATTCTCTCACCAAGCCCTCTTCCTCCCAGTAATGGGCCCATTTAAGCCTGGGTCCTCTTAATGGAGACCATTGAAGGACCTGTAGAAACAGGCCTTCAGTGTGGAAATATTGCACCAGGAACAAAAATGAAATCATTTTCTTTATTCATGCAACCTTTAAGAGGGACCAGCCTGCTTAATATTCCTAACAGCAAGGGGTTGCCATGGAGTAGGTGGTGGGTGCCAGGCAAGAACATGGGCATTGACAGGGGGAGGAGGGAGGGCTGAGCGGGGCCAGGCAGCACAGCCAGGGCAGTTGGGGGAAAGGCAGCCCTCCCCTGCTGCTCCCATCGGGGTCCCCCTTGAATGGTAAGTGGGGTGCCTGGCCATTTTTAAATCATGGCATTCCAGGAATAGCATGGCAGAATCCTGGCTTTCTGTTCTTTCTCCTTGGCTATGTAAGACAGAGGAGGGGGAATGAGCCAGGGAAGTTGCTTGATCCACCCTCCAGGGTTTTCATGAACAGATAAACTGGAAGAGAACAGGGAAAATATCCAGAGAGAGAGAAGGAGGTAAACAGATTTAAATGGAGCAGGAGCTGGAACCTGGGACTTGGCAGCAGGAAGACCCGAGTTCCAGTTCTATGTCAGATACTTATGGACTGTATGACCCTGTGCAAGTCACTTAACCCTGTTTGCTTCATCTGTAAAATGTGGAAGATGCCAATAGTGCCCACCTCAGAGGAGCATAAATAACATGCAAACCGCTTTATAAACCTTAAAGCGCTATATAAACTGATGCTGGTGTTGTTTTCTGAGGCCACAAACCCAAAATAAGTTTGTCACCCAGAAGACTAAGTGCCTAGATCTCAATGCAACCTTAAAAAACATAGAACCATAAACGGAAAGGGACCTGAAAATTGAGACTCCTAAAACATCAAAGCTGGGAAGGCCTATAGAATAAAGAATGGAAGAGTGTACGGGTGCTCAGAACACAGAATGTCAGACATAGGAGGGGCCTTAAAATAGGAAAGGTCAGATCTGGGAAGGCCCTGAGAACAAGAAATGGCAGACATAGGAAGGGAACACAGAATGTCTGAGATGGGAGGGACCTTAAAATATAGAATGTAATGTAGGAAGAGGCTTAAAACATGGAATGTCAGAGCTGGGAGAGGCCTTGGAACACAGAATGTCTGAGATGGGAGGGACCTTAAAATATAGAATGTAATGTAGGAAGAGGCTTAAAACATGGAATGTCAGAGCTGGGAGAGGCCTTGGAACACAGAATGTCAGACCAGGAACAACTTTGGAAAAAAAAGCATAGCCTTCCACAGTTAGAACAGACCCTGGAACATGGGGTGTTGTGGGCCACTGGTATCTTAGAGCAGAGGATGTCAGTGCTTCAGGGGGCCTTAGGACATAAAATATAGAATGTTGGAAGCAGGAAGCAAGGGAACAGAATGGAAAATCCGTCCAATTTGGGATGAGGACAGCAACAACCATTGTGTCCATTCCTGGTCAGAGTAAATGTAGATTTTCATAAAAGGGCAAAAGATGCAATCTGAGACTTCTGGTCCAGTGAGCTTACCTTTGATTCCGGACAAAATTCTAGAATATTATTATGAGAGAAATGGTTAATGCATGTCTCAGAACTGCTCTCCGAGATCAACGTAGCATCAGCAAATCAGAGGTCAGGAGAGGACAGCCTTATTTCCTTTTTGAACAGGTAATTGATTGGATTGAGATAGTAGAAAAGTATTTGACAAAATCTCTCATGCTTTTCTTGTGCAAAGTATAAAGGGATAGGTTATAGCCAATAGTACAGCTGAATGGATACAAAACTGGCTGAAATGAAGGGTTTCATTAGCAAGAGTTCAAGTAATTAGTAGTTAATTGCCAGCAATTAATTAGTGAGAGTTAAATGTTAACATGACAAGAGGTCTCCAGTGGAGTGCCTCAGGGATCTGTGTGTGGCCCCGCTCCATTCAATATTTTTACCAATGCCTCAGATAAATCACTAGCTGGCCAGCCCCTCCAGTTTGCAGAGGACATTAAGCTGGAGGCATAGCTTCCTCACTGAATGAAAGAGTCAGGATCTTGACAGGCAAAAGCACCGGGCCAAATTGGAGAAGATAAAACTTAATGGAGACAAATGAAAAGTCTCACACTTGGGTTCCAAAGGTCAGCTTCACCAGTACAACACAGGAGAGAGGGCTAAACAGCAGTTTATTTGAAAACAGTACTAAGGGATTTGGGGGACTGTGAGGAAACAGAGTGACGCGGCCTCTCTGAAAGCTAATGCCACCTTGGGTCCAAGGAAGAAAGCCAGAGGTCTGCCATACCCTAGCCACTTCAAGCCACATCTAGTATCTTGTCCTCAAGTACAAATGCCTCGGTTCAACATCGAAAGCTCTTCCCACACTGGCCCCTTCCTACCTTCCCAGTCTCCATGTACCTTACTGCCCACCAAGGGCTCAAACACTCTACCTCCCAGCGTGTGCCTAGGCCATCTCCCAGACCTGGAATATGGTCCTTTCTCTCACCCATGCCTTGTGTCTTCCCCGGCTTCCTCCAAGAGTCAGGTCAAGCCCCACCTTCTGAAAGAAGTCTTGTTTCCTCAGCTACTAGAGCCCTCCCGTTTCAATTTACTCTGTGTGTGGGTGTGTGTGTGTGTGTGGGTGTGGGTGTGGGTGGGTGTGGGTGTGCGTGTGGGTGGGTGGGTGTGTGTTTATCCATCGATTCTGGACAACACAGTTCAGAAAAGACATTGTTGAAATTGAGAAATCCAGAGAAGGGATACCAGGGCATTGTCCTTGGGGGGAGGGAGCGATAATACAATATATTCACCAAGGTGCATATACAGGACATATACACACAATGCCCGGTGACAAGGGATAGCGAGGTGCTAACAACCACAGAAATCAGGATCGTGAAGAAAAGAGCTAGAGCTCTAGAGAATCCCTCATCTGCTCTGGGCTGTCCAATGAGGTCTTCATGCTCCCTCCATTCTCCCCCTCTCCCCAGATCAGTCTCGAATTACTCTCTTCCATGAGGTCTCTGCTGAAGTAGGTGATTCTGACCCCAAACATCCCCTGTGGTCCCATACTTCTGTGCTGCTATGATTCTCTCAACCTACAATGCCCTCTCTCCTTTTCTTTACCTGTGAAGAACCCACTCACCTTCTAAGACTGATCTCCACCCTCGCCTCTTTCAGGAAGTCTTCCCTGATGTCTCCATTATTTACCAATGTTTCCCCCAACCCCAATATAGTGTTTTGAGTTTCTCTAATGCACTTGGTCAGCAGCTAGGTGGCGCAGTGCATGGAGCGCTAGACTTGGAACCAGAAAGACTCATCTTCCTAAATTCAAATCCAGCTAGCTGTGTGATCTTGGGCAAGTCACTTCACCCTGTTTGCCAGTTTCCTCGTCTGTAAAATGAGCTGGAGAAGGAAACGGCAAACCCCTCCAGTATCTCTGCCAAGAAAACCACAAAAAGGGGGTCACAGAGAGTCAGACTCGACTAAAATTGCACTTGTTATAGGAGTAAAAGATCATGGAGCCATACCCAGAAGGGTCCTTAGAGTCCTGTCCAGCCCCTTTGTTCTACAAATGAAGGAACTGTGGCATAGTAAGACTAAGCAATTTGCCCAGGGTGTCTGAGGTGGGATCTGAATCCAAGGCTTAGGGATTCCAAGTCCAAAGTATTATTCAACAAATCACATTGTCTAACTTTGATTTAAAGGGAAGAAAATGGATGACCTGAGTCAGAAAGAAAGATGGTCAAGGCGGCTAGGTGGCGCAGTGAATAGAGCACCACCCTGGAGTCAGGAGAACCCGAGTTCAAATTCGACCTCAGACACTTAACACTTACTAGCTGAGTGACCTTGGGCAAGTCACTTAACCCCAATTGCCCAGCATTCCCCCCTCCAAAAAAAAAAAGAGATGGGCAACAAGCATTAATTACTGTATGCCGGGTACTGTGCCAAAGGTTGGGGATATAAAGGTTGTTGTTATTATCTTGTTCAATGAAATCCAAGGAGAAAGTCAGTCAACTAGTATTTAAATACCTACTGGGCACTGGGCACTCTACTAAGCATGGGCTTCCCAAAGAGTCATCTGCGGGGTGTAGCCTAACAAGTGCATCAATTCCAAGGCATCATGTCTTACTACACCAAGGCAGTGACTCACCAAGGGCTATGGAAGTCAGCTGGGTGGGACGAATGCTTTGTAGTCACCACCCCAAAGCTGACTCTCCCCAGATACCATTAGTAGAGGGGAGAGAGAGGGTCTCCTAGATGTTGGGGGGAAATACTTTGCAACCTCTGTTCTTGCTCTATCTTCCCAGTAAATATGCCTTTGCAAAACTAATCAATTAATTAGTTAGTTAATTAGTCAAATAATGCTAGGACATTAATTGATGAGGAGGAGGTATTAACTGGCACTGATAGTTGATATAGAGGGAACACAAAAGAATGAGGGCTCAAGCTGACAGCACTGGAAAGCTATCTTCCTAGTACTCAGGGTGCCCTAGAACTCTGAGGGGTAGAGGTAGTCATCCTTCTTTCTGGGGGACCTGACTCATCAGTGTGAGCAGAATTAAGTCATGACCCCCAGAGCCCATGTAGGCTATATTTGAATGGCTCAGTATTATGTCTGGATGATTTCGGACAGCGGTTGTGGTGACAATCACAGTTGAGTATGGTTAATTGGTGAAATTTTCCAGTATATTTTGAAGTCTGTATTTGTAATACGAAGGTTTATTGCCTGTCAAAAAGTGTAAGCCTCTTAAGTTCAATTCTAGCTACCAGGCGGTATCTTGCTAGGTATTTGGTAGGTGCTAAATTTTTTGCAGTTCTTTCTACCATTCCTCACATGATCCGAGCTGATCACTCAGTCCAAACTCCTTCAACAATTTCTCTTGGTGACGACCTGGTCCTGAATTACCATCATAAACCTCTCTATTTCCATAAACAAATGCAGACAACTCATCTGTTTGTTCAACACTTTTTTGTTGACATCTATTTGGCTGAGTTCGAGCAGATGTCATCCATGAAAGGCCTTTTGATTCTACTTTTGGATCGTGGCCATTTCATAGGCTAAATCCAATGGAGTGTACCATTTATCAGTCATTACTACTGCTTGGGAAGTGATAGCTATTTGCTCCAAAAAGTATTTCTGTAGATTTTTGAACTATTTATCATAAACAATGAGAATGTCTATCAATCCTCTTCCTCCTTTTGAGGGAAGGAAATGGGCTTAGGGTAATGGGCACTGTATTTCACTAATAATGTGGGGATTTTTGATAGGATATATTTTCAAATTTTTTATGGCCCACTGTAAAGTCCCCAAAGTACATATTAACAATGGTATTGCATGAATGTTCATTGTTTTAGATGTTAATTATTTATGATAATAGGTCTTCCTATTCAGCTTTGATTTCATGATCCCAATAAATCTCTTAACAGATTCATCCAGTTTTGTCCTTGATAGCTTTATACTCAATTCCTGCATCGCCTGAAGAAGACCAAGATATCTATAAGTCTTACCTTGGTGCATTGGCTCAAACTGATCACCAGATTCAAGTCTGAAACCTCTTTTCCTTGATGTATATTAAGATTTTACATTTATAACACCCATGACATTTTTGTATCACTGGAAAAAGACTCCATCACATGAAAGAGTTGTTTAATGAATTTTTTTGCTGGAGTCATAAAGCTTGATATCGTTCATGTCCATCAAGTGACCAATACTATATTTTGGTTCAACTCCAGGGGTGATCAGCAGCATGAGTGCTCAATTTTCAATGTGAGCATTTACCCCTTGGGAATTGGCAAATGCTAGAAATCAGGACTTGATTTATTGTTGTGTTGATTGTCTAGATTTAAGAGCGTGATGAAGAAAGTGTTAATAGTAGGTGTAAATAAAAGTTCATCATGGGTCCTTTTTTTTCTGCAGAGTCAATTATTAAACATTACTAACACACCCCTGTTCAGTTCTTCCTTTAAGTTAAAACATATTCAGTTCCATTG
The DNA here is from genome assembly GCA_028627135.1 of Pseudochirops cupreus. NCBI lineage: Eukaryota > Metazoa > Chordata > Mammalia > Diprotodontia > Pseudocheiridae > Pseudochirops > Pseudochirops cupreus. Next base: position 579,421,405 of record CM053580.1, read on the forward strand.
AAGAGAGAATGCATGGCAAAGTGGATAGGGTGCTGGGCTTGGACTCAGGACGAACTGGTTTAAAATCCCACCTCTGACATTTTCTATTTGGCTAATCCTGGACAAGTCATTTAACTTTTCTGACTCAGTTTCCTCATTTGCAAAATGCGAGGGAGCAGATTGTATCCAGAGGTATCGAAGGTCACTTCTAGTTGTACGTCTCTAATCATGTGATCCATCCCAGAAAGCTCCCACCATCTAGACTAAATGGGAACTAAGATGACCCTGTATTTCAGACTACAGAGAATCATAATGGTATTCAAATCCCTTCCTGAAAACGGCCATGCTTTATATCGATTGGTCTTGACATTGTGTCGGTCATATGTTTTAAATAGAGAACAGCTTTCCATTTACACATCAAACACTCACATTCTCATTATACTTGAGTTTCTTTTGCATATTTGTAGTGCCTGAATGAGCCACGCATGGACCATCGAGTCCAAGATGTTGCAACAAGCTTCTATCTTGCTATTTATCTTTTTTCTTTTGTTTTGTGGTCTACTACAAAAGCAGATAAAATGCTCTTTCTAATTTTCAAGTATTGGGACCTAAGTTCATTCTCAAGACTCCTGTAAGCATCCTTGAGACATCTCTGATAGTAGACAAGATGTCTGGATAAAGTGTACCATACTTATCCTGTCCCCACGTGGTTTTGATGACTTCCGCTAGATCTCTCTATTTTGAGTTTTTCATCACACCTAGCTAGGAGTTTGTGAGCACTTGGGCTCTGTTTGTCTCATTTCCCTCATTTGTGAGATGAGCTGGGGAAGGAAATGGCAAACTACTCCAGTATCTCTGCCAAGAAGACCCCAAATGGGGTCATGAAGAGTCAGACATAGGCAGCTAGGTGGTACAACAGATAAAGTGCTAGGTCTGGAGTCAGGAAAACCTGAGTTAAAACAGTAGGTGAGACCCTGAACAAGTAATTTCATTCTGTTTGCCTCAGTTTCCTCATCTGTAAAATGAGCCAGAGAGGGAAATGGCAAACCACTCCTTAATATCTTTTCCAAGAAAACCCCAAATAAGGTCACAAGAGTTGGACATGACTGAACAACAACAACCAGACTACCAGAACATTTGGGATTGTGACATCTACAAGTATGGTTTATGAGGAATACAGAGCTTCTGGGGTATAATTCTGATCCCCAGGTAATTTCTTGTTAGATTATGCTATTACAAAATAATGCTAAATTTCAGCAACCTGCAGAGATGCATTGCACAGTTCCTTACGTTTCCTCACGTAATCTGCATTGATCAATATTGTTAACCTTAATAATAAGCTTTCTGTACTTTTAGGTGGTGATGACCTGACCCAGAATTGTTCTCACAAGCCCTTCTGTTTCTATGAACAAATCCTCATGACTCATCCATTCGCTCAATGCTTCTTTGTTGACAAATGAGTTCATATGGATATCGCCCATGTAGGGGCTTTTGATTCCACACTTGGATTATTACCATTATTTTTATGTGTATTACCATGATTTTTGAGGGAGAAAGACAAAGAGACAAAAGGACGTGGCTCATTAACGTAGCTCCCACGTCCCACTGACTTTTAAGCACCCAAACAGTCAGGACTCACCTCCTCCTAAATCCAGCCCAGTCCAGATTGCCACTTAATCAGCAATTTGGAATCCTAGGAAGACTCAGACAGGGCATGTTCTCTTCTGGCCTTATGGGGTGGGCAAAGTCAGTGGGGGAGGGGGGGGCAACAGCAGGGGGCGGGAGAAAAGGTCAGCAGGACTTTTTGAAATCAATAAAATTGTTTCCCTCTCCTCTGACAGAAAGAAAGAAAAAAAAAGAAAAAGCCCAGATGGGTGAGCAAAGTTTAGCAGGAGGGGAAGAATTGAACAAGGAGAGCTTCACTGTGCGAAGCTGATAAGAACCCGTCCAGCGGCAGAATAGGGAAGCCTTGTCTATCAGCCTATTAAAGACTATTCTTACAAGGGTTTTTTTTTCCTCCCCCCTTTTCATTAATACGCAGGGTGAATAGAAGAGTGAATAAAAATCAGCACTTAAGGCACAATTGGGAGATTGAAAGGTAACTGTCAACAGAAGGATCAGTATGACAAAAGGAACCATTTCAACTCTCAGTAAATGATTTTCGGCCTGTCATCTCAATGGGCCGTGTTTCTCAGAGATTGTGGGGTGGGTTTTTTTTTTTGAATAGCATTTATTACCATGCCTTAAAAAAAAATTGTGTTGTCTCTTTGCAGACGCCATTCACTTGCAGATGCTGGGGTGCCTTCTGGGCTGTCACATGGAGGGAGGGAAGGAGGCTGCTTTAGAAAGGGTCCTGCCCATGGTCTGGGGAGGGGGAAAGCAGCCCCTCGGGAGTCGGAGGGTTTGGAGCCAGGTTGGGGAGGGGATAAAGAAATGCCACTGGAAGGAGACACCCTTTCTCCCCAAAGGCTAAGCTGGAAAAAAGGGCCCCAGTTTCTCTCAGCCAAACCTTGGAATAGAAAGAGTCGTGGGTTAGAAGGAAGGAGAACTGGGCTTGAGTTTCTATGAGGTAAGCTGTTTCTCCTCTTCCTCTGTTTCCTCATCTGTAAAATGGGGAAATGAGGACTGCAATACTTGATGTGAGTTACCAAGAGGCTGTTTAAGAGAGGTCTTTGCTGACCTTGAAGAGAGAGATTAAAAAAAAAGGTAATTACTGTTTCCCCTGGATTATATGGGATTGGTGGGTTCTTGTTTTTTTGTTTTGTTTTTCCTAAGCTCGATACTGCCCATTCCTCTTCCCCAAGAGTATTATTTGAATAAATACTTTCCTCAGCATGAGGATGTCCTTAGAGCAGAAAGATCTCTGGCTTTGGAGTCAGAGGAAGGACCTGAGTTTGAATCTTACCTCTGAGATTTACTTGCTCCATGATTAGATTTTAATCCATAAAATGAAGGGTTTGTACTAGACAGCCTCTGAATTTTTTCATTCCAGTGCTAGAGTTTTGACCCTATCTTGCTTCCACTGATCAAAACTATATACGGCTTAGAAGAGAAGTCCCAAGGAGTTTCCTTAGGCCCAGAGAGGTTAAGGAACTTGCCCAGAGTCACACAGCAAATGTCAAATGCTGGTTTTGCTTCCATTGGGCATGAAGCCCATCCCTCTATCCATTAGGATAGTAACTAGGAGAAGGAAAGCAGTGTTTTGTTCCAAGGCAACACGATTTTGAGTCTCCTGCCAGCCACACCCAAGGGAATGCTTTATCCCTCCAGGGCCCCAAAACCAGGTAAGTTCCATCCTTCAACAATAACAACCAAGGGGCTAAAAAAGAATTTTGCCCCAAATTTCCCACATTTGGTCCTGTCACTTCCAATCTCTGCTTTGTACCTGCTTCCCTGCCTGGTTTTAACTCCACAGAACAAGACGACCCCTTGCTGGGTACCCCCTGGGGTCCCTTTTCCCAACACCTACCCCCTACCCCAACTTTCCCATCTCTTTTTCATCTTCCCCTTTAAACAGAAAACTCACTGAGGGCAGGGACATTTTTTTTTATTTATTATATGGTGGTTTAATAAATATTTATTGGATTGGATTGGATCCCCTAAGTCACGATTCTGCTAATAATAGACTTTAAAAAACTAGCATTTATATGCCAACCTAAGGTTTGCAAAGTACTTTTAGTGTGTTCATTCATTTAATCTTCACGAGGAGTGATATTATCGACCCATTTTACAGATAAAGACACTATAGCTAAAAAGTTAAGTGACTTTTTCTAGGTCAGACAGTAAGTATCTGAGAGCAGACTTTGACCTTGACTCTTTCTCACTCCAAGTACAACACTCTATCTACTGTGCCACCTGGCTTCCTTCAGTAGTGGTAATAAGGATGATAATAGGTTAATTATAATCACTAATATTTCTTAACTAATAGAAATCAAAACTAATATTTATACATCAGTTTATAGTTTACAAAATTATAATTACATACATTATCTAATGCCAGTCTTAGAAATGAGGAAACTGGCATTCAGAGAAATGAAGTGAATTAATTAATTAAGTAAATTAACATCATTTTAGAACTTAATGAGACCTGAGAGGTCTAGTCCAGGACTCCTTAAAGTATGGGTCTTGAAAAATTTGGCAACAGTAAAAGGTTTCTGAAGATACAATGACCAAAAATTAATTAAAAATCAAATTCATAATGAATCCAAGGTGTTTTTGGCAGGGCTTGCCCATGTTACATCTCATAACTTCACTGCAGCCTTGGTTTTGAACCCAGTTTGCACTGTGCATGCCTTCAGGCCATGCAACACCAACAAACGCTGTTGAAATAGGTAAAGAGGTAAAGAGTGGAAAAAGTTTAAGAAGCCTTGGTCTAGTCCAGTGGTTCTCAACCTTCCTAATGTGGCGACCCTTAATAATCATATGTAGGTGTATCTGCATGTGGGCGGACCCACCTGGAAAGAGGTAAAGGAGCAGTGTCTCCAATGGTCTTAAGTGGCCCTTGTGACCCCTGTGAAAAGATCATTTGACCCCCAAAGGGGTCACGACCCACAGGCTGAGAACTACTGGTCTAGTCCAATCACCGAATTTATTTTGTTGATTATTTTGCTATCATTTGTTTTAAAATCACCTTCATTTTCAAATATTCCTCTTCTTGCTTCCTTACTCGGCAAGCTACCCCTGACTTTGGAGTCAGAGGAAGGACCTGAGTTTGAATCTTACCTCTGAGACTTGCCTGTTCCGTGATTAGATATTAATCCATAAAATGAAGGGTTTGTACTAGACAACCTCTGAATTTTATTCCAGTGCTAGAGTTTTGACCCTGTCTTGCTTCTGCCAATCAAAACTATATACAGCTTAGAAGAGAAGTCCTAAGGAGTTTCCTTAGGCCCAGAGAGGTTAAGGAACCTGCCCAGCATCACACAGCAAATGTCAAAGGCTGGTTTTGATTCCTGGTAATGAAGAATAAAAACAAGGAAACAAAAAAAGAACAAAAAAGGAGGTCGGCAAAATCACCACACGATAACCACATCTGATGGTCCTGTATAAGCAGGGCTGAAAGAAGTAAAGGAAGCGTGCACACGTATCTCTTTTCAGAGGCCAAGCATGGGCTCTGTAATTTAATTTAATTTAGTCCTGTGTCCCCCTTTTGGAGCTGGATGCCATTGTTGCTATTTCCACTCATATCGTTTTTTGGTTTCTTAGACATTAAGATTGGGGTTTTTTTTGCTTTTTGGAGGGCAATTGGGGTTAAGTGACTTGGCCAAGGTCACACAGCTATTAAGTGTTAAGTGTCTGAGGTCACATTTGAACTCAGGACCTCCTGATTCCAGGGCCGGTGCTCTATTCACTGCGCCACCTTGCTGCCCCTCCACTTATATTGTTGTAGTCAATATTGTTTTCTCTGGTCTGCTTACTTTGTTCTGAATCTGTTCGTATAAACGTCCCCATGCTTCTCTGAATTATTCATAGTCACTACTTCTAACAGAGCAATAGTATTGCATCACAAGCATCTGATACAACTTGTTTAGCCATTCTCCAACCAAGGGCCATCGATCCTTTTGTTTCTTGTTCTTTACTACCACAAAAGTGAGGCTATGACCATTAAAAGCATCTAGGTGGTAAAGGGATTAGAAGACAACCTGGAGTCATGGAAATGTGAGTTTAAAGTTGATTTTAGACACTTAGTAGTTGTGTGACCCTGAGTAAGTCACTTCACCTCTGTCTGCCTCAGGTTCCCCATTGGTGAAATGAATATAATAACAGCAGCTCCCTCACTGGATTGCTGTGAGAACCATGGGAGATGATATTTGCAAATCTCAAAGTGTCTTATAGATGTTAGTTATTATTTTGAGACAGATGGGAAATTTACTTTTTATCATGGACCTTTTTAATTTACAGTTATCTACCAATTTACAATTTCACCAACAATGTATCAGTGCGCTTAGTTTTCCATAGTCTCTCCAGCTTTGACTGTTCCCATCTTCCCCTTTGTCAATTTGTTGGTGGTAAAGTAAAAAATAAAACAAAACAACAACAAAAAATAACTCGGATTGTTTTGGTTTGCATTTCTCTTATTGTTAGTAATTTAGAGCACTCTTTCATGGGATTGTTAAAAGCTTACAACTCTTCTTTGTAGAACTCTTTGTCTATATCTTTTGAACACTTGTCCAGTTCAACAAGTTGCTTCACTTGTAATTTATCTTTAGGTCCCACCAATGCAAGGAGCTATCCACTGCCAGTTTTGGATTTGTTCATTTTTTTACCCAGAATTCCTTAAGTTTTGGCCTTTACCTGGGACTACACCACCCAGAATGCTGCTGACCCTGACTTTGAAAGGGACTTGTGGGTAGAACGAGCATGAAGTAAAGCTAATATAACATAGCCTTCATATGCAGACAACTGCAGATGCCATGTTGAACTCAAGTCAAGTCAACCAACACCATTGTCCCTCTCTGGTCCTCTTCTGAAACCTCCAATCCTTTCCTCATCTCTATCCTCTCTTTTCTTTATCTTTGATGACCATGGTCATCATGAGTCCAAATGGGGTCCTGGGCAGTGTCCACAGCCTAACTTAGAGTGCCTCTGGGCTTCAGAGTTGATGGACTCTGACCATGACAGGGAGACTGAGACTTCAAGCAGCCCTTCTTTCATACCTTCCCCTCACTATTCCATCTTTCAGCCCTCCCTGACTCTCTTGCCCCTCCCTATGAACCACAGCCACCTCATCTGACATCTTCCAGTTACTCAAGAACAGGTCCAAACTGCAATGAATTCTCAGGCTGGGGACCAGATCTGTTTGGAAAGAATCCCCCATCACAGGTCCTGTTCTCATTTGAGCCAAAAGAAACAAAACAGATAAAGTGTGTCTGTTCAGTGTTTCCTGCCTGGGAAAAGAAGGAGATATGTCTAATCAAGTGGATATTCATGCAAATATGTAAATGTATCCCTCCCACCCCCCCAAAAAAATCAACCAAACCTACTTCCTCCTCCAAGCTTTTTCTCCCTTACTGTCAGATGCCTGGAATGCTTGTCTTTCTATCTCTCCTGTCTTATCTGTCTTCCCCATCCTCTGAGACCCAGGTTGAGTATTTCCTCCTACATGAAGACTTCCTGGATCACATCACCCCTTACTGTTCTCTTCCCTTTGAACTCAAAACATGAGAGGCATGTGGTATAATCAAAAGTCCATTGGCCTGGGAATTACAAGACTGAGTCTGAATTCTAACTACCTGTGTGACCCAAAGCAAGTCAATTCTCCTGTGTGAATGATCTCAAAGCCCGGCTGTACAAAGATTATTCTCAACTCTCTGCCTAGAGGCAAAAAGACTCAAGTTCAAATCCAGCATTAGACATTTACTAATTGTGTGACCCTGGGCAAGTCACTTAACTTCTGTCTTCCTCAGTTTCCTTGACTATAAAATCATAACAGCACCTACCTTCCAAAGTTGTCAAACACTTAATAAAAGCTTAATCCCTTTCTTCCCACTCCTCAATATTCCCTTTCTCTTTGTGTATTAACACAAACTGTCTCCTAACTCCAGAAAACATCCCTTCATCTCTGCTTCTCAAAAATTTTGTCTGTCCTCAAAGCTCAATTAAATTGTTACTTTCTTTAAGAACCCTGACCTGATACCTCCACATGTTATTGCTCTTTATTCTTCACCCATTACTCTATATGTGTTTATTTTATCTTCCTAGTAGGGTGCTAGCTCTTGAAGGCAGAGACATTTTTTTTTGTTTCTGCCTTTATATCTCTTGTCCTTAATCATAATGAATAGCAGTAGTTGTGAGAATGCAGCTAGGTGGTACATAGATAGAGCACTGGGCCTAGGGTCAGGAAGACTTATTTTCACAGAGTTCAAATCTGACCTCAGACACTTACTAGCTATGTGACCCTGAGCAAGTCACTTTATCCTGTTGGCCTCAGTTTCTTCACCTGTAAAAGGAGCTGGAGAAGGAAATAACAAAACACTCCAGTATCTCTGCCAAGAAACTCCCAAATAGAGTCACAACTGAACAATAACAAGAAAAGTTGTGGGTATGTCTAAGGAGGATATAGTTGGTCAGCTGGTACTCATTACTATTCCTTCCTTTATCTTGGGAGGTTTAATGAACCAATCAGACCTTATTATAAGAATTAGCTGGGGTTTGTCTGTTAGGGGGCAATACACTGGTCCCTCAGATCCACCGGTCCTGTCTTCTACTGTTTTATGGATTTTATGTTAATTAATCAATGAATAAATATTTCTTAAGCACTTATTACGTATCAGATATTGTGCTAAGTGCTAAAGGAATAAAAAGAGGCAAAAAAACCAATTCCTGCCCTCAAGAAGCTTACAGTTTAATGGGGAAAAGGATATATAAACAGATATATACAAAGCAAGCTACATTAGGAAATAATGAAGAGAGGAAAGGCACTGGAGCTAAGAGGAGGTGGGACAGGCTTCCTGTAGAAGGTGGGATTTTAGTTGGAACTTAAAGGAAGCCACAAGGGTCAGTGGTCAGAAGAAAGGAGGGAGATTGTTCCAGGCATGAGGGACAGAGAAAATGCCCAAAGTTGAGACATGAAGGATCATATTCATAGAACAAACATATTAAATGAAAAGTTAAGCATTAGATCACAAAAGCTAAGAGTTCCCAGTAAGGAAAAGGCCTTGGAGAGTTCCTTGAGGGTAGTGACTGTCTTGTTTCCTCTTATTCAGTGCCTGGCATATAGTAACCATATTCTCTCTCTCTCCCTCCCTCCCTCTCTCTCTCCTCCCTCCTCCTCTTCCTCCTTCTTCTTCCTCTTCTTCTCCCCCTCCTCTTCCTCTTCCTCTTTCTCCTCCTCCTCCTCCTCCTTCTCTCTTTCTCTCTCTCTCTCTCTCTCTCTCTCTCTCTCTCTCTCTCTCTCTCTCTCTTCTCTCTCTCTCTCTCTCTCTCTCTCTCTCTCTCTCTCTCTCTCCAACATGTTACACAAATCCACCTACTGGATCAAAGATCTTAATAGTCACAAATCATTCTCAGGGTTAAAAGGGCATTTTTTTGTTCCTCTGAACTACAAATCTTAGACTAGTAGTTATATTTCTCAGACCTCTCTTACACATATAAGACCCATCAGATGACTCAACAATAGATAACTTTGTTTAGAGAAGCATGAAATTATATGGGTGTATATGTTCTGAAAAAAAATAATGCCCATATTCCTCAAATTGCTGTTGTCAAGGAGAATGCCCAGAAATTAGTTCAAAAGAAAGAGGGATCCCTTATAGATGAGGAAGTCCCTAAGATGTTCATCATCTTTGGACATGGCATTTAGTTGATTATATCAAGCCCATGACACTGCAGAGTATTCCAAATGACATCAACAGTCACTCAAAAATCTTTGAGCTAGGGGCAGTTAGATGGCATAGCACCCGACCTAGAATCAGGAGGACTTGAATTCAACTCCAGCCTCAGAGACTTGAGACTTACTAGCAATGTGACCCTGGGCAAGTCACTTAACCCTGATTGCCTTGAAGAAAATAAAAATAAAAAAAAACAAAACAAAACACTTTAACCTAACTATTCACATGGGAAAAACCAAGTGGATGAAAAAGGTATATTGTGTAAATGACATATTTTGACATACAGCCCATCCGCTTGGACAGGTAAGGCAAATAGACAATGAACTGGTCCCCAAACAAAACAGGTAGATGAAGCTGCATGGCTTCAAAGGAAGGGATCCCACAGACAAAGCATTAAAGTTGTGGGTCACCCTAGGGCAGTGGTTCTCAACCTTCCTAATGCCACCACCCTTTAATACTTGTATATGGGTATATCTGTATGTGGGCAGACCCACCTAGAGATGGATAGAGGAGCAGTGTCTCTGTTCTTAAGACCATCAGAAATGTGTTTTCCGATGGTCTTAGGCAACCCCTATGAAAGGGTCGTTCAACCCCCAAAAGGGGTTGCAACCCACAGGTTGAGAACTGCTGCCCTAGGATCAATGGAGAGGTGTAAATAGGTGGTAATACATTCCCAATTAAGAATTGTATGCCAAAAACAGTATAAAATGTCACTAGAGAAATGTATGGCTAAGGAAAGCAGTGAGTGATGGAAGACAGGTGAATGGTCCCTGAACTCCGCGGCTAAGAAAAGTTAAGAGAAAGGCCCCAAACAGATTGAGTAGATCCCATGTTTGGGATGCCCGGGAAGACATGGAAAAGAGTGGCAAGATTAAACTATGTATAGACCAGAAATGAGGGACATCAAGAAAAAATTGCAGACCCTTCAAAATACTGAATTCCAATACCTACAATGGTACCTCGCTTAGAATGGTATACAAATAAATGTTTGTTTAATTCAGCAAAATTCCTTGAGAAATTTGATTTTTATTTAATCAACTGCTCATGGGAATAAGAGAAGACAGAGGGAGAAGTGATCTAGATATATAACATTAAACTCAAGGACACAGGACATTATACTTCAGCTAGAATGATTCTCAGTGTAGAATGTAAGAACCTGGAAGAGCCTTGGAGACAAGATCTAGAATCTAAGTGGGCCAACAGAGCCTCTGAGGCCATCTTACAAGTCCCTTTCAGAAAGCCTCTTCTCCCCTAAAGGATGAGAAACTTGATATAATTAGCCACAGCATTCTCAGGCTCTCTTAATTAGCCCTCTAAGCTAATGAAACATCTCTGCTCTGACAATAACAGAAGGGCTCCCGGCTGCAGCCTGTGCAGGACATAGCTCCAGAGCCCAGCCTCTCTGCAGCCCAGTTAATTGTTTACCATCGTCATGACTTGTGATCACCCATAAAGCCCAATGCACATATGCTCCAAACCATCCATCTCTATATCTCAAATGGCTTCATGCTGAGAGTCGTGGGATCACCTTTGAGTTAGGGATGAGTTGTTTCTAAACGTAATCTGGGAAAGGAGGAAGGATGATCAGACAAATTGGGGCAGAAATGGGAACCCCAGGCTAAGAACCAGTCACAGTTTGGCTAAGGCCACTATTCTAGTAAAGAAACAAGCTGAATCATCATTCCACTGCATGTATGGAGAGGCAAAGCAAGAATTGGGAATGTCAGAGTTGAAAGAGGCTTTAGAACAGGGGATGTCAGAAATGGGAGAGGCCTCAGAAAGACAATAAGTCAGAGATGAGATTGACTTAAGGCCACAGGATGAAAAAAGTCAGAGGTGGAAGATAACTGAGATTGTTTTATCTAAACTGATTCATTTTACACAGGTGATAATTCAGTCCCAGGTCAGCAGAGTAGCTTGCCCCAGGCCACCCAGGCAATCCATGACAGAAGCAAGCCATGAGCTCAGGTCTCCTATCGTGAAAGTGAGCTGCTGTTTCTCATCTGAGATATCTCTGGAATGACAGGGACATGCAGAGGTCCTGGGGAGCTTTGGGGGAAAAGGCAGGGAGGGGCCTTAACAACAGAACATGAAATTAGGAAAGCAACTGAACTTTTCCATCAAACTTTCCCATATCATTGGATCCAAACTGGACTCTTTAGGCCCTGACTTGTGAATTTTTCTGCTAGTTATAGTGATTGATATTTGCCAGAGGCACAAAGAGTTGATAGACTACCTCAGGGCCACACAGCCAACAGATTTCAGAACCAGGACTTGGACTAAAGTCATCCAGACACTGAGGTCAGCTGCATGTCCCCTACACAAGTCTCTTTAGGAAATAGAAGGTGGACAGTGCCTCTTTTTGTGGAAGCAAACTAATGGAAATGAAGGAGATGCCCATCAATTGGGAAATGACCAAATAAATTGTGCTCCTCCGATTACATGAAATATTAGCACAGCATGAAAACAAAGAGAAACATTGGAAGACTTTAGCGAACTGATGCAGAATGAAGTAAGCAGATGAGAAAAACAACAAACACAATGACTACATGAGAACCAGATAATTATTATAGGGGATTCCCAGAAAAGGAAACACTCCCTTTCAACAAAGGTCAGCACCTTCTCTGCTGCTTGTATTCCTAGAGCATTATGGGAGGTACTGAGAGCATTGACTTGCCCAGGGTTACATGACCAGTCTGCATCAAAAGTAAGACAAACCTATTCTTCATGTCCCCAGTCCACAAGACGACAGCTGCCTCTCCACAAGGACTCCAACAATTTAAATGGAAGGAACCAAAAGAAATGAAACTTAATGACACGCAATCGTGTTGTCGGTTATAGGACAGCTATTTATTTCTGCTACTTCTGCCACTTTAAATGCTTAAAGTACAGTAGCTCAAGGAAGTCTTGATAAATATTTAAAGAGTGAAATAGTGACACCTAACACCTCTTTATGCTCTCTTAGAAGATGAACATTTAAAACACTAAAACCTGAAGTATTTTGTGGGATTGATGAATGGATAGTTTCTTTGCTCCATAATTCTGTATTTTCAGAGAAATTTGCTTAATGTTCTTATCTTTGACAAGTAAGGCATCCTTCGCCTATAGTACCAGTCTGACAATGGTCATCCTCTCTTCCAAGAAGTCACTGTGGAATCACATCCTCCTGGTCTACCAACAGCCATATCCATGATGTCCTGACCTCTCAAACTCACAAATTTAGTAGCAAGGATAGAAATATCTCTGTTGAAGTCTCTGTTCAGTCATCTGTTCTCAGGGAAAGAAATTCAAAACAGGAGAGGCAACTGTCTAGAAACTTGAGATCCAGGCTTGGGCTTCCCTGATAAGAAAATCCTGGTGTCAGCTACTTGATGTCACGGTCCTCTTAGAGAGAAAAAGACCAACAATGAACTCTTCTCTAATCCATAATTGCAAAAAGTATTTTCTTCCTTATTCTTCCAGAAGGCTATATTTGGAAATGAAGATGGTATTTTAAAAAAGCATCAGATATTTTCAAAAGCAACAGTTAATGGGGAAAAGGGGGGGAAAGATAGAAAGTTAAAGCTAAAAGAATCTTTGAATGTCCAAAAAGACCACAGAAATGATCAAGTCCAGCTCTCTGATTTGATAGAGGAGACCAATGAATGAAGCCCAAAGAAGACCCTTGCCCAAGATCACACAGTGATTTGGGATTCTACTGGCAGAGTCAGGATTAGAACCCAGATCTCCTGACTCCTGGGTTTTTCTTCAGCTGTCTCAGACACCCAGTGACTCCTCAGTCTTCATGTATAAGCCCATTCTCAGGTCCCAGGCCTGAAGTTGAGCCAGGCTGACAATTGAAGTGGAAAACCTGGGCTCCCACCCAGCTGCTGCCTCCCCCACCCAGATCCCCACCCTCTGAGCAGAGGGCCAGGCTGGAGCCTGGGAGACCTCCCAGACTATGGGCCTCAGCTGCCTCCCCTGCCCGGGCCCCCAGTTCTAATCACAAAACCAGGATGGAGCTGCCGAGGCCGAATGAAGCCAAATGATTCCAAGGTGAGACGTCCACCAGGAACCAAAGCAAAAACAGAAAGCTGGCAGGGCTCTCACCCCAACCCCTCTTGTTAGTCTCTGTTAATGCCCTTCTCAGTCAGGCCTGGCATGAGATTTCAGGGCCCCATGCCAGTCTGTAATCACCTCCATCCTCTTAATGGTCCGGTCACTTGGACCTCTGCCACCCACTGAGTAATACCAGCTTTGGGGGGGTACATTCTGTCAACCAGCTACTCTTTCTATGAAACCTCCTAGCTTATAAAATACGTACGTTCCTCACACCCACCCTCCCAAGAGAGCAGCACAAGAATAAGCCCTAAGGATGATGGCAATGATGATGATGATGACACTTGCAGCATGGTGCGTATGTATATATATACAATTCATATTGAAATCACAGCATCATGGATTTTGAACTAAAAGGTACCTTAGAGTTCATCTAGTCCAACCCTATAATTAAACTGAGACTGGACCTGTGAATGCTTTAATTTAAAGAATATCCAAATAAGGAAATTTCTACTACCAAGGCAGATCAGCATGTTCTTTACAACTTTTGACCTTTAAAAGTTTCCTGAGGACTCCAAGAGGTTAAGTGACCAACCCAGAGACATACAGTCACCATGTGTATTTGAACCAAGATCTTCCAATTCCTGAGGACAGTAGGCTTCTTCTGCCGGATCACCTAAGAGAGACAAAGACAGACAGAGAGACAGAGTGGGGGCAGGGAGGGAAAGTGAGAGAGAGAGAGAGAGAGAGAGAGAGAGAGAGAGAGAGAGAGAGAAAGAGAGAGAGGGAGGGAGGGAGAGAAGAAAGAAGAGGGAGAGACAGAGAATGACAAATTTTAGATAGACATATAGAGGAATAAATAGAGGATAGATTGTATATAGACATATAGATAGATAAAATAGTAAGATAGAGGTAGATAGACATACAAAGTCAATAGGTAGATAGAGAGATAGAGATAGAGAAATAGATAGATAGATAGATAGATAGATAGATAGGTGATAGTCATAGGGATGAATGGAGCTTTTTCCAGGTGTGCCACCATATCTGGACGGACGGATGGACAGACAGACAGATAGACAGATAGAAAGATAGACGGATGGATGGATGGATGGATGGATGGATAGATGGATTGTAGGGTGCCACCTGAGTACCAGCTTCAGGTGTGAGCGGAAATGTGAGAGAGAGAGAGAGAAAAGTAGCCAATGTGGGTAGTTCAAGGAAGAACCATGAACTCTATTTATTGATGTTTAAAACAAAGTTTTTAAAGATCCAAATAACAAAGATTCAAGTATCCTTATCTCAATCATATTCTGAAATATTAGTACTAGCTTGGATAAGACAAGGCTTGTTATCAAGGACCCAGGAAGTCATGGGGAAGATCAGTTGTTTTTTATCAAAATGTATCTTACAGGACAAAGTATGCTCCCTGAGAGCAGGCCACAATCTCAAAGACATCTATATAGAAACCAGTCTCAAAGATATCTGTATAGAAGCCAGATCCCTGAGAATCAAGCATTTTGACTTACAATAGTCTCTAGCACAATATGATAAGGAACATGTCCTTTTTGGTCCCTGAAGTTTGGGGGTAAAGGTTTTGATGTCAGGATATCAGACAGAAGTCCTTCCAAGTGCACCCCCGAGGTTCCTTCAGGGGAGCCAGCCTTTGCAAGCCGTATCACCTTGAGAGGAATTAGGGTACAATACTAAGGTCTCTGTCTGAGTCCTGGATCAGGTCTATTTGGCTCCCCACAATGGATGGATAGATGGATGGATGGATGGATGGATGGATGGATGGATGGAGAGAGAGATGGATAGATAGTTGGATGGATAGATAGAAAGATAGATAGATAGATAGATAGATAATCATAGGGATGAATGGAGCTTTTTCCAGGTGTGCCACCATATCCTGAAGGAGCATAGCATGCCCATTGGTCATTGTCCTGAGGAACAGGAAAAGGGAAAATTCAAATATTTCCCAGAGTGGGAGTGATGTTCAACCTACCCTTGTGATAGATTTAGCCATATATTCAGGCCCAATCTTTCCTCCACCCTCCATTCCAGCATTGCCTGCTGCCTTCTGGACAGCTCCACCTAGACACTCGGGGCATCTCAAACTCAATGTATCTCCCCCCCAAAAAGCCTCATTCTTTTCCCCAACTCCCTGTGTCTATTAAGGACACAATCACTCTTCTAGTCACCCAGGCTCCTCAGGTCCATGTCAGCCTTTTCTCCTCTCTCTCCCTCACAACTCATCCATACTGATCAGTTTCCTTCACACCTTTCACTCCCATCTGTTTCCTTCCCACAGCCACCAGTCCAGTTCAGGCCCTCATCACTGCTAATCTGGCCAACTGAGGCAGGCTCCTCGCTGCCCTCATCACTTCTGCTCTCCCAATTCCAATCTATTCTCCACTGGCACAGTTCTGACTATGTCTTCCCTCTGCTGTGGCTCTTTAGTGCTTCTAGGATAACGTATGTTCTGACATTTAAGGACCCCATAGTCAGGTTCTTTTCCACCTTTCCAAGCTCTATCAGCAAGCACCCCAGCACACCCAGGGTGGCTGCTAGCACAGGTTCTTATTAGATATGCTTTTCTAAAGGAAAGCAACTTAAAATGGGTTAACAATCTTACTTTAATCGATCAAATATCATTTACCTAGTTCAGGGGGAAAAGTCGGCACCCTGAACTTCAGAGAATACAAACAGAAGTTACAAACAAACAGAAAAACGGATCAGCAGAC
>CM053580.1:579437991-579453793 GCA_028627135.1 Pseudochirops cupreus
GCTCAACGGCTGCCCAGAGTCTCCTCTGGCCAAATCACACAACTCTTCTCAAAGTGAGCCCCAAACCAAAACCTCACATCAGGGCGTATATATAGCCTTCTCCTGGCTTGGAGAATGTCACAGCCCTCTAGACCCACTGCCCAATCACAAAGCTACAAGGCACGGGCATTCCTGGAAAACAAGCCTGGCGCCACAGGCTTCACGTAACCACATTTAGCCTATTAGGGAACAGAGTATACTTTCAACTATCCAAGGGTCCTCAGAGTCACTTAGCCACTTTAGCAAAGGGCCTAGGGGCAGGGAAGATCTTCAGATTCCCATAACACAGGCTTATCTCACCTTTCTCTCTGCCAAGTAATCTAGATTCCAGCTAGACAGAACTAATCGCTATTCTTTGGACATTGCACTCCATCTTACACACACTCCTCCGTACAAAGAATGCAATTTTATATAGGTTATACATGTACGATCATGTTAAACGTATTTCCACATTAGTCATGTTGTGAAAGAAAAATCAAATCAAAAGGGAAAAACCACAAAATATAAAAACAAAAAACAAGTGAAGGTAGTTTGCTTCAATCTGCATTCAGACTCAGAAGATCCTTCTCTGGATGTGGATAGCATTTTCCAGCACAAGTCTTTTGGAATTGTCTTGGATCTTTGTATTGCTGAGAAGAACTAAGTCTTTCGTAGTCAAGCATTGCACAATGTTTCTCTTACTGTGAACAATGTTTTCCTGGTGCTGCTCACTTCACTCAGCATCAGTTCATGTTAGTCTTTCCAGGTTCTTCAGAAATCCTCCTGCACATCATTTCTATAGCACACTGGCATTATATTACATTCATATACCACAAGTTGTTCAAACATTCCCCTATTGATGGGTATTCCCTCAATTTCCAATTGTTTGCTACCACAAAAAGAGCTATTATAAATATTTTTGTACATGTGAGGCCTTTCCCCTTTTGTATCATCTCTTTTGGATACAGGCCTAATAAATGGTATTGCTGGATTAAAGAGTATGCACAGCTTGATTACCCTTTGGACATAGTTCCAAATTGCTCTCCAGAATGGTTGGATCAGTTCACAACTCCACCAACAATGCATTAGTGTTCCAATTTTCCCATATCCTCTCTAACATTTACGATTTGTCTTTTCTGTCATATTAACCTATCTGATAGGTGTGAGCTGATGTCTCAAAGCTATTTAAATTTGTATTTCTCTAATCAATAGTGATTTAGAGCATTTTTTTCCCTTATGACTATAGATAGCTTTAATTTCTTCATCTGAAAATTACCTGTCCATATCCTTTGACCATTTACCAATTAGGGAATAACTCGTATTCTTACAAATTTGACTCAGTTCTCTATATATTTTAGAAATGAGGCCTTTATAGGAAACACTAACTACAAAAACTGTTCCCCAGCTTTATGCTTCCCTTCTAATCTTGGTTGCACTGGTTTTAGTCGTGCAAAACCTTTTTTTATTTAATATAATCAAAATTATCCATTTTGCATTTCATAATGTTCTCTATATCTTGTTTGGTCATAAATTCTTCCCTTCTCCATAGATCTGACAGGTGAACTATTCCTTGCTTTTCTAATTTGCTTATAGTATCACTCTTTATGTCTACATCATGTACCTATTTCAACCTTATTGTGGTATAGAGTGGGGGATGCTGGTCTATGCCTAGTCTCTGCCATACTATTTTCCAGTTTTCTCAGCAGTTTTTGTCAAATAATGAGCTCTTATCCCAGAAGCTGGAGTTTTTGGAGTAGATTACTATAGTCATTTACTATTGTGTCTTGTGTACTTAACCCATATCTATTCCACTGATCCATCACTCTATTTCTTCATTCTGTTTCTTAGCCAGTACCAAATAGTTTTGGTGATCGCCACTTTATAGTATAGTTTTAGATCTCGTATGGCTAGGTCACCTTCATTTACATTTTTTCCCTCAATTCCCTTGACATTCTTAACCTTTTGGTTTTCCAGATGAACTTTATTATTATTTTTCTAGCTCAATAAAATAATTTTCGGTAGTTTGATTGGCACTGAATAAATAAATTAATTTTGATAGAATTGTCATTCTTATTATATTAGCTCAGCCTACCCATGAGCAATTGATATGTTTCCAATTGTTTAGATTTGACTTTGTGCAAAAAGTGTTTTATAATTATGTTCATTTAGTTCCTGGGTTTGTCTTGGGAAGTAGATTCCCAAACATTTTATATTGTCTACATTATTTTAAATGGAATTTCTTTCTATCTCTAATTGCTGCACTTTGTTGGTAATATATAGAAATGCTGATGGTTTATGTAGGTTCATTTTATATACTGCAACTTTGCTAAAGTTCTTAATTATTTCAGGTAGTCTTTTAGTTGATTCTCTAGGATTCTCTAAGTATATCATAATATCTTCTTCAAAGAGTGGTAGTTTTGTTTCCTCATTGCCTATTCTAATTCCATCAATTTCTTTTTCTTCTCTTATTGCTAAAGCTAACATTTTTAGTATGATATTGAATAATAGTGGTGATAATGAACATCCTTATTTCACCACTGATCCTATTGGGAATGCTTCTAGCTTATGCTCATTACATATAATGCTTGCTGATGGTTTTAGATAGATACTGCTCATCATTTTAAGGAAAATTCAATTTATTACTACCCTCTCTAGTGTTTTTAATAGGAATGGGTGCTGTATTTTGTCAAAAAACTATTTCTGCATCTGTTGAGATAATCATATGATTTCTGTTAGTTTTATTATTGATACGGTCAATTATGATGATAGTTTTCCTATTATTAAACCAGTCCTGCATTCCTGGTATAAATCTCACCTGGTGATAGTGTATTATCCTCCTATGTTGCTGCACTCTCTTTGCTATTTTTAATTTAAATTTTTTTGCATCAATATTCATTAGGGAAATTGATCTATAATTTTCTTTCTCTGTTTTGGCTCTTCCTGGTTTGGGTATCAACACTATATATTTGTGGCATAAAAAAAGATAGAATTCCTTCTTCACTTATTTTTCCAAATAGTTTCTATAGTATTAGAATTAATTGCTCTTTAAATGTTTGGTAGAATTCACTTGTAAATTCATCTTGTCCTGGAAATTTTTTCCTTAGGGAGTTCATGGATGGCTTGTTCAGTTTCTTTTGCTAAAATGGGGTTAAGTATTTTATTTCCTCTTCTGTTAATCTGGGTAATTTATATTTTTATAAATATTCATCCATTTCACATTATCAGATTTGTTGGCATACAGTTGAGCAAAATAGTTCCCAATTATTGTTTTAATTTCCTCTTCATTGGTGGTGAATCCACACTTTCATTTTTGATACTGGTAACTTGATCTTCTTCTTTCTTTTCTAAATCAAATTAACCAAAGATTTATCTATTTTTTTTTTTAGTTTCCCCCATAAAACCAGCTCTTAGTTTTATTTATTAGTTCAATAGTTTTTTTTTTTCAGTATTATTAACCTCTCCTTTGATTTTCAGAATTTCTAATTTGGTATTTAATTGGGGATTTTTAGTTGTTGTTTTTTCTAGTTTTAGTTGCATTCCAATTCATTGATCTCCTCCTTCTCTATTTTATTCATGTAAGCATTTAGAGATATAATATTTCGCCTAAGAATTGCTTTGGCTGTGTCCCATAAGTTTTGGTATGCTGTCTCATTATTTTCATTCTCTTTGATTAAATTATTGATGGTTTTCATGATTTATTGTTTGACCCACTCCTTCTTTAGGATTAGTAGTTTCCAACTAGTTTTTAGCCTATCTTTCCTTGGTCCTTTATTACATGTAATTTTTATTGCATCATGATCTGAAAAGGATATATGTAATATTTCTGCCTTTCTGCATTTGATCATGAAGTTTTTAGGCCCTAATACATTGTCTTTTTTTGTAGGTGCCACATACCACTGAGAAAAAGGTATATTTTTTGCTATCCCCAGTTCATTTCCTCCAGAGGTCTATCATATCTAACTTTTCTAAAATTTTATTCACTTCCTTAACTTCTTTCCTGTTTATTTTGTGGTTAGTCTTATCCAGTTCTGAGAAGGTGAAATTGAAGCCCCCCACTAGCATAGTTTTGCTATTTTTTCCTGTAACTCACTTAACCTCCCTTAGAATTTGGATGCCATGCCACTTGGTGCATATAGGTTTACTATTGATACCACTTCATTGTCTATGGTACCTTTTAGCAAGATGTATTTTCCTTCCTTATCTCTTTTAAATTGATCTATTTTTTCTTTTTTTTATCTCATTAAGATTCTCCCTGCTTTTTACTTCAGCTGAAGTATAATTTTTCTGCTCCAGCCTTTTACCTTTATGTATATTTCTCTGCTTCAAATGTGTTTCTTGTACACAACATAATGTAGGATTCTGGTTTTTAATCCATTCTGCTCTCTGCTTCCATTTTATGAGAGAGTTCATCCCATTCACCTCACAATTACGATTACTGTTTATTTCCCTCCATCCTATTTTTCCTCCTGTTTATACTTTTCTCTCTCCTTTCACCATTTACCTCCTCACTAGAGTTTGGTTTCTGACCACCACCTCCCTCAATCTGTCCTCTCTTCTATCAGCCCCCTCTTTTTTCCCCTTTCCCCTCCTATTTCTACCCTCCCTTCTGCTTTCCCTTCCATTAGCCCCTCTCCTTCCCTGTTTCGTTCCCCTTGTCCCTCCTACTTCCTGATATGGTAAGATAAACTTCTATATCCAACTGAGGGCATATGTTATTCCCTCTTTGAGCCAAATCCAGTGAAAGTTAGGGTCAAATCCCTCCCTTCTTTCCCTCTACTAATAGCTCTTTTGCACCTCTTCATCTAATGTAATTTACCCTATTTTGCCTCCCTTTTTCCTTTTCTCCCAGTACAATCCTTTTTTACCTTTTATTTTTGTTTTGTATCATCACATAAACGTCAACTTATACCCATATCCTTTGTCTATATATACTCTTTCTAACTGCCCCAATAGTGATAGAGTTCTCAAGAGTTATAAGTATCATCTTCCCGTGTAGGGAAAACAGCTTAAATCTTATTGAACAACCTTTTTTTTTCTTTCCTGCTTAACTTTTTATGCTTCTCTTGAGTCTTGTATTTGAAGATCAAATTTTCTTTTCAGCTCTGATCTTTTCATCTGGAAAGTTTGAAGGTTCCCTATTTCATATAATGACCATATTTTGCCCTCAAAGATTATGTTCAGTTTTGCTGGAAAGTTGATTCTTGGTTGTAATCCAAGCTCCGTTGCCTTCCAGAATATCATATTCCAATCCCTCCAGTCCTTTAATGTAAAAGTTGCTAAGTCTTGTGTAATCCTGACTATGGCTCCTTGATATTTGGATTGCTTCTTTCTAGCTGCTTGCAGTATTTTCTCCTTGGCCTAATAATTCTGGAATTTGGCTACAATATTCCTTGGAGTTTTCAGTTTGGGATCCTCTTCAGGAGATGGATTGGTGGATTCTTTCTATGACTATTTTACCCTCTGGTTCTAGGATATCAAAGCAATTTCCCTTGATAATTTCTTGAAAGATGCTGTCCAGGCTCTTTTTTTTTTTATCATGTCCTTCAGCTAGTCCAATAATTCTTAAATTATCTCTCATGGATCTGTTTTCCAGATCAGTTGTTTTTCTAATGAGGTATTTTACATTTTTCCTCTATTTTTTCATTATTTTGATTTTGTTTATCTGATTCTTGATGCCTCATAGAGTCATTAGCTTCCACTTGCCCAGTTCTAACTTTCAAGGATTATTTCTTTGGTGAGCTTCTGTACCTCCTTTTTCATTTGGTCAACTCTACTTAAAAAGATGTTGTTTTCTTCTGTGGATTTTTTTCCAAAATTGGCCAAATTTGTTGGCCAAATCTGTTCTTTAAAGGGTTGTTTTCTCCACTGGATTTTTGTGCTTTCTTTTCCAAGCTGTTGACTCTTTTTTCCTGATCCTCTTTCATAACTCTCATTGCTTTTCCCAGTTTTTCTTCTGGCTCTCTTATTTGATTCTTAAGATCCTTTTTGAGCTCTTCCAAGAGGACTTTTTGGTCTTGAGACCAATTAATATTCACCTTTGAGACTCACATTTAGACATTTTGATGTTGTTCTCTTCTGAATTTGTGTTTTGATCTTCCTTATTGTGATAGTACTTTTCTATGTATGATAGTACTTTTCTTTTTGGTTTCTGACTCATTTTTCCTGCCTATTTCATGTCTTTTTAAGTTGATCTCTTCTTCTGGGGCACAGGGGTCACTGTCCCAATCTTCTTATGCTGGCAGTCAGGAATCTGGTCACTGGATTTCCACACTGGGGCCTCAGGGACTTGCAGTTTGCCCACTGTGCTATAGGTGGCTGAGCCTAGTTGTGCCTGTTTTACTGGGATTCTGGGGCTCACCATTTTTCTTCCCTGGTGGGGCTGGAGGCCTCACTGCTAGCCTGCTGAGCCAGGACTGAGAGTCTCAGTTGTTGATCTGTGCTGTGGCTAAGAGTCTCCCACTGGCTTGCCCAAACACTGTCTGCACTAGGCTTTACTCCCCATTTACTCAAGTGAGACAGATCTTTCCTGAAGCCCCTCTAAGTTACCTTAAGCTGGAAAATTGTTTCTCTCTATCTTTTTGTTGGTTCTCTTGAACCATTTAGAGGCTTGATTTAACATTGTTTCCAAGGGAAACTGGGGAGATCTCAGGCTTCTCTCCACCATCTTGGCTCTACCCCCTCCCCCTTCCTTTAGCACTCAGAGGTCAAGAACTATTTCTCTTTGGGGTCCTTGAATCTTCAGTGCCCAGCACAATGTTGTGTATATAATAGGTGCTTAATGAATGCTTATTGGCCAGGTGCAACAAACATTTATTAAGTACCTATGATGGGTAAGATACAATGAAAGATACACAGGATAAGAAGACAAAATGGAAAATATACTAAGCCCTCAAAGAGCTCACATCCTACTGAAGGGAAGCTGCAGTATAGAAGCAATGTTGCCACATGTCAAAGATGTAAAATATTTCATCTAGGAAATGGACAATCAGAAAAGGACCGGGACCAGGTATGTACAGTTATACAGACAAGGAAGTAAAATATTATTAGGAGAGGGAGCTCTAATGATTTGGGAGAACAGGGAAGGCTTCATGAAGGAGGTGACCCCACCACCACAGTGAGCCTTGAAGGAAGCAAGGGTCTCCAAGAGATAGAAGTGAGGAGGAGGTATGTTTCAGGCACAGAGCATAGCTTATTTAAAGACACAGAGATAGGAGACAGGAGAGTAAGTTGGAAATTTATTTCAATTGAAACCTCTCCAAGTCTAGCTTTGGTGATCCTGAGGGGATGTTTAAACCTTCCTAAAGCAGCATGACCCTCTCTGCCACTTACCAATCAAATGACCTTATTCAACTCTAAATTGGACTAATTACCTGGATAAAGGTTGTTGTAATGTCTATAGAACCATAGGAACAGAATGAGAAATACAATAAGCAACAGAACAAAAAGAAGCAGCAGCGATTAACATGGCAACAATAATAGTGGAAGCTATGATGGTGGTGGCAGAAGTAGTTGTAGCAGCAACAGTAACAGTAGTAGTAACAGTAGCAGCAGTAGTAGTAGTAGTGGTAGTAGTAGTGGTAGTAGTAGTAGTGGTAGTAGTAGTAGTAGTAGTAGTAGTAGTAGTAGTAGTGGTGGTAGTAGCAGCAGCAGCAATAGTAGTAGTAGCAGCAGCAGCAGTAATAGTAGTTGTAGTAGTAGTAGTAGTAGTAGTAGTAGTGGTAGTAGTAGTTGTAGTGGTAGTAGTAGTTGTAGTGGTAGTAGTACTAGTAGTAGTAGTAGTAGCAGTAGTAGCAGTAGTAGTAGTAGCAGCAGTAGTAGTAGTAGTAGTAGTAGTTGTAGCAGTAGTAATAGTAGTAGTAGTAGTAGTGGTGGTGGTAGTAGTAGTTGTAGTGGTAGTAGTAGTAGTAGTAGTAGTAGTAGTAGTAGTAACATAGTCTGATCCCCAACAGCTATAGCCTGAAAAAGAATGACAGGTACAGATCCCAGAGAATCTTGGGAGAACTAGGGACCCTGAATGAACTTTCTAGCATTCTATGATTATTTAGAATAATAATGTTTATTAATTTGTTAATATTATAGAATCAAACTGTGTGATTCAATGAACATTACTTGAAATTGTCCCAGATAGTACACACACACGCACACGCACACGCACACACACACGCACACATACACGTCAAATTTTTTGAGAAAGGGAGAGGGAGGATGAGAATGGAAAAGGGAGAGGTCTTGTGGACATGTTGTGGACAGGCAAGGTCATGGAACGGTACAAAACATAGAGATGTTAGAATTTTAGAGCTAGGAGAGGTCTTAACAATCAGCCTTTCCAACTCCTTCATCCAACAGAAACATGATATAGGCATCAAATGAGAGAACATATACAGAATACCTTGGAAAACTTAAAGTGTTACATAAATCTCATCACCACCACTGCCACCATCATAGTAGAAAGAGCCCTGGAATTCAGGTTAGAGGATATGGGTTTAAATCTTGGCATTGCCACTTATTAGTCATGACCTCAAGGAAATCACTTCAGTGAGGCACACACTGTCAGACACATTCACTGTGCCTGTCTGTTCTTATTGGGAAGCTTTTTTTTTTTTTAACAAAAGAAGCTTCTCCTGGTGGCAGAAGGTTATTAGGGAAGGACAATGATATATGGGCATTTTAAGAAGCTTCAAAAAGCACTTAAGTCAAAGCTTCTGCCCAGGATGGAGTCAAGTTTAGCAGGCTGGGTTCTTTGAGGGAAGGGCTCCATACATCGTCTGATGCTGAATACAGTGTTTTATGTGGTGGAAGTCCTGGTGCCCATTTCATTTGTAAGGCCTCTCTCCTGTAGGAATTCTCTGACAGTGAGTAAGCTGTGTGTCTGAGTCTCATTGATAAAATGAGAGGGATGGATTTGATGACCCCAAAGGTCCTTCTCTTGTCTGAATTTGTCCTTGATGTCAGGAAAGACTTTCTAACCACTGGATGATTAGAAATGAAAAATTTTCTAACCAAAATAGGAATGGCCTGCCTCAATAGGTGGGAGGTTCCCCCTCCTTGTTCTTTCCTTAGAGTCTGGGTGACCATTTTGTTAACTATGATGGGCTGGGTATCCTTTGTCAAGTATGAGTCGCACTAAATGGCCAGCTCTGTAATTCTATAACTCTACTAATATGGAAGCAAAAAAAAACAAACAAACAAAGCCTGATTCTTAGGGCTGTTTCTTTCTGGCATTCACTCACTCTATGGCCTTTGATAATTCATTGTATCTCTCTACATTCCCTTTGTCTTCTCTATATTTTCAGAAGGTCCAGAGTTCTATCCAATACACCACATAGCTATCCTCCCCATAGAGAGTCTACCTGACATATTGGAGGCCTTCGTTCAGTCCAGTCTGTATTTTCAGGGGGTTGGGCTCAAAGGTCTCATCAATTTCTAAATCCTGTGATCTTAATAAGCTCTCAAATGGTGATAATGACCCCTGGATTCTTTGGATCTTAGAACTGTAGTGAGAACTAAACGAGAGAATGTATGTGAATACACTGGACAAGATTATGTCTATGATAAATACATTGAGCATGATAGCTTCAATGGTAAATGTGCCAGGCAAGATGGCGTCTATGGCTAATACACTGGGCAAGATGGCATCTATGGCAAATACAATGGGCAAAGATAGTCTCCTCTTTCTCTAGACTTAGTCTACAATGGGAAGGAAATGTAAATGCTATCTAGTTCAATCCCCAACTTTTACAGAAGAGAAACTGAGGCCCAGAAAAGATAATTGACTTGAGTAAAGGTCATACAGGTAGTTAATGGTGAGCAAGGATTCAAACCTAGGTCTTTTGAAGAGAGACAGACAGACAGACAGAGACAGAGAGACAGACAAAGACCGAGACAGAGAGACAGAGAGGAGAGAGTGACAGAGACAGAGAAAGAGAGGAGAGAGAGACAGAAAGATAGAGAGAGACAGAGACACAGAGACAGAGAGAGAGAGAGAGAGAGAGAGAAAGAGAGAAGAGAGAGAGAAAGAGAGAGAGAGAGAAAGAGAGAGAGAGAGAGAAAGAGAGAGAGAGAGAGAGAGAGAAAGAGAGAGAGAGAGAGAGAGAGAACTCTTCTCATGGCACTTTGCTGACCAGAGGGCAATGATACTTTAATACTTGGACAATTCTCAGCAGTGTGGTTATTCCATCTAATATGGCAGTAACTCACAAATACCACCAGACACATTTGCTGGTTGCATAAGTCTGGGTAAGTTACTTTACCTCTTATCTTCAGTTTCTTCACCTGCAAATTAGGGATAATAATAGTGCCTACTGCACAGGGTTGTCATGAAGCTCAAATGTGATAGTATTTGTTCAATATTTTGTAAACCATCAAGTGGTATTTAAATGTTAACTCTCAGCCCACCCTTAGTTCCTCATCCTATACAATATTCAGCCTTCTCCTTCTGCAAACCCTCCATAGACAATCCACCCAATACAAGATACTTCCATTGAATTCTTCCAACAGAGAGATAGCAGAATGTAGAGAGGAACAGTCCTTGATTTGGAGTCAAAGGATCTGAGTTCAAATCCTGGCTCCATCACTTCCCCCCTATGTGATTCTGGTTTGAATTTTGTCCTTGGTAAAATGAAAGGATTGAACTAGATGATTTGTGAGATCCCATGCCAGTGTAGACCTAAGATCCCTGAACATTCTCTAGGCATACCTACAACCTCATGACAGTTCTTCTGTTATCCCCAATGCTCAACATGTGTCCAGGCAACTTCTTTTTCTTCTGAGCAGACATTGCCTGGATGATCAGCCTTCCATGTTGGTTCCATGCATAGCCTCTCCTATCCATGACCTAATTCATCATCATCATCATCATCATTTATATAGCGGTTTAAGGTTTACTAAGCACATTCCAAATATTATCTCATTTGATCCTCACAATCACCAAAAAATATTCTATTTTACAGTTGAGGAAACTAAGGCAGGCAGAGGTTTAAGTGATCTGTCCAGGTTTACCCAGCTAGGGAGCGTTGAAGGTAGGATCTGAACTCAGCTCTTCCTGATTCCAGGTCCAGAGCTCTATCCAATATACCACATAGCTATCCTCCCCCATAGAGGTCTCATGTATTGGAGTTCTTTGTCCAAACATTTTTTTTAATATGAACACTAGAATGACCCCAGCTGTAACCATCCTACCTCACTTTTTAGTCCACATGTCTTTATTGGTGTCGTTTATTGCAGGAGATGGAATGCTGGATTTAGAGTCAGGAAGACCTGGGTTCAGATTCTACCTTGACTTACTGTGTACTGCCTTACTACCTGTGTAACCTTGGGCAAGTCACTTAACCTGACTTTACCTTCAGTGTTTCATCTGTAAAATGGAATAATAAATAACACTTACCTCAGTTTATCAGTGGCAGCAAGGTGGCCAGTGGATAGAGCACCGGGTCTGGAGTCAGGAAGACTCATCTTCCTAAGTTCAAATCCAGCCTCAGATACTTCCTAGCTGTGGGATACTGGGCAAGTCATTTGCCTCAGCTTCCTCACCTGTAAAATGAGCTGGAGAAGGAAAGGGCAAACCATTACAGTATCTTTGCCAAGAAAATCCCAAATGGGATCATGAAGAGTTGGACATGATGGAAATGACTGAACAACAGCAACACCTTATTGTGAGGATAAAGTGAGAGAATATTTGCACAGCATTTGGCAAAGCTTAAAACACTGCCCAAATGGGAGCCATTATATATTTTCAATGGAAAGGTTTGCATTTGTGGACACAGCTTACTCACTGTCAGAGAATTCCTGCAGGAGCAAAACCTAACAAAGGAAATGAGCACCAAGGCTTCTGCCACATAAAACACCATCTTCAGCATCAGGCGATGTGCAGAGCTCTCACTCAAAGAACTCAGCCTGCTAAACTTGACTCCATCCTGGGCAGAAGCTTTGACTTCAGTGTTTTTTGAAGCTTTTTTAAATGCCCATCATTGTTGTCCTTCCCTAATAACCTTCTGCTGCCAAGAGAAACTTCTTTTGGAAAGAAAGAAAGAAAGAAAGAAAGAAAGAAAGAAAGAAAGAAAGAAAGAAAGAAAGAAGGAAGGAAGGAAGGAAGGAAGGAGGGAGGGAGGGAAGGAGAGAGAGAGAGAGAGAGAGAGAGAGAGAGACAGACAGACAGACAGACAGACAGAAGTTTTCCGAAAACAACAAACAGACACAATGAACATATCTGAGAGTGTATGACTCATCCATATCTGTAACCCACCACTAGTGGGTAAACTGGACATCCCAAAAGTCTTAGTGCAGGTTTTTTAATGTTTTATTTTTTCCAATTACAATTTTTAACATTTTTTTTAATTTTGAGTTCCAAATTCTCTCCCTCCTTCCCTCATCTCTCCCGTCACTGAGAATCAAAGCAATTTGATGTAGGTTATACGTGTGCATCAATGAAAAATA
Organism: Pseudochirops cupreus; assembly: GCA_028627135.1. Lineage (NCBI taxonomy): Eukaryota > Metazoa > Chordata > Mammalia > Diprotodontia > Pseudocheiridae > Pseudochirops > Pseudochirops cupreus. The sequence continues at coordinate 579,450,442 of CM053580.1, forward strand.
TGTTTAAACTGTATTCATATTGTGAAAGAAAACAAAGACCAAAAAAACCCCAAGAAAATAAACAAGAAAAAAATTTTAAATGCAGCATGCTTTAATCTGCATTCAGATTCAATCAGTTCTTTATCTGGAATGGGATGGCATTTTTCATCATGAGTCTTTGGAACTGGAATTGATCTCTGTATTGCTGAGAACAGCTACATCATTCATAGTTGATAATCATTACAATATTGCTGTTTTACTGTGTACAGTGTTTTCCTGGTTCTACTCACTTCATTTTGCATCAATTCGTATTGGTCTTCCCAGGATTTTCTGAAACCATTGCGCTCATGTTTCTTATAGCACAATAGTATTCCATCACAATCATAAACCACATTTTGTTCAGCCATTCTCCAGGTGATGGAGAAATCATTTCTAATTCTTTGACACCACAAAAAAGCTGCTATGAAAATATCCTTTTTTCTTTGATCTCTTTGGGATATATAGATTTAGCAGTGGTATTGCTGGGACAAAATTGTATAGCTTGGGTCATAGTTTTATAGCCTTTTGGACGTAGTCCCAAGTTACTCTCCAGGATGCTTGGATCAGTTCACAACACCACCAACAGTGCATTAGTGTCCCAATTTTCCCACATCCCTTCCTACATTTGTCTTTTTTCCCATCAGAGTTGCGTTTCTCTACTTTGCATTTCTCTAATCAATAGGGATTTAGAACATTTTTCACATGACCATAGATAACTTTGATTTCTTCTTCTGAAAACTGGCTGTTCATATGCTTTGATCATTTATCAATTGAGGAATGATTTGCATTCTTGTACATTTGGATCAGTTCTCTATATATTGGAAAAATAAAGCCTTTACAAAAGAAACTTGCTATAGAATTTTTCCCACTTTTTTGCTTTCCTTCTAATCTTGGCTGCATTGGTTTTGTTTGTATAAAATCTTTTAAATTTAATATAATTTTGATGCTATACTATTTGGTGTATATAGATAGATAGATAGATAGATAGATAGATAGATAGATAAATAGATAGATATATAGATATAGTATATTATATAGTAATATATGTGTGTGTGTAGAGAGAGAGAGAGTAGTAATATTACTTCATTGTTAATCTTTTCTTTTAGCAAAATATAGTTTTCCTGATTATTAATTGGTTCTATTTTTGCTTTTGCTTTGTTTGAGAAAAATATTGCTATTTCTGCTTTTTCATTTCAGTTGAAGCTTAATAGATACTACTCTAGCTCCTTACCTTTACTCTGTGTGTGTACGCAAAATATTGTAGGATTCTTGTTTTTAATCTACTCTTCTATCAACTTCTGTTTTATAGACAAGTTCATTCTATTCATTTTCACAGTTTTGATTACTGTATATTTCCCTCCATCTTCCTTTCCCCATTCTCTCCCTCTCTTCTCCCTTGCCCTCCCTCATATCTCTCTCTCTCTCTGTCTCTCTCTCTCTCTCTCTCTCTCTTTCTCCCTCTCTCTTTCTCTCTCTCTCCACGGTCTCCCTCTTCAATAGTGTTTTCCTTCTGACTACTACCTCCCCCAATCCACCCTCCCTTTTATCAGCACCTTTCTTCTCTTAATTCCTTCCCCTCCTACTTTCCTTTACTCCAAATAATTTAGATTTCTATACCCAACTGAGTGTTATTCCTTCTTTAACCAATTCCAATGAGAATAAAATTCAAACATTGCCCACCCACCCCCATCTTCTCCTCCACTATAAAATCTCTTTCATGCTTCCTTTATGTGAGATAATTTACCCCATTCTACCTCTCCTTTCCTCTCTCTCCCAGTTCATTCCTCTTTCTCACCCATTAATTGTTTTTAATATCAGCTCATTATAGTCAACTCGCACTCATGTCTATATATATTCCTTCTAACTGCCCTAATAATGATGAAGGTTTTAGGAGCTACAAGTGTCATCTTCCCAGTTTAATCTTATTGAATCCCTTACGCTTTCTCTTTCCTATTTACCTTTATATGTTCCCCTTGAGTCCGGAATCTAAAAGCCAAATTTTCTACTTAGCTCAGGTATTTTCATCAGAATTGCTTGAAAGTCTTCTATTTCATCAAATATCCATTTTCCCCTGTAGGATTATACTCAGTTTTGTTGCTTAGGTTATTTTTTGTTGTAATCCTAGCTCCTTTGCCTTCCAAGATATTACATTCCAAGCCCTTCAATCCTTTAATGTAGAAGCTGCTAAATTTTGTATTATCCTGACTGTGGCACCATATTTTAATTGTTTCTTTCTGGCTACTTGCAATATTTTCTTTTTAATCTGGAAGTTCTGGAATTTGGCTACAATATTCCTGAGAGTTTTCTTTTGGGGATTTTTTTCAGGAGGCAACAGGTGGATTTTTTTTTAATTTCTATTTTACCATCTGGTTTCACGCTATCAGGGCAGTTTTCCTTGATAATTTCTTGAAATTTGACAACTAGGATCTCTTTTTTGATCATGGCTTTCAGGTAGTCTGATAATTCTTAAATCTTCTCTTCTCAATATATTTTCATGTCAGTTGTTTTTCCAATGATATAGTTCATATTTTCTTCTATTTTTCATTCTTTTGGTTTTGTTTTATTTTCTTGATGTCTCTTGGAGTCATTAGCTTCCACTTGCCCAATTCTAATTTTTAAGGAATTATTTTCTTCAGTGAGCTTTTGTACCTCATTTTCCATTTATCCAATTCTAATTTTTAAGGAGTTCTTCTCTTCAGTTAATTTTTGTACATCTTTTTCCATTTGGTCAATTCTGCTTTTTAAGGAATTCTCTTGAATGGATTTTTGCACCTCTTTTACCATTTGGCCTGTTCTGTTTTTTAAGGTATTATTTTCTTCAGTATTTTTTTGTACCTCCTTTACCAAGCTACTAACTCTTTTTTCATAATTTTCTTGCATCACTCTCATTTCTTTTCCCAATTTTTCTTCTCTCTCTTATTAGAGTTTTTAAAAATTTTGAGCTCTTCTAGGAATTTTTTGGGTGGGGGCTTTAAATCATTTAATTTTTCTTTGAAGTTTTGTATGCAGTAACCATTTTGACATTTTTGTATTCTGAGTTTGTGTTTTTATTTTCCCTGTCACCATGGCAACCTTCTATGGTCAGTTTCTTTCTGTTATTGCTGTTTGCTCACTTTTTGAGCCTATTTCTTAACTTTTAACTTAATCTTAAAGTAGTCCTCTGCTCTTGGGGTTCAAAGAGCACTGTCCCAAGCTTCAGGTTTTTTTAAACTGTTGTTTTCACAACTAGTTCTGGGAGTCTATAAGCTTTAGTTCTTCCAAGATGATATTATCTAAAATGAGATGTAGTCATGGCTCTCCTGGCCTATGTTCTGATATGTGAGAGATCATATAT
>CM053580.1:579454293-579475506 GCA_028627135.1 Pseudochirops cupreus
TATCTATCTATCTATCTATCTATCTATCTATATACAAAAAAAATAAATGATGGATTCATATGTGTTTATCTGTTTATCCCATTTCTTCCTTCCCTCCTTCATGTTTACATATTTTAAATTCATTTGTTGATTTCCTCATTCCATTTATGTTGGCATATATATATATACACATTATTTACTTATTCATTCATTCACTCATTTATTTGTCTATCAGTTAATTAGCTAGCCAAGACCCACAGCTACCACGAGGATCTTTAGCCACATTGGTTCTTTGTATAACCCTTTACATCCTTCGTCTTCCCACTTCATACTTCTATCTCAGGCTCTGGCAGTGGTTACTCAATGGTTTCAGTCACTATTCCTGGGACTTCTCAGACCAAACTCAAGTCTCTGTTCTTGTGCGCCATTAGAATGTAAGTTCCTCAAAGGTAAGGATCATCTTTCTTCTTATTGCTATCCCCAGTTCTTTGACATACAGAAAGTACTTCATACAATTTTCCTCCATTCATTTATTTCTGACTCAGAGGTCAGTTCCCTATTCACTACACTCAGTTGTCTTGGCTGATGTATGATATATTAAATTTTTCTACCTTCTCAATGTTGATGCCCTAGGGCAAAGTCCCAATCACCTTATACTAGTTACACCTCTAACCAAGATGGAAACCCACTTCCTCTGACTCCCAGCCCAGGTTCTTTTTCCATCGTAATCCTCTGCCCTTTGGAAGGATTTGGTAATTGACTTTTTCTTTCCCTGAAGTGGGTGCTAATGTCAACTTCACCCATCCTTCACAATCAACTCTTTTGCCAAGTCTTGCACTTCTTCCTATGGGCAGGAAGATGCCAACATTTTAATTTATTTTCTGCAGAATTCCCTGCTGAAACCAGGGCTCTCCAAATGGCCCATTTATAACCTTGATAGCATTTGCTTCAAAGATAGGTTTCGATGGCTCCTCCGTCCCTGGTTCATGGAGACGATGCCTCTGAGTCTTCAAGGAATGATGGAGAACATAATAGGGAAGAACATTTGATAATGACAAGGGAGGTGGTCTTGGTGTGTGTGGCATTCCTAGTGACAAAAATGCAACCAGAATTCATATGCTTTTTTTTAAATGATCCCTTTCAAGAATGCCTCCTATTTGTCACTCAAGCACACAATCCAATATTTCTCACTCCTTCTTCTGGAAAGAAAGAAAAGCTTTTACCTCCCTGACATGAGATGAGCCTGACTACCTCTAGGGTCCAGATTTAAAGAAGAGGAACACAAGACTGTGTAGGGGAAAGAGACCCATCTCAGCCAATAACTTGACTGTGACCTCCATCTTCTGATTCTCTGGGTCTCGATTGCTTTATTTATAAAATGAAAGAATAAGATTAGATACCTCATAAGCCCCTCCTCCCATCCTGTAATGGTGAGATTGAGTGTTTGAATCTAAGGGTAAGACTTTGCATTGATGATTATTGAAGTTTCTCTTATTAGCTTGAGCCCAGTGTTGTATTCTGCCAAGATCCCTTTAGAGCCTGACTCTCATTCAGTGTATACACTGACCCTCTCAGCATCTTGTTAGGATCTTAGGCCAAGCCACGTCCCTTGGCCATGGCTCGGACCCTGTTTTCCCCTTTGGTCCTAGAATCGAGAAACATAGAACCTTGGCAGAAAACACCGTAGAGATAATCTGTTCCAACCCAGAGTTTCCCCCACATTTTCTTTTCCCATTTCAAATATCATACTGAAATATCCTTCCTTTTACCAATTTTATTATATCTCTCATTCTCTCCTAGGAGAGACTTGGGTGTAGACTGAGCCTGGAGTCAGGAAGACTCCAGTTCAGATGCAGACTCAGATACTTCCTAGCTGTGTGACCCTGAGTAGATCACTTATCCTCTACCTCAGTTTTCCCCAGGGTACTTATGAGGATCAAATAATATGATATACATAATACTCTTAGCATATAGTAAGTGTTAACAAATACTTGCTTCTTTCCTGGTCTGGCAGTCAAGGAAAAATAGCCACAGGATTTTATCAATCACTCAACAAGCATTAATTAAGGACTTTATATTGCTGGGCATTGGACTGGAAGGGACTTTGGGCGTTCCCTAATCTCCCTTTGATAATGAGGAAACTGAGTCCTTCCTAGGCAAACCAACCTGCCTGAGCTGTGGAGGGAGCGGTTGAGCCAGGATGGGAGCCCAGGTTTCTGGCTCCCAATTTGGCAGTTCAGTCTATCTACCAACCTGCTGTCAGACAGAGGAATTCAGGGAGGGGGCCGACTTGAAATGATTTGCATCTCTCAACACCTGTGCCAGAGTTTCCAGCTCAAATTCTAGCTTCCTCCCCTTCATCTCTTTCTTTTGAAGCACCCAGGGTAGAAACCCCAGTCATAATCTTCACTACACCCTTTAACAAGACAGGTGACCATCACTCCCCTCCTTCTGTCTGTTTTCTTCTCTCCCCCCATCTTCCCCTCTCTCTTTTTCTTTCTCTTTCCTCTCTCCTTTCTTTCTTTCTTTCTTTCTTTCTTTCTTTCTTTCTTTCTTTCTTTCTTTCTTTCTCTTTCTTTCTTTCTTTCTCTCTCTTTCTTTCCTTCTTTCTTCCTTTCTCTCTTCCTCTCTCTCTCCTTTCTTTCTCTCTATTTTTCTATTTGTTTTTTTAAACAGCTATGATGTAATTGGAGCATGTCGGAGGCATCTTGGCCAGAGGAATCCTCAGCTTGGCCTGATGGAAACTATAATTGAGGATAATATTCACTTGGGCTTATGTGGCCTCTCCCACTGGATGTTTCTGAACGATTTTGCTCTGAGCTGGGAAGAGGGGGTGATGGAGTAATTGGAAGCTGCTGGTGGGGGTGGGGTAGGGAGAAGATGGGGGGCTGTGTCATTCCAATTCTCCAAACACAGCATGGGATGCCAAAACAGGTCAGTGGAACTGAATGGTTCCCGTTTGTTTGGGCTGTACCTCAGTCGAGAGGGGTGTAGTTTGGGAAGGGAGGCTATCCCTCTTGGACCAGTAATGCATGCCAGGACAGGAGTGGGGGTGAAGAGAAACAGGATGTCTGGGTTCAAATTCTGGCTTGGACAGAGCTGGAATTAACATGAGGGCACATCAATCGATAAGCACTTATTAAGCACCTGCTGGGTTCCAGTCATTTTTTAAGTACTGGGAGGTCAAAGATAAACATGAAATACTTCCTACTGCCAAGGACTTTCCTTTTCTGCCATCCGCTGCCAATATCTTTTTTTTTTTTTTGAGGAGAGAAGGCAGGGCAATTGGGGTTAAGTGACTTGCCCAAGGTCACATGACTAGTAAGTGTTAGGTATCTAAGGCTAGATTTGAACTCAGGTCCTCCTGACTCTAGAGCTGGTGCTCTATTCACTTCACCACCTAGCTGCCCAGGCTGCCAATATTTTGTGGTGGGAGTGGGGGGCGGCATATTTTTTCTCCATTGTAAGCAGGACCCACACAGCTAGGGGTCAGGGAGATCCGAGTTTTAATCCTGTCTCAAACTCTTGTTATCTCTGTGATCTCTGCCAAGTTGCTTTAATCCCTGTAAGCCTCAGTTTTCCCATATGCAAAATGGGGCTAATAATCACTAATCTGGCTCCTATCCTTGTTCTCAGTATCTAAGACAGTACCTGCACATAGCTTATTGTTGAGTGGTTTGTTGTTAAATAGATAATTGAATCTAATATTATCTAATATTTTATATATATGTATATATATGTATATGTATATATATGTATGTGTGTGTGTATATATATATGTGTATATATATATGTACACACACACACACACACACACACACACACACACCAGGAATACAGATAGGCAGGAGGAAGACAATGTTCACTCCCATGCTCCAGAACTATCAATGACTTCCTGTTGCTCCTGGGATAAAAGCTAAAATGACTTTTACAGCTCTTCACAAGGGTGACTCAGACCCTTCCTTCTCCCTGTTTTTTGTGTACAAACCAAACTGACTTACTTGTTGTTCCTTACACACAACATTCCATTTCTCCTTCCTTTGCCTTTGTCCTGCCTGTCCTCCATGCCTGGAATGCCCTTCCTCCTCACTTATGCCTCCTAGGGTTCCTAACTTCCATAAAGTCTTTTGCTTTAAGCATTTGCTCCAACTTTCAGCCTTTCCTAATCTTCCAATTATTAGTACCCTCCATATTACTCAGTATTTATCTGTTTTGTATGTATAATCTGCATATACTTATATGTGTATTTGTTGTCCTCTCAATAGCCAATAAACATTTATTAAAGACCTACTATGTGCCAGGCACCATAATAAGGAAAAAAAATCCCGTAGAACAGAGTTGTTTCAATTTTGTCTTTGTATCTGCAACTCCTAGAACAGTGCTTGGTAAATAATAGGTCTTTAATAATTGCTTTGTTGAAGAAATGCCTGAGTCAATCAATTTTGCCATCTGAGCTCAGTATTTGTTCCTGTTCTTCCCCCTCTAATTTATTTGAACAGGAGAACAAAAATATTTTAGGGGTTGAAAAACTGGGGACCCTGTACCAAGAAAACAGTTGGTGGTTTGTTGAAAGAGCAGTCTGTAAATTAATGGTGACTGGATGTAGTTTGACAATTAGACCTTACGTATGGAGTCACAAGGACTTTCTAACTTTAGATTAGACTGACGTTTCTTATAGAATGTTTGTCCTTAGTGAGTAGAATAGGTGGCAAAGTGGATAGGGTACTGGGCTTTGAATCAGAAAGACTTATCTTTGTGAGTTCCAGTCAGGCTTCAGACACTTACTAGCTATGTGACCTGGGCCAAGTCACTTAACCCTCTTTGCCTTAGTTTCTCATCTGTAAAATGGGCTGGAGAAGGAAATGGCAAACCACTCCAGTATCTTTGCCAAGAAAACCCCAAAAAGGGGTCAGTGAAGAACTGAACATGACTTAAATGACTCAACAACAGCAACAAAATCAGGAAGAGGCAGTGGGGGGGGAAGTGGGTTAAAAATGGTTTCAAATCTGTTCATGTTAGTTAGTATCGTTTTGTGTTCTAAAGAGGTTGGCACCTGGGGTAAGCAATGGTCTTTCCCCAGAAAAGGAAATGAGTATTTTAATAAAGGCTCTGAGGGCAGACAAGCTTTCTAATGGGAGGAAAAGCTCTTTAGAGTTTTTGGTAAATTAGGGTTTTGTCTTTATAAAAGAGCTGTATTTTAAGTCCTGAACTTAAAGGTAAAAGTGGGAGGGCAAACCTTGCTCTTCTCTTTCTAGAAGAGAAACAGCACCTCAACTGAGGACTCCTTGTGCTCAGAGGAAACATCACCGGCAGTCCCCAAAGGATGAGTAGAATACCATTCAACAGTAACTACATGAGAAGAACAGGGAGCACAACCCAGCTGACATGTCCCACATTCCTGGCAGAGATTCTGTGCCTTGTGAAACCACAGGGAGCAGTGACATAATGTCATCATAAGGTACTGGCAGTCCTGCAGAGTTAGATCATTGTGTTGCTGAAAAGATCTGAGTCATTCACGCTTGATTATCACACAATGTTGCTGATACTGTGTACAATGTTTTCCTGGTTCTGCTCATTTCATTTTGCATTGTTCATACAAGTCTTTCCAGGATTTTCTGAAATATGATTGTTCATCGTTTCTTATTACATGATAGTATTCCATTACATTCATATACCACAACTTGTTCAGCCATTCCCCAATGGATGGGAATACCATTTCATGTAATCCCTTTGTGTTAGATGAAATGTATCACCAGGCCAAGTACAAAAGGCGACTCATTGGTAGGGACCTATGAACTGTAGTTTTGAGTAGATGTGGGCCCTACAGAATAACTTGACCCTAATGTAGCTTTATGTGAGCTGGGGATGGGTTGCCATTTTAGGAGTTACATTATTAAATGCTAGTTAGCTTCAGTTAATAGACTTTAGAAATTAAACAGCAATACATGAATGGGAGGGACTGTTGTCAAGCAGCTATCTACCTGCCGTCCTGCATTTGTCTTAGCTGCTGGGATCTGTGTTTTTCCAAAGTCTTGGAACGTTTCAGTTTTATGAGGTATGAGACATGAGAATGACAAGTTTCTGACTTTTGCCCTTCCCCTATTACCTCTGGCACAGTCAGTTCACACTTCTCAAGCAGAGACCCTAGAAGGTCTTGGGAATTTTTGTGAAATCTCTTAAGCCTGGGAGAAGGTCAACTGGAAATGGCCCTTAATGCGGGAGTGCTCCATGGGAGATAAAAATACAGAATCCCTTGGCAGGAAACTCCTGTTTCTTAACCTGTGAGCACAGCAAACAGGGTGTCTGGAGGAGCACTCATTCCTGTGTCTTCCCAGGCTCCAGAGAGAAAGTCAATCTAGCGAAGCCTCCAGTAGGAATTTTCCTGGGAGGGACCCCACGCATCATCAAGGTCATGGTTCTCATTGTACAATAATAATAAATAATAATAGTAATAATTAGAGTTTTATAGTACTTTATTGCTTATAAAACAATTCACATAAATTATCCCATGTGAACCATACAACTCTGGGAGTTAGATACTAATATTATCTCCATTTCACAGATGGGTGAACTGAGGCTAATAGTGATGAAGTGGCATGCCCAGGGTCACAAATATTAAGTGTTTTAGGCAGGATTTGAACTCAGGTTTTTCTGACTCCAGTCTGATGTTCTATCCACTGTGTCACCTATGGAGAAAGGAAATGACTTGTCCTGGTTGCCTAGGCAACAAATAGAATAGATGGGATTCCATACCAGGTCCTCCTCATCCCACGAATTTCCACGACCTTGGGCTGTCTTCCAGATTATACTTCCCTTGATTCCCTGGAATCTGAGTAATCAAAATGTCATTGGGTTTTAGATATTTCAGCACCTCGAGGATCAATCATTCAGTTGCTGTGGACGTCCCCCCACCGTTGTGTATCACCATGACTCTGCTCTAATTCAGAAGTGGGTGTCCCTGGAGCCACTGTGGCCCAAATAGCCACCCCCACAGTCCGCCCAGTGATGTGCCTCTCCAAACTCAGCTAAGCCCTGTCCTTGAGATTTCTTCAGCTTGGCAGAAGCAAGGGTAACAGCCTGGAGACAAGAGGGGGTCCTGGGGAGGAAGAGAAGGGGCAAGGGCAGAACAAAGCAGATTGATTAGAAGATAACCTGGGTTAAGGAGAGTGACAGAAGATAAGGCTAAGTAGGCCTGAGGAGGCCTTGAAAGATGATTAAACAACTTATACTTTCTTTGGGAGGAAAGGTAGAGACCAGGGGAGCAGCATGGCCATAGTGGAGCCCTAGGAGGGTTATCTGGGTGGCAGGGTGAAGGATGGATTGGAGATGGGAGAGACTACAGGCAGGGAAGCTGGTTAAGATAGGATAGCCTGAACCAGGGTTCTGGAAGTGGTGATGTTCTATTGGTAGAAGAGAATTCAAGACTGGAACTCATATAGTGAGTAAGCAACAGGAGTGAAAGGTGCTTAATAAATGCTCGTTGATTGACCAGTCACTGATTCTCTAGAACTTAGCTCCCCTGACTTCCAGTCTGGGGCTCCTTCCACATCACCACATTTCAACATCTTCCCCCATTCTAAGCTTTCAAGGGTGGGTGAAGCCACTTAAGAGGCTTTCTTCTACCCAATGGATTGTTTCCTATCTGTGAACTCAACATATACTTAGGCAGGACCAAATGTAAACAGTGACCATCCAGGGGAAGGAGGAGAGATCTCATCAGTCACTACTCCGTTAAAAATGGCAGCCTAGACTGGGAGACAAGAAGCTCAGCTTGTAAATTTGAGCTCCTTCTCTAACTCACTCTGATCTTGCCCAAGCCACACCCTTCTCTAGTCTCCTATCTCTCCATCTCGAGAGTGAACAGGATGATCTTTAAAGGTCCCTTCTACCTCTGACATTCTGTGTCCCCCAGTCCCTTTTTGCCTCATTTTTCTGTGAGTTCTAAGGCCCCTTTGAGTACTGACATCTTATCATTTAAAATTCTTTCCAAATCTCACGTTTTACATCTTCTGTTCTCAGATTCCTTCCAGCTCTGATATTCCATGTTCTAAAGCCCCATTCAGTTCTAACAGTCAGTCATGTTCTAGACTCCCTTCTAGCTGTGATGTGCTGTGTTCTAAGGTCCCTCTCAGCTCTGATATTCTATCTTTTGGAGTCCCTTCCAGGTTCTAAGATCCCTTCCAGCTATGATAATCTCTGTTCTGTTCACTCTGTTCCCTTCACTTTGTACCTCCTGCTCTACCTAGAAAGAGATAGCCCTTCCTGTCTAAGCTCCTCATTTCTAAACTACCTGCTATGCTGTTAACACAAGGTTTGATGCATACTACTTTCTTTGGCCTCCTCTCCCCTCTGCTTAGAGGCCTGGATAGGGGGGCCACCAAACTCCTCCCAAAGCCTTCCTTTATTTTCTTGTTGTTCAGTAATTTTCAGTCATGTCTGACTCTCCATGACCCCAGTTGAGGTTTTCTTAGCAAAGATACTGGAATGGTTTACCATTTACTTCTCCAGTTAATTTTACAGGTGAGGAAACTGAGGCCAACAGGGTTCAGGGACTTGCCTAGGGTCACACAGCTGGTGAGGTCGGATTTGAACTCAGGTCTTCCTGACTCCAGCCCAGCACTCTATCTATTGTGCCGCTTAACTTCCTGTCTTCCTTTGCAGATGACAGAAAGTGGACACTCAACCCCCTTCTCTTTGCACTTTCTGTTCTTCCTAGCTTCAATTCCATGGAACAAGATGCCTCCATGCTGGGTGCCCCCTGATGTCCCACCCTGCCCCCCTACACTTTTTTCCTTCCTTTTGTGTATGGTCAACCCCTTTAGATTGAAAGCCCCTTGAGAGCAGGGATTGTCTTTTTTAAAAACTTAATTGTATCTGTAGCACTTAGCTTAGTGCCTGACTCATAGTAGGAAAATTATTTATTGGATTGGATTGTTCTAAGGTCCCTCCTAGCTCTGATATTCTAGAATCCTTTCCAACGCTGATGTTCTATGTTCTAAACTCCCTCCCAGCTCTGCCATTCCATGAATTCTGAAAATCCTTTAGGCCTGAATTAAATATTTCTGCCACAAACAAGCTAAAGAATCTTGGGCATCTCCCTTCTGAACATCAGTTTCCCCTTTAGCGAAATGGTTAAAATAATACACACACTCACTCTCTCGTTGTTGTTGGGAGGATGAATGAGACAGTGGGTATGAGTGTCCTCTGGGAGGGTTGATGGAAGTTTCTCTAATTAGCTTTTGAAATGCTGCAGACTCTGGAGGATTGGGAAAATCAGAACCTTGTTTCTTGGCCCAATCTATTCTCCTCCTTAATAAGATTCTCTAAGTAACTGGTTTCAGTCTCTGAGGAGTCTTTAGTGCTGGGATGGACATCAGATGGACTCAGAAACCATCCTGGGAGGGACAATCTAGGAACACGGGACCAAGGCCAGGTGACATTACCAGGTGAGGCAGAATTTGCAGTTGCTTCCTTTCATGCTCATATGCTTCATGAGCCCCTAGACTCCAGGGGAATGACCCAGGGACTTAGATGTGGTTTTTATGGGGGCTTTTGTACAGGGGCTGTCTTTGATTGTGCCAAAGTATTCTGTCCTATGGACCAAGGGAAATGGAGATGGCTGGGTCTTGGTGGGTGAGGGATTGAATGAGCAAGGATGAGGGTCAGTATGTCAGTCAGTCAACAAGCATTCATTAAGAATTAATTATGTGTCAGACTCTGTGCTAAGAAAGCACTGGGGGTACAAGGAAATGAAAACCAAACCAAACCAAATCAAACCTTGTTTCTTCCCTCAAGGAATCCACAACCTAATGGAGGAGACACATATAAACAATTGTGTATAAATGACTTATAGTTCAAATAAATGAGAGGCAGTCTCAGGGTAGGCACTAAGACTGAGGAGGGCCGGGAAAGGCTTGAAAGTGATTCACAGATCATTGAGGCTGATGTTTCCATGGTCTTTCTCTGTGCCTGGAGAAATGGTGCCTTTGTCAGGGTCTTGTTTGGGCTGATGTCTTTGGGCTTAATGCTAAGAATGAATGGGGGAAGGAAACTGGAATTTGGGGCAGTATGAGGGAAGAGACCTGCCTTACTGGCCTTGGATGGGTTTCTTCCCTTTCTCTAGATTGAAGAGTGGCAAAACTAGGGCAGGACAACTAGAGCTTTGTCCCAGGATGCCAACACCCAGGAGGCGCTTTTCCTCCCTGAGAAATCTTTGCTTCATTTCCTTTCTCCTCTATCTTTGTGTCCTCTTCCTCTCCTTCCCCTTTATCTATCTTCTGTTTCCTCCTCTTCCTCTTTACCCAGTTTTCACCCTCATTTCTTCCTTCCCCTCTGCTACTTGCTTCTCGCCCCCCTCATTCTTTCTCCTTTAAGTTTTCCTCTTCCTTCTGCCCTTTTATTCTCCCTCTCTGTTTCACTCCTTCTCTTCCTCCTTGTCTTCTGCTCCCTCTTTCCTTCATTCCCCTCCCTCCCATTCCATTCTTCCTCTCCCTCCCTCCCCTCCCTCTCCGTCCTTCCTCCCCATTCCTTCTTCATTCCTCCTCCTCCTCCTCTTTCTCTCCCATCGTCTTCACTGAGCGTGGGTGCACCCTCCCCAACCCAGGTCTCCCTCTCTCTGGCCTGGGCTCCCCATCCCGGGCTTCTCCATCAGTGAAATGGGGCACATCGGCCATTCACGGGCGACATTTGCCTGTCCCCGGCTCGGCCGCCTGCAAGAGGCTGAAGGGTCGGAGCGGCTTCCCTGGTTCCGCTGGCTCAGAGACAGCCCTCTTCCCATTCATGGAGTTCGTATTAGAAAAATGACTGTGGTTGCCATGGCAACCTAAAGGAGCAGATCTCATTACGGGGGCCCGGCCACATTATTTTCTCCAAGGAATTTCTTCTTTTCATTATTCCCCTCCAAAGGTCAGTTATCCTCTCAGGCAGGGCGGGGGAGTCTGCGAAAGGTGAAGCGGCTTCGTGGCAGAATTCCCCCTGCGGAATTTACAATCATTTTGCCTCCCCGCCCCCCCCCCCAATACTTGGGGAGAGATTTTTCTTTTGCTCTATCGTTCCCGTTTAACCCTCAGAGCCCCGGAACTCGCGGAGGCCCAGGTGGGAAACTGATGAGAGGAAACGGAGGCCTGACCGGTGGGGAGACCCCCTGTCCTCCCTGGGCCTCAGTTTCCATATATGTACAGCAAGGTGGAGGGAGGCTGTGAATCCATAGACTACCCCCGCCCTCATACTGAGGCTGCAAAGGACTTGGGGTATCACTAAGGGAATGTGTTTATTTAAAGATGAGGGCAAGAGAAAAGAATACTCGTGAGCAGCAGAGTCGGGACTCTGATTTCAAAGGGCTCCTCTGCTCTCACCTTCTGGGTTTCAAAATTTCTCCCAGATCTGACTTGATCAGTGTTGAGGAACTGCCTAGCTCTGACATTTTCTGCTGTGAGAGCTGTTCTAGTTTTTATATTCCCTGTTCTAATGCCCCTTACATACTCTGACGTTCTAGGTTCTAAGGTCTCTTGCAGGATCTGATACTCTAGGTTCTAAGACCCCTTACAGCATCTGACACTGTAGGTTCTTAGGTCCCTTAGGGTCTGATATTCTAGGTTCTAAGGTCTCTTGCAGGATCTGATACTCTAGGTTCTAAGACCCCTTACAGCATCTGACACTGTAGGTTCTAAGGTCCCTTACAGGACCTGTCATTCTAGCTCAGCTCCAGCTCTGACATTCTACAGTCTACATGTTTTCCATGCCCTGATTTCCATGGGCAGACAACTCTGATATGCTTCCATCCATATAAAGTCAACTTCTTTCTTAGGCTCAGGCTCAGTTTCCTTCTTTGGAGCCTAGGACTAGACAATCCCTGAAAAATCCCCTTTTATTTCAAAGACTTGATGGTTGATTTGATGGTCAGATCCTTGAGCTCTAAGTTTTAGTTCATTGTTATTATCCTCTAAAGAGCTTTCCCTCAGCTTAAATCCTTGCCTGGGAGCCAGATCTATTTTCTCTTCCTCCTTCAGTCACTGGCTTGCTATGTAGCTGTGGGTTAGGCTATCCACTGCCTGGGGCCTCAATTTCCTATTTTGTAAGATGCAAATGTTAGACTGGTTCAGGGGTTCTTTACTGTGTGTGTGTATGTGAGAGAGAGACAGACAGACAGAGACAGAGACAGAGAGAAAGAGGAGGGAGAGAGAAAGAGAGAGAGGGATTTTTCAGGCAGCATGGGGAAGCCTTTTCAGAATAATATTTTTAAATAATGGAAGGAAATGAGAGGTTGGTGAAAATAAAGATAGAATTTTTTTCTCTCCCATCCAAATTCTCAGATGCCATGAAATCCATTCCCAGTCCCTGAAGGGTCTGTGGACCCAGGCTAAGAATCCTGGGACAAGGTGATCTTCAGGTTTCCTTCCAGCTTCAGCATTCTATGATTCTCAAATGTACTTTTTTATTTTCTCCACACTTAAAAATTCTCCCGTGTCTTGAAAATTTACCATGAAGAGGTGGGGGGGCTGGAGGTGGTAGTTGGGAGTGATACTGGTAATTAAAAAATCATTTCTCTTTGGTTTTGGATTGCGTACTATGATTTCCCCCCCAGCCAGCAGACTTAACTTCCTAATTATGCTTTGCTTGGAGAAATATTAAAATCATTTCTGTATTCCTGAGGTGGCATTGACAGAGGTGAGGGAAAGCAGTCAAAAACCCCTACCTGATGGCAGAGAACTTCCCAGACTCCCAGCTCCTAGGATAAGAGGCACCTCCTGGAACTCCCCTGCTCCTGTTCCCTTCCTTGGAGACAGAAGGTACAATGATCTCGGTCTTCCAGGTGATGGAGGTGATGTGGTCCTCTTAGCCAGGGAGTTGGGCCTATTTGGAAGGAACACCCTCTAAGCCAGTGGTTCTCAACCTTCCTAATGCTGCGACCCTTTAATACTGGTATGTGGGTGTATCTGCATGTGTCCAGACCTGCCTGGAGATGATAGAGGAGCCGTGTCTCGGTTCCTAAGACCATCAGAAATATGTGTTTTCCTATGGTCTTAGGCGACCCCTGTGACCCCTACGAAAGGGTCGTTCTACTGCAAAGGGGTCGCGACCCACAGGTTGAGAACCACTGCTCTAAGCAAACATCAGGCCTCAGGAGGCCCAGAGCCTCAGATTGGCATGCTTTCAGAGGTCGACAGCCATGTTTCTTACCTGAAGCTGCCACACAGATAGAAGACCCCAGGACTCCAATCAAAGATAACTAGTTGAATTAAACTGAATTGAATTGGACCATTGGACTGGGAGGCAGGAACTTGGGCCCGGCTCTCTCCCCTGGAAACTTTGGTTTCCTCATCCCTCAAATGAGGTGCATGGACAGATCTGAAGTTCTTAGCCTGGGACCCATGGACTTGGTTTTTAAAACATTTTAGCAACTGTATTTCAACAAAGTCAGTTTCCTTCTTAATTCTTCATACTTTGTTTTATACATTTAAAAACAGGATTCTGAGAAGGGGTCCCCAGGCTTCCCCAGACTGCCATAGGGGTACGGGCCGCCAAAGACTCCTCTGGACCAGAGGGTTTCTGACTCCCAGTTTTAAAATTCTCTTTCCTAAAGTCTCTTTGGTGAGAGATAGACAGAGGAGTGGATAGACAGGGCTATATTGGGAGGGAGGAAGATCTCTGGCCCATATGGCCTGAATGTCCCTGAGCAATTCATTTCACCTCGAAATGCCCCCAGGAAATTCTCCAGGACTGAACAAATGCTTTTCTGCTTCAGGGTCAAGGAAATTTCTACATTCAGAGTTCTACATGAAATCACAGGTCCAGACCACTCTTCCCACACACAGGGGAAAAAAAAGTCTCTCTCAGTCTTGACTTATATTCTACTCTCCTAGATCTATCATTTTTGTATAGTCTGGGTTTTCTGCTAATTCTGACATCCCTTGTTCTGACATCCCCAGTTCTAAGGCCTCTCCCAGCCCTGACATCCCCTGTTCTCAGGCCTCTCCTAGCTTTGATGTTTCATATTCTAAGTCACCAAAGCCCCTCTCAGCTTTCACACTGAGCATTATCATTGGCTTTCCCCCACATGCCTGGAATGCTATCCCTCCTCTCTGCCTGCTGCCTTCCCTGGCTTCCTTTCACCCCCAGCTGATAGCCTCCCTTCTCCAGAAAGCCTTTCCTGATTCGCCCTGATTGTTTATACAACATATATGTGTATATGTGTGTACGTGTGTATACATGCACATATACATAGACATACATACATACATACATACATACATATGAACTGTTTGTGGATTGTCTCCCCTATTAGACTGTGAGCTCCGTGAGAACAAGGTCTATCTTCTGTTTTTCATTCTATCTCTGGTGCTTAGTTAGTACCCATGTCTTGCACATAGTAGGTGCTTCTTGCTTGACCACCATGGCAGCAGACCCTTTAATGGGCAGAGCTGGCCTTTGCCTCGACCCTCTGCAGCTCCAGAGCCTGGCACTACTTGCCTGCAGAATGGCTCCCTCACTGTCTCCCTCTGGGGCTACACCGTCTCCCCTGTCTAGCAGATGGGTGCTTGGCCCATCAGACAGGAAAACACCAACTTGGGAGGCGTGTTTAGATCTCATCTTCTACTCTTAGCTTTGGTCTGAAATGGTGAATTTCCGTGGTCTTTCCAAGAAGCGTGGAGATATCACAGAGGAGACAGCAGGGAAGCTGGGTGTGGGGGGCCATGGGAACATGGGCTCATGAAGACCTCATTCATTCACTAGGATACTAATAGCAATAACCACTATTGTCTTACGTAATGAGCTAGAGATTTGCAGTTTCCAGAGGTTTTTCCTCCACCATGTTGTGGTTAGTAAAAGTTCTTTTCTCCCCATTTCACAGATGAGGAAACAGGCCATGAAAAAACAGCACAACATAACATAACGGAACATCTGCTTGGGTAAATCATTTGAGTTGTGTAGGGCTCAGTTGATCTTTTTGTAAGATGGTGGGGGTTTAACTAGATCACCCCGAAATTTCTCAGTGTCTTAAACCTTGCCCAGATGCATTATAACCCATGAATGATGGAGCTGGCTCTGCACTCAGGGCTCTCTGTGGTGTCCTCACCCTGCCACTGTCTCAGACAATTTGACTTAACACACGCACTCTGTTACTTATGAGCTGTGTGACCACAGACAAATCACTTAGTTTTTTCATACGTCACCTTCCTCATCTATAAAATGGAGCTGATAATATTTGCATGAGTTACATTACAGGATTCTTGGCTCTCAAGTAAGACAATGACTTTGCTGACCCTAAAATGTTCTATTTATTTGTATTATTGTTACCATTGTGCGGAATTTCTCCAAATACTCAATTATACTTTGCCTGAAGTATGTGTAGCAATTGGTGTTGAAAGGCTCTCTGAGAATATTAAAGGCACATAGATGCAGGATGAAGATTGTTCTATGTGGATGGAGCCTCTGAGTAGAAACCAAATGGGGTTCTGGACCATGAGAAGCAGGTCATGGCCTTTTACTTTGTTCTTTTCCATTCTGGGTGCAGGGAGTGGAATGTCTCACCAAGGGGGAGCAAGTGCCAGGAATATGGGATTTGAATTCAGGCTGAGAATCACATCCAGGCCAGCATCAATGGCCCAAGGACAATGAGCTGTTTTTGAGTGTGACCTTGGGGAATCCAGACTCTTCTGACAATGATGCTATATTTGAGATATGAAATTTGTGGAACTGAGATGTCATGCAGGCAATGAGCTAAGTCTGGAGCCTGCTTCACAGTCTTCTAGGTGGTATAGAGGAGAGTATGGTCTGGAGGTATCTGGGAAGATACTTCTATGTTTGTCCTTGCTGTATCTTTGGAGTAAATAGCCCTTTGTAAAAGATACCTCATTTTATGGATTAAGTGAAAATGGGGTACTAGTTAGTAGGCCCCCTAATAAATGAGAGAACACATCCTGTGGGTGCTCGAGTCAATGACCACAGAGAGGAAACACCCTTGAGCCCCTCAAGGAGGATGGAATAAAGAGGGGGGATACACGTCTGATTAAGAAAGGAGGGGGAGCCAGAATATCCATATTACAGAAATTTTAAGACATAGCCCATAGAAAGTTAGAGCTGGGAAGGCCCTTGGAACTTGAAGGGACCTTACAATACAGAGACCTTACACAATAGACTATGGAATGTTAGAGGTGGAAGGGACCTTAGGGCATAAATGAGGCAAAGGTATAGTGGGTGATTGGATTTAAAAGAAGGAGACCTGGCTAGGAATCATAGGTATTTGCTACTTATAAGATCATGGACAAGGTTCCTTTCAGGAACTCTGGCACCTCTTCTTCAAAATCAAGATGATAATTGCACTAATCACTTAGGATGATTGTGAGTCAATCAATGATCATTTATTTATTTCTCAATTGCATGTAACCAAAAATTTTAAAATTTGATTTAAAAAATTTTGAGTTGCAAATTCTCTCCTTCCCTCCTCTCCCCCCTCCTTGAGAAGGCAAACAATTTAGTATAAATTATACATGTATAGTCATGTGAAACATTTTCATATTAGCCATGGTGCAAAAGAAAATGTAGACCAAAAAGAAAAAATAAAGAAAGTAAAAAAGTATACTTTGATTTACTTTCAGACTCCATCAGTTCTTTCTCTGGATGCAGAGACCATTTTTTATCATAAATTTTTTGTAATTGTCTTAGATCATTGTATTGCGGAGAATAACTAAATCACTAACAGTTGATCATTGTATACTATTGCTGTTACTGTGTATGATGTTCTCTGGTTCTTCTGACTTCACTCTGTATCAATTCCTAGAAGTCCTTCCAAGTTTTTCTGAAACCATTCCCCTCATCATTTCTTATAGCACAATAATATTCCATTGCAATCATATGCCACAACATTCAACAAATATTTATTAAGTGCCTACTATGTGTCAGGCATTGTGTAAAAACAGTACCTGCCCTCTAGCAGTTTACACAGTACTGGGGTATACAATATGTAAACACTTATGTACAAACAATGTACATAAAGGACAAATTTAAAGCAGTCATCACCATCACCATCACCACCATCACCATCACCACCACCACCATCACCATCACCACCATCACCAACATGCCATCCCCACCCCCACCATCACCATTATCATCATCACCATCACCACCATGTCACCCCCACTCTCACCATCACCATCACCATCATCACCACCACCACCACCACAACCACCATCATCACCTTCACTACCACCACCATCATCACCATCACCACCATGCCACCCCCACCCCCACCCCCACCCCCACCATCACCATTATCATCATTACCATCATAACCACCACCACCACCATCACCATCACCACCACCACCATCACCACCACAATCACCACCATTACCACCATCACCACCACCACCATCATCACCATTATCATCATCACCATCACCATCACCATCACCATCACCACCACCACCACCACCATCACCACCATCACCACCATCACCATCACCATCATCTCTTCTTCTTCTTCTTCTTCTTCTCCTTCTCCTTCTCCTTCTGCTTTTCTTCTTTCTCCTCACCGATTGCCTTTTAGACATCTCCAACTGGATGACCCATCAGCATCTCAGATTCAAAATATCCAAAATAAAACTCATCTTTCTTCTCAATCTTCCCCTCCCTCCAACCTTCCCTAATAGTCTCAAGATTACCACCATCCTCTTAGTCACTCAGGCTTTCAACCTAGGTGTTATCCTTGACCCTTCCCCCTCATTCATCCCAAATGTCCAACTTGTCTCCATATCTTGTTTCTACCTTCATAAAATCTCTAGTATATCTCCTCTCCATTGACACAGTGAGCCCTGGTGCAGGCCCTTCTCACCACATGCTTCAATTTGTACAACAACTTTCTGGTCGACGTCACTGCTTCAAATCTCTCCCCACTCCGATCCATCTTCGATTTAATTGCCTTTCCCAAACCATTTCCCTTCTCCTTATACTCCCTCTATAGAAACTCAAGTGGCTCCCTATTGCCTCTAGGATCAAATATAAGGTGTTCTGTTTGGCTTTTAAAGCCAAGTCATCCACAACCCGACCCCTCATTACCTTCCTGGTCTTCTTACTACTTTCACACAGGCTTTCTCGCTATTGTTCACACACTCTGTGTCTCCATAACTTTTCACTGGTTCCACCCCACATCTGCAATGCCCATGTCCTTGTCTCTAGTCTCCACCTCTGGTTAAAGCCCTATCTTCTGCAAGAAACCCTTCCCCATTCTCTGTAGTCTTAGTGCTTTCCCTTGGAGACTCCCCCCAGTTTATCCTCTGGAGATTTTGCTTGTACTTAGTGACACGCATGTTGTCTTCCTCATCAGACTGTGACTTCCTTGAGGACAGTGCCAGGCTCTGCCTTCATTTGTATTCCCAGCACTCAGCACCGTGCTTGGCACATAGCAAGTACTTCATACTTATTGATGGATTGATTGTTGTTGTTATTGTTCTCTTGGGGACACTGAGCCCTGGAATGAAATAGTACAAGTTAGAAAGGGAGAGATGAAGGTTATGGAAACGTGAGGAGCCAGAGCCTCCCCAAAGCTTCCAAATCAAAACCCAGGCACATGCCAGATCCAATCTCCCTTCTCCCCACCAGTCTCCTCCCTGCCCCCATCCAGCGTCTCCGTCAGATGGTCAGATGGCAAGGGGCCATCCATATGGGGGATCCTCAGCCCAGGTCTGCAGGTGATGTAATGAGGGCCCCCCTCCCCATGACATCATTCTCAGGCCTGGGTCCAGGGAGAGAAGCCAACACCTGGTGATGGACCACACCAAGGGCTCCTGGCTCAGAGACTGGGGGAAAGGAAACCCTTCCCCCAGGAGCCCAGTTGGAGTGTAGAGCAAGGAACAGGGCTGAGGTGTGCTTAAAGTTCTAGCCATCAGCTTCCCCAAACCAGTGAACAAGTAGGCAAAGCTGATCCTTCACTATCGATGGATGTTTTTGGGGTCATATTTGAAAAGGAGTATGAGAACCTAATTATAGTCTTGACTCTGAAATAATCTTGCTGTGTGCCCTTAGGTAAAAATCTTGTTCTTTCTAAACTTCAGTACTCACAACTGTGAAATCTTGTCCAAGGATCCTTCTTTAAAAATAGTTCTCTTACTCCAAGCCTCTTCCATGCCACTGCAGAGGCTTCTCCTTGACTAGCTCCTGACTGGCATTATAGTTTCTCCAGGGAAAGGATGGGATTATTATGGGATGGGATTATCATGCCCTTTCTAGGGAGGAGTAGACTGAGGAATGAAGCAATGTAATGACCTGCCCATGACTACACAGAGTAACAATGATGGAGCCAAGCTTAGAGCCCTTTAGCCCTCACTTCTCAGAGCACCGGCTCATCTGCTGTATCCTTCTGGACCTTTTTGAGAGAAAGATCATTCTCCTGTAGACTGTGCCCAGAGACCATCTCAGAGGATGGTAGTGGTGAAAGACCCCAACAACATAGAATTACATAATCTCAGGATTGAGAAGGGCCTCAGAGTATGGCTTTGGTTGAACCTGAACCTGATCTGGGACCCTCTCAACAGCATCACTAATGATTCAGCATGGAATCCATTTTCATTTTGGAGAACTGCAAGGGTCAGGAACGTCCTTAGAACCAAAAAATTAGCTTTCTGAAGAAAGGACATTAGAATATAATAAGCATATGTTACTTTGGCAGACAGGAATCTGAGACCAGACCAGAAAATGTCAGAGCTGGGGTAGACCTTAGAACATGGAATGTCAGAGCTGGGACGGGCCTTAGAGCAGTGGATGGCAGAGCTGGCAGGTACCTTAGAGTGGGGATATCAGAATTAGGAGGGGTCTTGAAAAAGAAAATTTCAGAACTATGAAAGACCTTAGAGAAAAGGATATTAGACCTGGAAAGGGCCATGTTGGAATTTATACAGCTGACTGGTGACTTGGCTGACATTCTCCCCTGGTATTCCAATCTTTCCTCCCACGCTCTTTCTATAATCTGCTGCCACTGTGGGTGATGTTGGGACTATGGCTAGTGAGCCGGAGCTTGCCCAAAGGGGCCAGCGACCTTGTCTCTGGGGATGGAAGACTGTGTCTGGAGTACCTCCTGAAGAGCAGATTGCACTACTTTATTCCAGAGGCACCGGTCTGCTGGAGAGGCTGGTTTTTTTTAACAGGTCAATTTCCAACCATTTGATATTGATATATGAAGATCCTCAGGGATTATTGTAATGCATTTTTCATCCCACTAAGATAGTATCGTATGAAGAAAATAGGATTGACTGTTAAATACAAATTGAAAAAGACATGGTCATTTAAGATAACTCCTTATCTGTATACAAGGAAATGGTATCAGAGAAATAGACCACCAGTTGACAGAAATAAATTTGGCTTCAGGCTCCTCCTCTATGGCCATTGAGGATTGTGCCGGATTATTCAATTACTCCCTTGGACCCTTCTCAGGCTGAATACGTCTACAGGAAGAGGAGGCATCACTACCCCTGTCCCCTTCAAGGATCTACCCCTAGGATGTCTGAGATACCAAGGGATGGCTCAGCCTGCTCAAGTGGGTGAATGTAAAAATGAATTAATCAAAAAATATTAAGTGCTTACTATGTTCCAAGAAGTATGCTAGGGGAAGGGAATACATATTCAAAAATCAAAAGTAGTCTTTGCCTTCAAAGACCTTCCATTCTAGTTGGGCAGGGGGATCACACAGTGGGCAAGGAAGACACAGGGCAGGTGCAAGGTAGCTAAAGGATATTGTTAGTGAGGACCAAGGATCACAGCATCAAAGCTTTAAAGCTGGAAGGGCTGAAACCTGCATTAAGAATGGCGCAGCCAAGATGATAAGGTAAAGGAAGGGATTTGCCTGAGCTCTCCCCCCAATTCCCTAGCAACCACATTAAAATAATGCCTCAAAACAAATTCTGAAATGGCAAAAAACAACCAAAGGATGAGGCAAAACAATTTTCCAGCCCAAGAAAACTTAGAAGATTAACAGGAAAGGTCTGTTTCACTGGGGAGAGAATGCAGTGCAGTCCAGTATTGGCCCAGCCCTGATAAGAGAGTGACTGAATCACCCTGGTGGTTTCAGGGGTTCTCAGCCCACAGAGGGTAAGGGGATTGGACAACTGGTCAGAAGTAGATTATGGGGGACCCTTTGCTGGCATTGTTCATATGTAGTTCTGGGCCTCAGTTGCAGGGTGAGAAGGAGCACTAGCAGGAGCGGGGACCCTGGTCACAGTTCCAGGGCAAAATATATATA
>CM053580.1:579476006-579541384 GCA_028627135.1 Pseudochirops cupreus
AGCTCATCTCTAGCTTTAAGGCATTCTTCATGTTTATTGGAGGCCCCTGGTGGGGGTGCTCTGGCTGCACTCTCCTCCTCCCTCTCTTTGCCATGATCCTTCTTTTCCCCAAAGAAGGAATCTAGGGTTTGGGTGCTGTTCTTACTTTGCTTCTTATGCTTATTCTTACTCATGGTTGGTCAGTCCATGATTTTTTTTTAATCTCTATGGGGCTCTGCTTCCAGAAGGGAAAGCTCTGTCCCAAATTGCTGGGGTCCTCCCGGCTGCTGTAGCTCTCAGGAAGGTGCTGGGTCCTTTCCTATTTACTTCCGGCTCACTGGATAATGAAGATTCCAGAACCAAAAGCCCAAGACCGCAATCTGGATCCAGGCCGCTCCATGTGAGAGCGCTAGCCTCTAAACAATCACTTAGTCCCCTTGCTGTCTGCAGGCCGCGGGCATGGAAGCTGCAACGCAGAGGTGGATGCAAAACCTCTGCCTTTCACTTTCCCACCTTGGAGGCCTTTTGGCCGACACTTTTCTCCCCCAATTTCACAAGCTCCACTGACCTACTTCTGAACGCTGCTCGCAGCTGCCGCTAATCTGCTCATCAGAGAGGCTCCTCTGCTCCTCCTGTCCAGCCACCCCCGGGGCACAGCCACAGCTTCAGGCCAGGCTGGTTTCGGTTCGCAGTGCTGATATGGTTCTTTGTAGCTGAGCTGACTTTAGTGGAAGGTATATTTGTGTGTGTTTTGGAGTTCTAGGATTGGTTTAGAGTCCTATTTTATGGGTATTTTGGAGTGGCTATGTGAGAGCTGTGATATATTGCTACTGCTACGCCGCCATCTTGGCTCCACCCCCATGAATCCATCATTTAGAAGCCACCAATTATACCCTGAACTCTCAGTCAAACATTCTGTCTTCATTAATTCTTGTAGTATATTTGCATCATAATGTACACATTGGGTCAAGGGTTCATTTTGAGTAGGTCAGAGAATAGTTGCTGGTTGGTTAACTGACTGCTTATCTCAGGGAGGTTTCATTCACCAAAGTGCTAGATATATCTGTGATACTGACCCCTGCTGCTTCCTGTCTGGGTATCACTTGTTTGCAAAGCCTCTTGGCTCTTATGGAGTCTGTTTCCTTGACATCTAAAGGGGTGTGTTCTGTCATCTTGACCATGACCAATTGCTATGATCCTCACCCTCCCCAAAAGAATTTTCAGACTCCTTTGCCTAGCATTCAAGGTCTTCTACAATCTGCCCCTCCCCTCCACCCCCCATCCCCAGATTTTCTTCCTGTTTTCACCTCCCCTTGGCTGTGTGAGTTGGGGTAAGTGCCTCCTCCTAGGAACCTCTGTAACCATCTCTGTAAAATGAGGGAGTTTTATTTCTCTATGAGCTCTTCAAGCTCTGACCACTTGTGACTCGATGAAGAGGTAGCCTGGGAGATATGCCTTATGTCGTAGGTAGTTTTGCTCGACTTATTTTTCTCTTTTTTATTCTTTATTATAATAAATGACTCTCTGGGAAAGGTAGGACTGAGAAATATATTGTAGGTGATATAAACACAAAAGATACCCCTTTGTTGTGCCAGTTTATGTAACTCCTTATGGCCCCATTTGGAGTTTTCTTGGCAGAGACAGTGGTTTGCCATTTTCTTCTCCAGCTCATTTTACAGATGAGGAAACTGAGGCAAACAGAATAAAGTGACTTTCCTAGGGTCACCCAGCTAGAAACTCTTCCTGACTCAAGGCCCAGTGCTCTATCCACTGCACCATCTAGCTTTCTATAAGATATCATTATTGAAATTTGTAAATACATATGTATTTATATATATATATATATACATTTATATGTAAAAGTTGTAAATTTATATATTTGTAAATATATATAATATATATTATATACATACACACACAGATAGATTAAGATGATATAGATACAGATATAGATATATTAGCATTCCTTTTTGTTTGGTCATGTACTTTATGGAAGAAGCTTAGTACAGTGGACAGACCCCTGAACTTAGAGTCAGGAGACCCGAATCCAAATCCTCCTTCTATCACTTATAACCTATGTGACTTTGGGTGAGTCATTCTCCCTCTCCAGCTCTCAGTCTCCTTCCCTGTAAAAGGAGGGTTATCTAAGTGGCCTCGTGCATCAGACAGAGGGAGAGACTTGAGTCCAAATCCTGACTCTAATACTGTGCAAACCTGAGTTAGCCACTCAACCTTTGCCTCAGTTTCCCTATCCATCAAATGGGCAGAAGAACAGCACCTACCTCTCAGGGTTGTTGAGAGGAACAACTGAGGTAATATTTATTCGGTGCTTTGAAAATCTTAAAGGGTGTCATAAATGTTAGCTATTATATCGTTATTGTTCAGTCCCGTGAATCAGAGGGTGAGCATGAAGGTCTCTGGCTCTATGAAATTCTCAGTAACTTGTAGCCACAGTTTGCAGTAAATTTGCTGCAAAGGTGGGGACTTGGCCCCTGTCGAGTGAGTCAGTCTGCCTCAGCCCATCTCTCACAGCAGACTCTGTAATCAGCAAAAACAACTAAATCAAAAGCTAGGGGGAAGGAAACCCCCAGATCTTCTGGATTTAGCACCCTACCTTTTCCGGCATTGCTGCTATGAAGCACAGGGGGCCAAAGCAGGGAGATAAGAGCAACATCTGGTCCAAAGCCCATTCCAGTTTTGAGAAAGACTTTTCCTCCCCAAAATATTCTTGTCATCAATTGAGAAACCATCCTGGTGTAAACATTATGCAATGATGGACAGATGCCTGGAGCAAATTCCCTTCTTGCCCCAGGAGAGGGACAAAAGGACCAGCCATCCCAGCCATCAATGGGGGGACAGTGCTTGGAGTGGGGCATCTTTTAAAAGGGAAGAGGGGTCCCTTTATCAAAAGTCCTGAACCATGAAACAGCATCAGAGGTGTGAGAGACTTGGAATATTGGGCCTGGGAGGGAGCAGGAAAGTGAAGAGGGGCCTAGAAACATGAAAAGTAGACTATCGGAGTAAGAAGAAATCTTGGAACATAGAATGTCAGAATGTCAGAGGTGAGAGGAACATCATGGGAAGAGAGAATGTGAGAAATAGGAGGGTCCTTAGAATATAGAGTGTCATATCTGGGAGGGGTCTTAGAACTTAGATTGCCAAAGCTGGGAGGAGACATAGAACAAGGGATGTCAGAGCTGGGAGGGGCCTGAGAACATACAATATCAGAGTTTAGACTAGTCTTAGAACAGAGACTTTGAGAGCTAAGAGAGACTTTAGAACACAGAAAATAGACTCACTCCTGGACGGAGAATTTAGAATGTTCTGAGTTGGAAGAAACTGTAAAGCAGAGAATATTGAACTGAGAACATAGGATTTGAAACTTGGAAGAGACTTAGAGTCCCTTTAGTCATCACCATCATATTACAGAAGGGGAAACTGAGTCTCATGGAAGTGAAGGGACGTGCCTGGGGTCACTGACGAGATTAACTGAAATTTCCCCTATCAATCCTCTTGCAGGCCTGACACTCTTCCTGCTAACCCCTTCATGTCAATGCTGTGGAATTCGTGGTGACTGAAGGGAATTCTAGATGCCCAGAATGGGGTGAGGTTCAAGAGGGACTCTCCTCTGACCCCCCTCTGAAGAGCAAATCGATGCTTTGCTTCTGCTTAAGGAGCTGCAGTGAAAGATTCCTTCCTTCCTTGAGTTCCATTGGCGGACAGCGCTAAGGGCTCGGCAGCTCTTCCTCCTATCCTGCTAACCCTGCCTTCCTGCACTCTCCAACTGTCCTCCCACCATCACCGGTGCCTGGCCTCCCTCTCCTTTTCACTGGCTCTTCAGGGACAGGAAAGACTTTCAGGAAGGGCTGGGGAAAGGATGGGATTGCTTACAGACAGCAGCTTTGGAGAGAGAACCAACCCATTGACTTCAAAATGGCCAGTCCTCTCTCCCACTCTTCCCTCAATTAATTCTAGGCCAAATTAGGGGAGGCAGAAAAATGAACACAGAGAAAGGACCAGGAGGAACATGCCCATAATGAGAAGAGTTATTGATTTCAGCTGAAGAGGCCTTATAAATCATTCATGCTCCCTATCAATCTCTGGGCTGAAACTCCCCAACTCATGTGGCTTCAGAGAAATAAATGAAGGGATAAGCCCCAGTCCCACAAGGATAGTCAACCTATTCATTTGTGATGCCCTCCTTTCCCACTTCAATGGAGGCTTCCATCCCTCCTTCCTTCCTTTTTTCCTTCCTTCTTTCCTCTCTTCCTTCCTCCCTTCCTTCCTTCTTTCCTTCCCTCCTCTCCTCCTTCCTTTCCTTCTTTCCCTTCTTTCTTCCTTCCCTCTCTCCTTCCTTCCTTCCTTCCTTCCTTCTTCTCTGGAGTCCCACCAGTCCCTCTAGGCAAGGCTACCTTAGTCAGTTATCATATTCCCTGTATATTCTTGGAAGTGCTTGGATTCCCTATCCTTAAGTACATTCATAAGATTATAGGATCATAGGGTCATAGATTTAGCACTGAAAGGGATCTTAGAGGCCACTGAGTCCACCCCTCTCCTTCGACAGATGAGGATGTTGTGACAAAGGAGGTTAAGTCACTTGTCCAGAGTCACAACTAGAAAGGGTCTGAAGTGGGATTTGAAAGCAGGTGTCCTTGACCCAAGGCCAGAAGCATTTATTAAGTACCTACTACATGTTAGGGACTAGATATAGGAAGACAAAAAATGAAATCAAACCAGCCCTCAGGGAGCTTATATGCTACAAGGGGAAAAGAATATGTATATGGAAAAGTTAATACAATTTATAAAGTAAGGACAAAATGATTTTAGGGAGAGTGTTAACAGTTGGGGGAATCATGGAGGAGGAGCATTGAAAGGAGTTAGGAGCTCCAAGCAACAAAGAAGAGGAAGGAACAGTGCTACATGAATGGAGGCCATGCTGTGCAAAGGGTAGAATGTTACATGCCGGGCTAGGCCGGCCAAAATGTAATGCTTGTATAAAATGGAAGCAGAGAAATCCAAAAGGAGCTGTGAATGTCAAACGGGGCTCTTAGCATTTTTTTCTCAGAGGCCTTTGGGAGCCATTGAAGCTTCCTGAGTGACATAAGAGTTGTGATTTTGGAAGATCAATGCTCTTTTTATTTTTATCTTGGACCTTCAGAATCACAGAAATGGAGTAAAATTATCACCTTTCAGAATCACAGAATTGGAGTAAAATCATCACCTCTCTATTCTAGGAAAACACGACCTTCTTAATGCAACCTAGTATGTCGTTAGTTTTTCTGGCTTGCTGACACACTACTGATCCATATTGCATTTGCAGACCACTAAGACCTCCAGATCTTTTTCAGAACAATTGCTGTCTATCCATGCCACCTTCATCTTTTGCTTGTGCTTAAGTATAAGATTTTTACCCCCATTGAAGTTCAATTTATTCAATCCTGCCCAATGCTGTAACTTGACTTTGTCATCCAGGTTGTTAGCCCATTTCAGCGTCCTTGGTAAAGTTGAAGAGCATGCCATCTACCCCCGTATCCAAGTCACTGATTTAACTATTATACAATCCAAAGTCCCAAGGCCAATGGAGACCTCCTGCCACTTAGACATTGAACCATTAATGACCCTCTTTGAGTTCTGAATCCATCAGATTGCATTATTGTCTATCCATATCTTTTCATTTCCCCTGCAAAAATTCTTTGAGATGCTTTATCAAAAGTTTGTTGAAATCTAGCAAATTATGCCTATAGAATTCCCCTCACATACAAGTTTCATAATCCTGTCCAAAAAGGAAATGAAATGAGTCTGGGACAATCTCTGCATGATGAAACCAAGACAGCACTTTGTGGTTACTGCTGCCCTTTCCAGATCTTTATCAACCACCCCTTTAATGATACAATATGCAATTATCTCAGGAACTGGAGTCAAGATCATTGGTCTCCTTTCCTTCCTTTCTTTCCTTCTTTTCTTCCTTTCCTCCTTCCCTTCCTTTCTTTCTCCTTCTTTTCTATTATTCTTTCCTTCCTTCTTTCCTTCCTTCCTTTCTTTCTTTCTTTCCTTCTTTCTCTTTTAAATTAGGACATTCACCCTTCTCCAGTCTTGCCATTCTACACCCATTTTCCATAATCTTTCCAACATCTTTGATGGTGGCTCAGCAATCACATCTGCCAGATCTATCTGTTCTTTGTACATTGCTTGATCATCTTGTGGTCTTAGAAACAGCCTTCTGCTTTCTACAACAAGGCAGGTTGACATGTCAAGAGAGTGATCCTAAAAGGTACTTGGCTTCTTCAGTAGGTGGTGGAGTCTCCCTACCAAAATCTTGAGGAGAAACCTATATTATCTAGACCTGGAAGGGACCTCGGAGGTCATCTAGCCTGATTCCCATCATTTATACAGAGGAAAAAATCACAACCCAAAGGGATGAAATGAGTTGCTTAAGGTCACCCAAGGAGTAGGGAAGTAGGATTCCAAGTTAGATGCCATAACTCCAGAGTCAATGCTTCTTCTACTTAAAGAAAAGATTGGATGACCCCTTGTTGGGGCTGTTATAGAGGAAATTTTTGTTCAGGCAAATGTTGGACTGTGGTTCCTTCCACTTCAAGGATTATTTGTATGCATTCCTCTTTGTGTGTGGGTGTGTAGGTGTGTGTGTGTATGAGAGAGACAGAGAGACAGAGAGACAGAGAGAGACAGAGAGAGAAGAAGAAGAAGAAGAAGAAGAAGAAGAAGAAGGGAAGAGAAAGGAGAGAAAAGAGGGGAGAAATAAAGAGAGAGAAGAGAGGAGAGGAAAGGGAAAAAGAAAGAAAGAAAGAGAGGGAGGGAGGGAGGAAGGAAGGAAGGAAGGAAGGAAGGGAGAGAGGGAGGGAGGGAGAGAAGAGTGAAAGAGAGAAAAGGAAAGGAGAAAAGGAAAGAGAGAGAGAGAAAGGGAGAAAGAAGAGAGAGAGAAGAGGAGAGGAGGGGAGAGGGAGGGGGAGAAACAGAGAGAGAAAGGGAGAAAGAATAAAAAAGAAAGAGAGGAAGAAAGAGAAAGAGAGACAGAGACAGAGAGACAGAGAGTCTCAGGGTGTAACTTACTAAACCAGAATCAGACTGCATTCCCAAACCAAATCTGCCTAAATAACAGTTGGCCCATCTGCAGCTTAGGACGCTTGCCATGCCTGGGAGGGCCTCCCTGCCCCGCCCTGCCCTACTGCCTCCAGGCCCTGCCTCAGCCTGTGGACACCCTTCTCTTTCAGGCCCAGTGCAGGGGCCACCCCCTCCATGAAGTCTTCCCTGGTTTCCTTAGACCCCTAGCTAGGAGCAGCCCCTCCCTCCTGGATCCCTCAGGCTGCTCTCAATGTACTTAATCACACTCAATGGAACATCTATTTTCTTCTTACTATGCACTTAGCCAAGGGCACTTTAAGATGAAAAACAGTAATAATACTATGCCAGCCAAGGCCTAAAGAACCAGCAGGCGGCTGACACGGAATAAGGATACCTCCCAGGGAAGATGCCAGCGGGCCGAGCTGGGATCCAGGCGGAGCGCTAAGATTGTGGGCCTAGGCTGGGGAGCTGGTGGGCGGCCATCCTCTGCCCTCAAGTGTCAACACTTGGAGAGCTATGAAATGTTAGCCTTGAAAGGGCCGTGAGGATATAGAATGTCAGAGCCGGGAAGGACCTTAGAATGTAGAACAAGGAGCATCAGAGCTGGAAGGATTCTTGTAACCCAGAGAATGTCAGAGCTAGGCAGGGCCTGGTGGGAAAATATCCTTGAACTGAGACTTTGGAGAACTGCATTGTAGCACCAGGCCTAGTACACATGCACTATCTTTGGTCAAGGTGCTTCTTCTCCCTGGGCCTCAGTTTCTATATCTTTACAAAAGAACTGATTTTTCAGCTTCTAAGGCCTCCACTAGCTCTGAGCTTCCAAGTTAAGTAAAAATTAAGGGAGTCATTTTCCTAAAAGTAATCACTATCACCATTCAATACTATAAAGTAATCACAGAGAGACTGGATTGCAAGATGCCTCAGAGGCCGTCTGGCGGAAGCTACCCCTGTGCTCTCTGTTCATCTCAGCCTCTAAGAAGCCCCAGCTTCCTTCAAGACTCAATCCAACCACCACTTACCTCCTCCCACACAAGATGCCTTTTACAAACACCAGACCGCAGCATCCCCTTCCAAAATTGCTTTGCATGCGCTGCAAAATGATTTACTTCAACTCAGAGGGTCATTTGCCTAGTGCTAGAAGAGACCTCAGAAGTCATCTAGTCTAACATTCCTGTTTCAGAGATGAGGAAACTGAGTCCCAGGGAAGTTAAAGAGATGACCCAAGTGCTCAGTGCTCTCTCCTATATCATTCAATGCTACAGACATAGACGTAGACATAAAAAAGAAACAGGTGTAGGCACAGGTATAGGTGTAGCTGTAGGTATAGATGTAAACACAGATGCAAACATAGACATAGATGCGGGTGTAGACATAGACATAGATGTAGGTGTAGACATTAAATGTAAACATAGATATAGATATATATGTAGACATAGCCACAAACATAGACAAAGAAGCAGGTGTAGACATAGGTATAGACATAGACAAAGAAGCAGGTGTAGACATAGGTGTAGACATAGACAAAGAAGCAGATGGAGACATAGGCTTAGATGTAGACAAAGAAGCAGATGTAGACATAGACAAAGAAGCAGATGTAGACATAGGCTTAGATATAGACAAAGAAGCAGATGTAGACATAGGTGTGGACATAGACAAAGAAGCAGATGTAGACATAGGCTTAGATATAGACAAAGAAGCAGATGTAGACATAGGTGTGGACATAGACAAAGAAGCAGATGTAGACATAGGCTTAGATGTAGACAAAGAAGCAGGTGCAGACATAGGCTTAGATATAGACAAAGAAGAAGATGTAGACATAGGTGTAAAAATAGACAGATAAGTAGACATAGACATAGTCTTAGAGATAAGACTTAGATATAGACATATTTTTCTCATGTCTCTGGCATTTAACATTGTAAGTGGAACATCACAGACACTTAAAAGATGAGTGTTAGATGAATGAGTAAAAATTAATTTCTTCCACCACTCAGGAGACTAGAGGGATATTCAGAGGTTTGATTCAACAGATTCAGCACAGCACACTTATAAGGAGCACTGGTTCTGTGGTCCAAGGATCTGAGTTCAAATTCCCCATTTTGATACTTGCTACCTCTATGACTTTCAATTCCCTTCACTTCTCTTGACAGCAAATTCTTCACCCTTAAAATAAGGGAGTTGGACTAGAATCTAGTTACTAAACAGTCTTTAGGTTCCCTTCCAGACCTACATCAATGAGATGATTCTTGATCTACTTAGTCTTGTCTAGATGAAAATGTATTCCATCAACCTCTTGTATGTACATACTTGTTCTCGAGGCCAGGTGTAATGCCAAGCAAAGGCAACTTCCAAGGTTCAGAATATCAGCATAGCAAACTCCATTTATTCAATGACAGATTAAAGCAAAACATTCACAGAACAGAGAAAATCAAAATACGGTGTAACTCATTTATTTAGCAAGTAAGTTCTCAATTCAATCCAAGTACTACTCCACCCCTGGACAGTACACTCATTTCATCAGTCAAAGTCTCTCTTCTCAAATGGAGATTGGTTTCCAATTATAAACAATGTACATTCATTTGGTCAGTCAAAGAGCACAGAAAGTCAAAAGTTTCCCACCCCCAGATCACAATTGAATTACAATACCATCTATTAATGCCAAGCACTTTCTCAAAAGGGGCAGAAGAGCATAAAAAGCCATCCACCCTTAAGCTACAACAAGGTTAAGATATCATCACAGCATTGAAAACCCAAGGAAAGGTCCTTCCTTCATCTTGACTCAAGGCAAGTTCTCAGCAATCTCTGTTCCTGGGGAGACAAAGCTTAACAAAGCCACAATATACATTGCCAATGTCCTCATTAATTCACTCTCTGCCTGCAGAACAATCCTAGAACCCTGAAAACATCAGCAAGATTCTCTTCCAGGATTTCTGTAAACATCCAACAAGAAAATCCTCCTTCAGGGCTTCTGAACTGATTGCAAGGTTCCAGGAGCTCTACAACAACAGCACTGTCCTTCATCAGCAGATGAATCTGGCAAAACAACATCAAAACAGACAGACAAAACACTGGCAGCACAGCCATGCCTCCTCAGTTCTCAGCAGCTCTGGGCGGCAGTTCTCAAAAGTCCTGGGCAGCTGCAACTGGACCTCAGCAGTCTTTCTCTCTGCAACGCTGGTCCCTGGCAATTCTCCTCTCTGCCTCCACGATACTGCTCCCCAAAAGTCCTTCTGGCCTCCTCATCTTGGGCTTCTCTCTAAATCCACAGCACCAGCTCCTCCCAGTTCAGCCCTCTCTCTTCACGTCAACAAGTCCATCCTACAGTGGGATTCGCAAGCTCTGGGTTTTAACACTCAGCCCAAAAACCAAGCCAACACAGGGGGATCTTTCAATTCCATTACCATTACAGTAGGTACCATGTTGCTTTGGGGTTTGGTTTTCTTGTTTTTTGCTTTTGGGTTTTCTGGGCTGTTTTGTTTTGTTTTTTGCTTTTCCCCAGTATTTATTTATTACAGTGCCTGGCTCAAAGTCAGCAGTTCATGGCTAGTTCTTAATAATTATTGCTATTACAGTAACTGACATTTACATAGCACATCACGGGTGTTTTACATGGGTCATCTCATGCGATCCTCACAACAGCCCCGGAAGGGACATACTATTATTATTGCCACTTTACAACCGAGAAAACCGAGGGAGACAGAGATGAAGTGACTTGCCCAGGGTCACATAACTGGTAAGTGTCTGAGGTAGGATTTGAACTGAGATCTTCCTGACTCCAAGTCCAGCGTTCTTTGTTGTTGCCGAGTTCTGTTCAGTCATTTTTCAGTCATGTCAGACTCCGCATGGGCCCATTTGGGGTTTTCTTGGCAAAGATACTAGAGGGGTTTGACATTTCCTTCTCCAGCCCATTTTACAGATCAGGAAACTGAGGCAAGTGGGAGGAGAGAAATGATTATTAATTACCAATAATGAGGGAGATCCAGATTTTTTGCCTGTCCTATTTCCTCGCACGACGTCCTCCCTTGAAGGACATTACTGACCTCTGCCAAAAAATTAGCCCACCAAGACCATCTTATCTAAGGTGACTTCCTGCCCTTGGGTTCCACTCAAGCAAGTCAGGGTGGAGGTAGATCCTTGTCTAAACTGCTCAAGCCTGGGGTGGTCTGGGCATAAAGATAGTCACTTTGTCTAAGAGTGACACCGTGTCACTTTCTCAGCCCCTCATTGGAACAAGCCCATGTCTCATTGTAATATTCATTCTCATTAATTGTGAACCAATCAGAGTTGATTGGCACCTCTGGAACACCCACTTTTCTAAGGGCTTAGAAACCTCGAGCTTGCTGCCATGAGGGTCTTTGGCGTTCAAGAGTGCCATTGACCTCTTTTATTAATAAAATGCTAACATTATTAATAAAAGGACATTGCCCAGAAGAGATGTCTCTCAAACTTTTTAAACTTCACAGGGTTTAAGTGACTTGCCCAGGGTCACAACAGTTAGTATCTGAGGCTGCATTGGAAGTCAGGTCTTCCTGACTGCAGGTCCAGCACTCTCTCCATTGGGCCACCTAGCTGCACTACCTCCAATGGGCCACTTCACTTGACTTGAGACTTCACAGCCTCTCCAGGCCACTTCTAACTCTCTGATTCCAGAATTCCAATCTGAAAGGCTCTGGGGAGGAGGGCCCCTAAGCTAAGCCTTCCAGCTGATCCAGAGAGTGGTATAGTGAGCAAGCAGGTCCAAGGGACCTGGAGTCCCAGGGCCAGTCCTGGGTCCTTGCCCTGCCTAAAAGTCTGGAAGCCCTCCAGGTCTCCATATTTGCCTCAAGCCTAGCTCAGCCCAGGCTGAGCAAGAAGGCCATAGTATTTCTCTGTGATGTGTGCCTGTCCCAGATGGGTATCAGCCACTGCCTTCCAGAGAGGAAGAGAAAGAATCCAGAAGTCTGTGGGCCAGCAATTAGAGAGGAGAGAGTTGCCCAGGCAACTACAGACAACAACCTTATAAACAGAGCACAAAGGAGGCCCTAAAAGGAGAAGATTAATCCAAGGCTAAGGATTCAGGTGCCTGCCCAGTCCAGGAAAGACAGGAGGTGGAAAAGGTAATTCCTAACAGGCTTTGGGAGGGGCCCAAACTCAAACTGACTGAAACTTGGACTAGAACCCTGGGAGACAGAGATTCTGAGACCAGCCCTGCTAGGCCTAGCCCAGAGAGAGAAGGTGAGCAAGGCAGGCTCCATCCACACCTGTGAGCCCTTCGAAGGTGATTCAGAAGGTTAGCCCTCATTCCTGAAAGGCAGATACTCTGCAAGGCAGGTGGTGGGCAGAAATTAAAGTATCTCCAAGCTACCGTTAAAAAGGGCAGTAGTGCTCAAGCTAGAAATGCTCACCCCACCTCTGTTGAGGCTTGGGGTTGAGGGGTATGCAAGACCCCAAAATACCAACATACCAGGTCTGCCGAATGAATTCAACTCAAGCCTTCTCTCAGCCAAAGAAAAGCAAAGTTTATTAAAAGTTCGCCATCATGGGTAGACCCTTAAAGAGCCTGAGCCTAAGTATTTGTGATGCTTGTCCAATGCAAGTGGGCCAGAAAAAGCTGACACAGAGTGAGTCTGTGCTAGATTAATCTCAGCATTTTCATGAAGGCAAGATAAGTCTTATATACAGAAAGGATGTGGGAGGGATCTAGGGGTGGTGTACAGGAGGGGTTTGGGGAGGGTCTTGAAGAGGAGCCTAAGGAGGATCTTGCTGGGACTGAAGTCAGACTCCAAGAATGGGATTAAAGGGGGAAAACAGCTGAAGGTTACCTGGAGGTGACAGACAATGGAAGGCTAGTTTGAGGGTAACAGATTTGGGTATAGGTATTTTGATAGGATCAAGGGTGGGAAGTAGCTGGACAATGGAGGGCCAGGCTAGGTTAAGGGTAACAGAGATTTAGGCCTAGCTATAATGAAAGGTTTAAATGCCTCATCAGGTAAGAAGATTCAATCAGAGTCCCAGGGGCTTCCCAGAGCCTGTTTCCTATCACCTCCACCACTGCCTCCTGAGTGGACTTTTTTTATTCTCTTTGAAAAGGGTGTCCACTCTAACCTAATTGGACCTAGACCGAGGGAAGGGGGAAAGGAAGGAATGATGAGGGCTAAAGTTGAGATGTGGAAGACCTTGAATGCCAAACCAAAGCAAATGGAATATAGCCATTGGTTAATAGGGGGCCATTGTATGGCTTTAAGCAGGTGATGATATGATGAAAACAGGAAGAATGGAAAACTATTTTTGCAGAGGGAAAGAGACCCACAGAGAGGCAAATATTGGCTCTGAATAAGCCTCCTCCAGGGTGCACAGGTTCACAAAAGGGCATTGACTTCATCTATACCTGGGGAAGGTTCCTACCAAGGATATGTTTCTACCTCCCACCCCAGGGTGAAACTCCAGGAGAGGCTCTAACACATTGTCTGGGCACACTTTAGATCTAGAGTCTCCCAAAATATATGTAACAGGCTTTCTTCTAGAAAGGACATTGGGTAAGGAAGCAGCTTCCACTATAAAAACTGGGTGAAATGCAGAAGACTCCCAGGGAAATATGTCCATAATGACAAGAACTGTGTTCAGCATGAGGAGAGCCCCAGTCCTGCTCCTGAGGCCACTTCCAGAAGGCAAAGTCACTTGGTGCAGCTTTGGAACACATATTTTCCCTTTGACCTTGGGCCTCTGCTGAACTGTCTGAGCAGCTCACAAGAGGCTTTCTCTACTCCTTCAGGGCAATGCAGGAAGAAGTCAAGTCATCTTCTGTTCTAGTCCACTGACACCCAAGTCCCAAAATCAGAGATTCTCCAACTATGAGGTAACCGCAGAGGCTAGAAACCTCCATTACCCAGGTTCTCTGAGAAAGTCCCTCATTAGATTAGATTATGTCTAAAGTCCCTACCGGATCTGACCTTCTGTGTCCTAAGAGCCCTCTCAGCTCTTACATGCCACGTGCTAAGACCCACTCCCAGCTCTGACATCTTATATTCTCAGGTCCTTTCCAGCCCCAACATACTATGTCCTAAGTCCTTTCCAGTTAGAGTATTCTATGAATCCTGACCCTCTCTTGGGTTTGGCTGAATTAGTCTGTGGCCTGAGTTGACTCATTCAGACTCTGCTTCCAACACACAGAGAGAAGACATAAGAAAGCCAGTTTTCACTATTTGGAGTCTCTTGAAGTTGGCTAGGGAAGCCAGTAGGGCTGTCATAGAGATCCCTGTGAGCAAGGAAAACATGACCCCAAATGGCTGCCGGATTTCTGGATGGTCCCCAGTTTGTCTTGGGCCTTGAGGGGCCCTCACCACTCAGGGCAAAATCAATCAGGAGGGAGAATGCAGGGGGAAAAAATGCTTTCAACAAACATTCCCTGAGGTCTGTGTTCAGAGGGAAGGTGAGATGACTAAGCTCAGCCTCTACCCAGCCTTTTATAGGCCAGCTGAGGACACAAAACCCTCGCACAGTACGTGTGACCAGTATAAAGATTCAGGACAATGGGAAAAGTCCAGCCAATCAGAGCTGGCACAGCTCAGAAGACAAAAATGGCAGGAAGAAGCGGGATGGTCAGGGAAGATTTGGGGAAGACTCAGGGTCTGCACTGGGCCCTGACAATGAGGAAGACTTTGGATGAGGAGGATGGAGATGGTAGGGGAGGGCAATTCTAAAAGAAGCCAGCAGAGAAACCTTTAGCCTCAGGTCTGGAGTCAAGGCTCCAGTCACCAACAGATGTTCTGTTGTTTACAGACCTTAATCTCTGGATATTGGAAGGTCCAAAGTGACATCTGGGAGTGCCCTTAGAAGACAGAAAGTCAGACCTGGAAGGAGCTTTGGAGCATAGAATGTCAGAGATGGGAAGTCCTTTAGAACAGGGAATGTCAGAACTAGGAGAGTCCTTAGCACAGGGGATGTCAGAGCTGGGAGGGGCCTTAGAACAGGGAATGTCAGAGCTGGGAGAGGCCTTAGAACAGGGAATGTCAGGGCTGGGAGGATCCTTAGAACAGAATGTCAGAGCTAGGAGAGTCCTTAGAACAGGGAATGTCAGGGCTGGGGGGGACCTTAGAACATTGACTGTTCTGTCCCCCTCCTAGCCACAAGCAGTCTTCCTCTTACACCTCCTATACATGCCTCATTCATTTCTCTGGTTCATTTGAACTTGTCCCTCCTCCAGTTATGCAGCTAACTTCCTCAGGCAGAAGAGGTATTGGAGAAAATCAATGCCAATTTATTGAATCCTATGATTTCTAAAAGCGTCTGAAGTTAGGACAAGGAAAGAGGTTAGGAAAATTGCTCCATCCTTAATATATTGTAGCTGCTCATTAATTCAGAGACTGGGTGACATATTCTCCCAGGCACCAGGCCAACTTCCTGCCCAACTGAATTCTCTCTGAGTTATGAATGAACCCACTAATGCTTTGATCTGTGCCCTGGGTCCCAAGAAAGACTGGGATCCTAGAGTCTGAGCAGAATGAGTTTGTGGGGCAAATTTCACACAAAAAAAGTGTGGTTTATCACATAGCAAAGTTTCTCCTATATCTAAGGCCCCTCCCAGCTCTGACATCTCCTGTTCTCAGGGCCCTCCCAGCTCTGACATTCCCTATTCTAAGGTCCCTCCAAGCTCTGCCAGTCTCTCTTCTAAAGCACCTACTAGCTCTGATACTCTTTCTTTGATCTGACTTGGACATCTCAGTTCTAATATCTGAGGAATATTCATCCTACTGTAGCAACAGGCCCTGGTTAACATACCTTTCTTGGCAGATGGCAATTCAAATGAATGAGTCCAACTCTACCTCTGGGGAATGAATTCCCCTGAGCTCAGGACTCAGCTCAACGGTCAAAAGTAGGTTCCCACACCCTTCAGATTTGGTGCTCTCTTACCCCCCTTTTTATAGTGCACATTTCAGCCAAACAGGACCATTACACTTCCCAAATTCAGCTGTTCCCTTCTAGCCCTTGTGTAAATTGATTATACAGGGTCTCTATCATTCCTGGGATATACTCTACCTCCACATCTATCTCTCAGAATCCTCATTTTTCTTTTTTTCTTGTCGTTATTTTTAGTTTGGTGTTTTTTTGGTGGGGGGGAGTGGTTTGAGGTATTAAGGTTTTGTGGTTAAGTGAGGGTTAAGTGACTTGCCCAGAGCCACACAGCTAGTAAGTGTCAAGTGTTTGACATTGGATTTGAACTCAGGTCTTCCTGACTCCATAGCCATTGTTTACTCCAGGGCCACCTAGATGCCCCAGATTCCTTGTTTTTCTGCAAGATTTCTCTTGCATACTACCTCCCATTTACCAGAAGCCTTCTTTGATGGGGAGGCTATAAGTTGTAACCAGCCAACCAGCGCTTGTATGTTTGAGGCACTGTGCTAAGTGCTGGATAAATATACCAGCACAAAGACAGGTCACATCCTCAAGAAGTTTACATTCTAATGAAGGAAGAAACAGTATCAAAGAGGAGAGGAGAGGGGAGCATGGAAGGAGATACCCACTAAGGTCTCAATAGCTAAGTTCAGAAGAATGAGGGATGGCTGGTCTGAGCCCTTCCCTAAATGACAATTCTAGGAAGAACTCGCCAATGGGAGAAGGGGCCACAGGAGCAAAGTCAGGAAGCAACTAAGACTGAAACAGAAAGAGATCTGGATATGATGTCAATTGGTTTGAATCAGCAGGTGAGGGGGATTAGCAGATGAGGGGAAGACAGTGGGTGTAACTTACCTAGATTTTA
This sequence comes from Pseudochirops cupreus, assembly GCA_028627135.1. Classification (NCBI taxonomy): domain Eukaryota; kingdom Metazoa; phylum Chordata; class Mammalia; order Diprotodontia; family Pseudocheiridae; genus Pseudochirops; species Pseudochirops cupreus. The sequence continues at coordinate 579,492,805 of CM053580.1, forward strand.
GCCACCCACAAGTAGATAAGTAGAATTACCAGAGTTAGTAAATGTGTTCAATGTCACATGGCAAGGGGTCTCCAGTGGAGTTCCCCAGGAATCTTTGCTCAGCCCTGTGACATTTATTAATGATACTGAAGCATCTCTAACTACATTTTGAATACAGCCATCCACTCTGTTGCAAATGCACATGACTGCATTATTATCAAATCCATATCTGTCCATTTTCTCTGGAAAAAAAAGCATGAGATATTTTATCAAAAGCTTTGCAAGCACCTGCCCTGTAATCAGGAGGACCTGAGTTCAAATCTGACCTCTGATACTTACTAGCTGACTAGCTATGTGACCCTAGGCAAATCACTTAACCCCAATTGCCTCTCAAAACAAACAAACAAAAAACTTTGCAGATGATGTCCAAAATGGGCACTGGATGATGTTACAGTTAAAATCTGAAAGGACCTTCGCCAGAATTTGGTCAAATCTTACAGTGTGAAATTCAGTAGAGGTAAATGTAAAGTCTTAGAGCTGAGTATAAAAAATCAATTTCATAAGTACAAGATGTTGAGAAGGCAAGGTGAGACAGAGGTTTGTGTAGGGTAGATTGGAGGGGTTTAGTGGGTAAAGACAAGCTCAATATAAATCAGCCATGTGATAAGGAACCTAGTGTGATCTTGGGAGGCATTAGGAGGCGTAGAACTTCCAGGAATAGTATGGGAAGGGTGGGTTTTCTGAAGTCTTGTGTTCAGTTCTTGGAACCATGGTTAAAGTAGACTACTGATTAGCTGAAGAGTGTTCAGAAGGGGCATTCAGGATGGGAAAGAGCCCTGCCTCCATGCCCTGTGAAGACCAGTTGAAGGAACTAGGTACTTTTAGCCTGGAGAAGGCTCAGGGGGCACATGAGAGTTGTCTGTAAGCCTATGAAGAGTCACCATATGAATGAGAGACAGACTTGTTCTGTTTGGTACCAGAAGGGGAGGAAATACAAAGAAGCAAATTTTAAAAAATCTTCTTAACATTCACAGTTGCCCCTAAGCATAAAAGACTGTTCCAAGACGTCAATCCCCCTCAAAAAGATCCTCCAGACTCAAAAAGACTCCTCAAAAAGGTCAGGTCTAATAGGTACCTTTGCTTCCTCCCCTCCTGCTGTCTTTTTAATTCTCTACCATCAGGCTTCCTACCTCATCACTCAACCCCATATTCTCCCTCCCAAGCTGCAGGTGACTTCTTAACTGCCCAACCTAGTGGCTGCTTCTCAGTCCTCATCTTTCTTGACTTCTGGTGATCACCCTCTTCTCCTTCATCCTCTCTTCTCTCTGGGTTTTCAGGACACTCCCCTCTCTCCCCTGCATCTCCTCCCTCTCTGATCACTCCTTCTCTGGCTCCTTTCCTGGATCCTCCCCTAGACAATGCCTCTAACCATATGGGTCCCTCTGGGCTCCATTCTGGGCGCTCTTCTCTTCTCACTCCACATCATTTCACTGGCTGGTCTCATCCCCTCCCATGGACTCAATTACCATCTCTATGCTGACGATTCTCAGATTTACCTTTCCTACCCCAGCCTCTCTGCTGCTTTCCAGTCTCACATCCCCAGCTTCCCATTAGACATCTCCAATTGATGTTCCACAGACATGGACATGGACTGAATCTATTCAAAACTGAGTTCATCGTCTACTTTCCTCATCTGTAAGAGAGACAGTAATAACACCTGCTTCCCAGAATCAAATGAGATCTTAATTGTAAAGCATCAGTACAATGCCTGGCATGTGGCAAGTGCTACAGAAATGTTAGTATGATCATCATTCTCCCCAAAGCCTTCTTCCTTCCAAGCTTGCTTAATACTATAACAGTCAAGATCATCTTCCCAGGCCCTCAGACCTAAAACCTGGGTGTTAGTCTGTATTCCTCACTAGCTCTCACCTACACTGTCCAAGCTGTGGCCAAGGCCTGTCATTTTCTCTTCGGTATGACCCCCCTTCTCTCCTCTGACACCACCCGGGCCCTGGTGCAGCACCCCTGCCCCAAATCTGGACTACCACAGTAGCTGATGGGGGAAGGGTCTGCCTGCCTCACCATCATTCTCTTCCACCTCCAGTCCATCCACATCCAATTGTCCACTAAAGAAGTTTTTCAAAAGCACAAGTCCAGGCATGTCACACACACACACACACACACACACACACACACACACACACACACACACACACACACGCCTTCCAGTTTAAGAAGCTCCCGTGGCTTTCTGTCACCTATAGGAGGAAGTAGAAAATCCTCCGGTTTCATTCAAAGCCCCTCACAACCCAGCCTACCCCACATTTTCCCAGTCTTTTTACCCTCACACATCCTCACCCATTCTGTGATTCAGTGACCCTGGCTGCCTGGCCCATCCATGAACAAGACACTCTATCCTTGGCTCTGGGCATTCTCCCTGGCTCTCCCTCCTTCTCTCTGACTACTGGCCTCCCCAGCTTCCTTGTTTTGCCATTGAATTCCTCTCACTCCCATCTGAGTCTCCATGACCCCACTGGGGGCTTTCTTGGCAAAAATCCTGGAGTGATTTGCCATTTCCATCTCCAGCTCATTTTACAGAGGAGGAAACTGAGGCAGACAGGGTGAAGTGACTTGCCCAGGGTCACCCAGCTAGTAAGAGTGTGATGCTGGATTTGAACTCAGGTCTTCCTGACTCCAGGCCCAGCACTCTGTGCACTGAGTCACCTAACTGCCCTCTAGCTACTCTCTTTCTACAGGAAACCTTCCCTACCCCCTCCTAATCCCTGGGCCTTCCCTCTGTTCATTATCTCCTATTTTTCCTGTCTGTAGCTTGCATGTGCATTTATCTTTGCATATTATGTCCCCTGTGGGCTCCCTGAGGGCAGGCCTGTCTTTTGCCTTTCTTTTCATCCCTAGACATAGTCCTGACTGCACATAGTAGACTTGTTGCCTGACACTGGAAGACACAATCAAGACCCCAAAATCATGGCAGAACAGCCCCTTGGGGGCCCTGCCATTGAACAGAGGTGAGATTTGAATCCAGATCCTCCAGACTCCAGATCCTGTTATTTCTCTATCCAGTTATGGAAGTGACTTGCCCAAAGTCATGCAGCCAGCACAGGGCAGAGTTGTCTCCCTTTACAGGGGGTAATCTCAGACTTCTTCTTCTTTTAGAAAACTTGATACTAGTTTTCAGAAAAGCTAAAAGATTCAGGACTTTCCAGACTCCACAAATAAATTATTCCTGTGTAGCAAAAATGCTACTGTCTCCATGGCTTTGGCCAGAAGGCAGCCGAGGCTGGGGCCTGCCAGGTTTTAATGAGATACATATTTCAACCGCATGTTGCTTGCAGATGCATGTTTATTTACATAAGAAATTTCTGAGTGTTTGGGGACAGAGGTTGCTACAACAAATTCTTATCACAGGGAAAGACTTCACTTTGGGGGATGGCTGGGATGGAGGGGAGAGAGACTGGGAGCAAGACTGATGAAATAATAGGATAAAGTCGTGAAGAAGGAGCTGAGTGATCATCTCACTAACAAAGCATAGAATGTCAGAGCTGGAAAGAGTATAGAACAGGGGATGTCAGGGCTGGAAGGGGCCCTAGAACAGGGGATGTCAGGGCTGGGAGGGACCCTAGAACAGGGGATGTCAAGGCTGGGAGGGACCCTAGAACAGGGATGTCAGGGCTGGGAAGGACCCTAGAACAGAGGACGCCAGGGCTAGGAGGCACCCTAGAACAAGGTGTGTCAGGGCTGAGATGGGGCTTAGAACAGAGAATGTTCAAACGGGAAAAGGACTTATAGATCATCAATTTAAACCTCATTTTATAAAAAGGGAAACTGAGGCCTAGAGCAAGGATGTGGCATGGGCCATTTATAGCAGAAGAACAGAATCTAAATTCAGGACTCCTGATTTGCAGATCCCTGTCCTTCCAACTATACATACTACGTTGTCTTTCTTAGAATTAATTAGCTTTAAGATTAAGGTGCCAAGGATAACCGTCTATTTCTCTGAGAATATAAGAGATTCCATGGCTTGGTCTGGTGGTTGGGCTGCCCAGGACTTCATCTGGCCAGCTGTGGACATCTCCATTGACCTTCCTAAGGAGTTAAGAGTTTAATTTTCTCTCCCAATATTCAAGAAGATCTGACAATGAGAAGGCTTTTCTCTCAGAATTCAGGATTTGCTAAGCTTTTCTCTGCATTTCCCTTCCAATTGCCTATGGTGCCTATAAGCACACAGAGTAGGAGCTTCCTTCCCTCTCTTTACTCTTCTTTCCTGCCCAACCTCTATTTCAGAAATATCCCACCTAATCCAAAGTATCCATTTTACAAATAAGGAAACTGAGGCTGACAGAGGTTGAGCCATTTACCCAGTGCCCAATGCTGGCAAGTGTCTAAGCCGGGATTTGAACCTATGCCCTTCGACTCTATATCCAGTGGTCTTCCAATGACATCATTATGCTTCTCAACTGTATCGGACATTTTAGTTCCAACTAATTTATCTGCCAAGAAAGGGCTGAGTCCTTCGAGTTTGAAACTCTGTAGTCAAAATATACCCGGTATGCCTTATCCATATAAATTATCAGCTGACGTCCACTGTCTGATAAGATCCCTCCCTACTGACCTACTTCCATTCTGTCTGAGCTCTCTTGCTCCTCTCTAATTGCTGAGAGGGAATGGCTGTCGGGGAAGGGAGAGGGATCGTTTTAATTCACTTCAGACAGATTCGTCTTCATCAGCCAGACTTGCCACTTGTATTGCTAAAAGCATGTGATATCGGGGCGTACCCCATCCCACCACCACCATTGTGGCTTCTTTTTTCTTCCTTTGAGCATTCCTACCATCCCAAATCCCAGCCTGTCAGACCTGGCAAAAAGTCAACAAACATCCCCCTAATGGTGAGGGTGGGGTCTGGCATTACGGTACATTTGTGCAAATGGCGCTGGTAGAAACCACTCAACTGGCCCCATCTGTCAATGACCATGCTGTGCTAGACTAAAGCAGGTAGAACAGAAAGGCTCCCACAAGGAGCAATTTTCCAGGAGAGACTGAGTGAGAAGAATCTCAGTGAGCCTCCCAACAACCCTGTGAGATAGACACGGCCTGCATTATTAGCCCCATTTCACAGAAGAAAAAAAACGAAGGCTCAAAAAGAGTGATTTGCCATTGGTCACACAGCAAATAAGCATCAGGGGAGGGATCTGAACCCAGGCCTTCGTGATCCAAATCACTACACTACTCCCGTTAGGAGTACAACATTTGATTCAATGTTTATTAAGCATTTTACGGGCATCAGACACTTTTCTAGGTTCTGGGAATACAGATAGTAAACAATTTCTACCTTCAGGGAGACAGATACGAGTAAAGACAAATGGATTTCAATAGAGAAAGGGTGATCTAACTGGGGGATCAGGATAAGCCTGACGTGGGAGTTGGCCCCCAGCTATACTTTGAATGGCAGTCAGAGATTGTGGGAAAGGGAGTGAAGAGAGAGAGAACCTCCAGACATCACCTGAACTAAGGACCAGAGAGCTCAGCCTTTCTGGAGTTGTGGTTTTGACCAGTTTCAAGCTGCTACTCCCCTTGTTTTGTTTCAATTAAGATTAATTTGAATTTATTTCACTTGGAAGAATTATCATCTCCCCTTTGCTGTAAATAGATATGTCACAAGTCTAAGGTCAAGAATAAACAACATGACGTGATCTGAGCAAATGAAATGGTGTATTTTCAATGCTGTATAAATCTTTTTTTTTATTTTTTTATTTTTGCTTTTTGGAGGGGGAGGGCAGGGCAGTTGGGGGTAAGTGACTTGCCCAAGGTCACACAGCTAGTAAGTGTTAAGTGTCTGAGGCTAGATTTGAACTCAGTTCCTCCTGACTCCAGGGCTGGTGCTCTAATCACTGTGCCACCTAGCCACTCCGATGCTGTGTAAATCTTAAAGCAACATGAAAGCACAAGCTATCATTATTGGGCCGCTACGTGGTCAAGTAGATTGAGCACTGGGCTTGGAATCAGGAAGACTCATCTTCATGAGTTCAAATCTGGCCTCAGACACTGTGTGATCCTGAGCAAGTCATGTGACCCTATTTGCCTCAGTTTCCTTATCTGTTCAATGAGCTTCTGGTGAAGGAAACGGCAAACCACTCCAGGATCTTCACCAAGAAAACCCTGAATGGGGTCACAAAGAGTTGGACAAGACCGAAGAACTCAACAATTATTATTGTCGTCATTTAAAGTTGGGAAGAATTTAAGAGGCAGCTCCTCACTTGACCGATGAGAAAACGAAGACCAGAGGAGAAGAGACAGGGTTCTGGTCATACAGCTAATAACAACACTTATTAAGCACCTAAGATATACAAGGTACTGGAAATGAAACATTGTAAACACCTTAAGAGGTGTGCTATCCACTTAATCTGAGTGCATATAGTAAGCACTTAATAAAGGTCAATGAATTATTGGATGGATGGAAGGATGGATGGAAGGATGGATGGATGGATGGATGGAAGGAAGGATGGATGGATGGACGGATGGAAGAAAATGATTAAATTTATATGAATAATAGGTATATAATTTAGCATTGAGAGTCTGGACACAGAAAGGCCTTGTATTAAGGGAGAATGGCCAATCGTAAATACTGAGGAACATGGAAGAATTCAAACAAGGGTGGAGAAGGAAAGGAAATTGACCCAGATACATGTCATCATACAGAGATCACACTAATAGAAGCTAACATTTGTATACCATTTTGAGATGTGTAAAGTGCTTCATATATGTTAATATGTACATATATTTATCTTATTTATCTATTATATACATATATGAATTATATATCTAATATAAATATTATATACTATATAAATTGTATTTTGTAATAGAAATATATTGTATAAATCATGTATTATATTACATAAATATTGGTTGTTGTTGTTTTTTTCTGGACGAGGACCAAAATGACCTCACTGCATTAGAGTCAATGTTCAACGTGTCCAATTGTGGCTGATCAGAGCAATCCAAGCTTGAAATGCTCTGCCACAGGTCAGGCACAAATAGTCCATGGGAACATTTGGGGTGGATTCTCTAAATTTGCACATCCTGCATTTCCTTTGAGCTGTTTCAATTCTGCTTTGCTCACAGAGCACAACATCTTCTCTGATGAGGGCACGCCATGCTGAGAGGTCCTGTGCCAGTGTCTCCCATGTCACACAATCGATTCCGAAGTTCCTCAGAGAGACCTTGAGAGTGTCCTCGTATCACTTCTTCTGACCAACATGTGAACACTTGCCCTGTGTGAGTTCTCCATAAAATAGTCTTTCTGGCAAGCATACATTTGGCATTTGAACAACATGGCCTGCCCATCATAGTTGGGCTCTCTGCAGCCAAGTCTGAATGCTTGGCAGTTAAGTTAGAGTAAGGACTTCAATGTATGGTACCTTATCCTGCCAGGTGATCTTCAGGATCTTCCTAAGACAATTCAAACGGAAGTGATTCAGTTTCCTGACATGGCTCTGGTAGACTGTCCAAGTTTCACAAGCATGCAACAATGAGGTCAGCACAATGGCTCTGTAGACCTTCAGTTTGGTAATCAGTCTAATACCTCTTCTCTCCCACACTTTCCTTTGGAGCCTCCCAAACACTGAGCTAGCTCTGGCAATGTGTGCATCAACCTCATTATAAACATGCACATCCCTGAAAAGTACACCAGCAAGGAAAGTAAACTTATCCACAGCATTCAAAACCTTTCCATTTGCAGTCACCAATGGTTCCCAGTATGCATGGTGTGGTGGTGGCTGATGAAGTGCCTGTGTTTTCTTGGTGTTAATTGTTAAGCCAAAATTAGCACAAGCAGCAGAGAATGGATCCACACTTTATTGCATTTCAACTTCAGAGGCTACACTGAGGGCACAGTCATCTGTAAACAAAAAGTCTTGCACCAGCACTCCTTCTACTTTGTTCTTGGCTTGTAGCCTTTACCATCAGTGCTGTAGCTGGCCTTGATGCCATGTTTGTTCTCATTGACAACATTCGACAACATGGCTGAAAACATCATAGGAAAAAAACACAAGAGCAAACACACAGCCTTGTTTCATTCCATTGGTGACTGAGAAAGTGTGAGAGTATTGTCCATTATCCAGAACCCGGACAAGTACACCATCATGGAATTGACGTGCAATGCTGATGAACTTCGGGCAACCAAATTTTGACATAATTTTTTCCTAAGGCCTCACAACTGACAGTATCAAAGGCCTTGGTCATATCGACAAATGTTGTATACAGACCTCTGCTCTGCTCCTGGCATTTCTCCTGGAGTTGTTGGACAGCAAACAACATATCAACCATTGCTCAGCCCTTTCTGAAGCCACACTGGCTATGTGTTACATAAATTATATAATAAAATATCATATATTATATAAATATATTTATTTAGCATTTGGTCTTCACAATAACCCTGTGTTGTTGTTGTTGTTGAATCATTTTAATCATGTCCAACTCTCTATGATCCCTTTTGGGAGTTTTCTTGGCAGAGATACTGGAGCGGTTTGCCATTTCCTTCTCCAGCTCATTTTACAGATGAGGAAACCAAGGCAAACAGAGTTAAATGATTTTTCCAAGGTCACACAGCTAGTAAATGTCTGAGGCTGGATTGGAACTCAGCTCTTCCTTACTCCAGACCCAGCACTCTATCCATTGCCTCCATCCAACTAACTGCCCATAATTCTGTGAGGGACATGCTATTACTACCCCCGTTTTGTCAGGAGACTGAAGCCTAGAGAGTTTAGGACCTTCCCAGGGTCACCCAACTAAGGAGCGTTTGAGGCAAGGTTCAACGTGATTCCCAAGTCATTGCCTCTATCCACTACGACAATACCTATATTTGTGAATACGTTCTTGTATTTATGTCTATAGGTATGAGGGCTTCATGCTGTATTGTAGAATTCTATATGTATGGTTTAGAACATATTTGTGAAGATAAGGGTATGTCTTATATAGATAGGAATTAATGAGTGTGAATAGGTGAGTGGGTACTCTTGCCACATATATTTGTTTTTGTGATTTCATAACATACGCACTTAACTCTCTGTGTATGTTCCAGAATATGTTTTGTGTTGAGGGTCTTTAGAAGGGTGTGCACATATGTTTCCAGGATCATGTGAATGCTTATATAATGTGGGTGTGAATCTGTGAGTGTGAGGGGAATATGTATATGAGTACTAGTAGCCACAAATATTCAAGTGTGTACAGGTAAGTGTATGAAAGCATGCCCGTGAATTACTAGATGCATTGGAGAACATTTCCGAGGGCATAGCAATTTGTGTCTGAGAATAGGTATCTGAATGTGTATGTATATGTGTGTGTATATGTGTGTGTACGTGTGTGTGTGTGTGCGTGTGTGTGTGTGTGTGTGTGTGTGTGTTGGTCCCAGTTTGCCCATATATGAGCATGGAGGAGTACGTTTTGGAGGACATATATATATGTATGTGTATATATATATATGTACCTGAAAGTGTCTGTGTATCAAAGTGTGAATATGGGTCTGTGTTTGCTCAGAAGTTACTGTTTCAGGGAATATTTCTGAGGGTGTGTCAGGATGTGTATGAGGATGTTTCCCTTCCTGAGTATGAGCATATGTAGCACATGTCCCTGAGTCTGCCTATAAAGCAATGCATTGGAGTGTCTTTTGAAGGGTGCACGCCCAAGTGTCTGTTCATGCGTGCACACACCAACATATATCTCTTCTTCCATCCCTGTTGGCTAGGTCGTCTAAGTGGCAATTTGAGGGTGACTTATGTGTTGACTGCTGCCACAAACAGGGAATCAGGAAGCCGAGAGACGCTCCTTTCTATTGATGTGACTCTAGAAAACGGCAAGAGCTCCGTCAATAAAAGGAAACTCTAAATATTTTTGGTAGTGATTTTCATATAAAAAAAGTATAACCTCATAAATCAAGCACAATGTTACACTCATCACCTACTTGGGAATAAATGCATCCTAGAGCTCATTTCAGCATAAATTATCCATGTTTGATTTAAATCGTGCTGCGTGAAACCACATTATTTAAATTCAACCAGAATCGGGTCCACTCACATTACTGCACATTTCAAAACATATTCATGGTTATTGTCAGAAACTCCCAAGAACCAACTGTTACATTATTTTACTGTGTTGGCTCAGGACTGATCCCACATGCCCGGCCAGCTTTGGTGGCTGGTTCTCCCATGGGAATAGGCTCAGCCTGGGATCTAGGGAATTGCCCTGTTTCCTAGATGGTACCATGGACAGAGGGCTGAAGGTGGACTCAGGAGGACCTGAGTTCAAATATGGCCTCAGACATTTGCTAGTTGTGTAACCTCAAGCAAGCCACTTAGATTCTTTCTGCCTCAGTTTTTTTTTTTTATCCCTAAAATGGAAATAATGATATCACCTATCTCCTAGGGCTGTTGTGAAGAACAAATGAGATATTTGTAAAGAGCTTTGCAAACCTTAAAGTGTTAAGTAAATGTCAGCTGTTGTTGCTTTATTTTCCAGAGAACCAAACCAAGCCACTGGTGGATGGAGAGATATATCACTCCTGGCCTCCTTTGAGTCAGGGGACTGCAGGGATGAAGGGTTAGGGTTTGGGTCTCTAGAGGAAAATCCCATCTGGTACATTAGTGCTTCCATACTTGAATGAATCCTTACCCACTGGATCACAGCCCTAACACCCTTTTCAACATCCTGTGTGATTCTTACCCATTCCCTTCCCCAAATTCCACATAGATGGTCCACCCAAAATAGTGGAAGATTCCACTGATATTGACAAAGTGACAATAATAATCCATGAAACTTACCAGGCACTCTCCTCCCAACAACCCTGTGAGGTACACAGTGAAAGTACAATTACCCCCACTTTACAGATGAGTTGACTGAGATCAGGAAGTTGAGGCAACCTGTCCAAGGTCTGCAGCTACTGTGTAGGAGCTAGGATTCGAAACCACATCTCCCAGATCCATACCCAGTGTTCTTTTTGCTACATCATGGTATCCTTGTGACTCATTTTACCTTTCCTTCCCTCAGTTTCCTTATCTGTAAAATGAAGTATTAAGCAAGATGGCATCTGGTCTCCCTCCCAGCTCTCCATATGGCATAATCAGTGTAAGTCAGATTCATGGACAGGTAACTCTCTGTAGGAACTAGAGAGACCCAACAGAGGTTATCTGTAAAGTATGAGCAGGGCACTTTACAAAGGCCATGGAGAAATGGAGGACTAGCCAGAGGAAGCTGCCCAGCATGACCAAGGGATCTGAGGAACCTGATCTCAAGCTGGAAAGGACCTCAGAGGCCACCTGGTCCAACCAAGTCACTTTACAGAGAAGGAAGTCAGGGCCCAGGGAAGGGAAATGACTTTTCCAAGACCATACAGGCAGGATTTGAACTCTACTCATTAGATTTGTTCTGCCTTGTCCCAGACAGTAAAACAGAACAAATCAGGACCGTGACATTCTCCTGCTCAAACAACTTCAATGGCTCCCTACTATCTCTAGAATGAAAAAAATACATTTTTTCCAGCTGATATTTAAAACCCTCCAAAATCTAGTTAAAGCCTCCTTGCCAAAATTATTACAACCCTCCCCCCGTCCCCGTGATTTCACTATTTTATGGAACAACAATGAAGAAACTCTATCAGTCCAGATCAGCCCCTGCCCTACAATTTAAGGCCTTAGAAAGCTGCCAAAGGTACTCAGAAGCTAAATAATTTTCCTAGAACCATATAGCCTATAGGTGTCAGATGCAACACTAGAACGTAGATCTTCCTGATGCCAAGGTCAGCTGTCTACCCACTACATCAACTGATTCTCCTTAATATATCCTATCTGCAAGTCAAACTGTCCTCACTGTTCCCTGAAATCAGCACCCAATCTCCCAGCTCGGTATCTTTGCACATACTGTGCCCCCTACCTGGATTGCACTCACTCCCTACCTCTGTCTGCCTTCTAGTATCTCTGACTTATTTTAAAGGTCAGGAAGCCCTCCCTGATCCCTTCAGTGTTAGTGTCCTGTCTCTCCTTCCTCGAACTGTCAGGTCTATAATTATATGTTTGTGTGTTACTCTCCTCCACCTCACTTACAGAGAATGTAAGCTCCTTGAGGACAAAGATTATTTTTAAATTTTCTCTTAAGTGCCTAGAATACCACTTTGCTTCTGGTAGCTGCCTGATGACGCTGGTTGGATTAAATTGGAAAGAATGAAGACAAGCAATCTAGGCAATAGGGAGCCACTGAAGTTTCTTTAGCAGGAGAGGACCATGGTCTTGATGTATGCCTGTTCTACCCCCTGAGGTCAACCAGAACAAATCTAATCACATTTGATACAACAGCCCTTAAAATGTGAAATCCAAGAATCTCAGACCTGGGACTAGAAATCATGGCGGAAGTTTTCAAGAGGCAGATTTCACTTTGGTATAAGAAAAGGTAACCAAGAAAAAAATGAGCTACTATGGGAGGTAGTGAGGTCCCCATCACTGTAGGTGTTCGAGCAGAGACTAGAGGACAGTTTCCCGGGGGATTCTGGAGAAGAACTTCCTGTCCAGGTCAAAGCTGGATGAGGGACCTGCCAGCCTGGGGATTCTATGATTCTCCAAAGTCTGGGACTGGCTTCAGGGTTCCAGCCAACCACATCCCTTATCTCTCCTGGCTATCTCAAAGATCTAACAGACAGGAGACCAGAGATAGAGGGCACCCTGTGTCTGCTTGGGAAGGGAACTGAAACGGAAGGGAATGGAAGGGGAGGGGAGGGGAGGGGAGGAAGGACAAATAGGAAAAAAAGAGGAAACCAAGAGGTAGCCTGGTAGAGTAGAAGTAATCACTTGATCCAGAGACAGAAGATGTGAGTTGTATTCTCAGCTCTGCTACTTACTACCTATGTGACCTTGGGCAAGTAATTTCCTTTGTCTTGCCTTCAATTTCCCAATGTAATCTGAGCAAACAGAACATGTATTTATTAAATGAATTTATTTAAGGCATCATGGATAGATGGAGGGCAGAACCTGAATCCAGAAAGAGAGCTGTTCAGCCATCGCAGTCCAACTCTTCAAGACCCTACTTGGGGTTTTCTTAGCAGAGATACCGCAAGGGTTTGCCATTTTCTTCTCCAACTCATTTACAGATGAAGAAACTGAGGCAAACAGGGTGAAGGGACTTGCCCAGGGTCACACAGCTAGGAAGTGTCTGAGGCGGGATTTGAATTCAGAGAGATGAATCTTGCTGAAAAAAGAAATGGAGAGGACTTACAAGATCCCTTCTAGTGCTAAATCTGTGGCCCCATGATAGAAGGGGGGGAGGAGAAAGAGAGAGAGAGACAGAGAGAGGGAGAGAGACAGAGACAGAGAGACAGACACAGAGAGACGGAAAGAGAGGGAGAGAGAGGGAGAAGGAGGGAGGGAGGGAGGCAGGGAGGGAGGGAGAGAGATTATGATAAAAGGATCAGGTATACGTTAAGAAAGGCTAAGATAAGGTTCAGTCTTATGGTTCAAGAATATTATATCAAGAGCTGGGGGAGGGATTAGAGGCCATCTAATCCAAACCCCCCTTTTGACAGACAAAGAAACTGAGGCCCAGAGAGCTGCAGTAGTTTTCCCAGGGACACACAGGGAGTCAGCACTAATCTGTATTTGTACCCAAACCCTCTGCCTCAAAACCCAGCCGCTCTAAAATCATAAGGCTTGTCTCTCTGGGAGGGGAAGCAAGGAGACATTTATAGGGAGATGTAGGTCAGATCAAAATGAAAGGTATCGATAAAAATGAAAATAAAGTAATTACACTCTCCAAACCAAAAGAAAAGGTTACGGACTTCTATCTCCTCATCTCCAGTCAAATGCCAGGTTCTTCAGGGCAGGCATTCTTCTGGGGTGTGGTTGTTGTTGTACCTCTCAGCAACGGTAGGGAGAATTGGGAATTCCCCCAAATGGATGACTCTCAGACCCAGACCACCCCCCTGAAAGCCCCCAGCAACTAATGTGAAGGCTTGCCCACAGGAGGGGCTTAATGCATGTTTGTTAGATTGGGTTGGATTGCATAACCAAAGAGGACCTTAGCCATTTGTCAATATGGTGGTCTCTCCCCAGGATCTGTCACTGCTGCACAAGCCAACCCAGCTACAGCTGATACAAGGGGAATTAGGAGTCAATGCCGTCATTCAGGGCACTATTTACACTTGGGCTGTCAACTGTCATCATTGGTCAAAACTCCATGTTAGCGTCTTTAGGGATTCCTGGTCATTACACTTGGAACCTGGAGGACATGGGGGTGGCTACAGGATGGGCTGTGCATGCCCCCATTATTTGTGAATCGCCTGACTTTGCCTCTGCTCCCCCTGCCTAGGTCAATATTTGTACAGGATTCCAGGCACAGGCCACGACTTAATCTAACAAAAGATTACCCCCTCACAATAGATCTACAAATAAACCCAGATGGGGAACAGGAGGAAGAGGAGAGAGAAAAAAGAAGCAGGTACAAATATGGTATCAAGACCAGGGTGTATAGGAAAGCTCTGGATTCGAATTCAGGGAGATCTGGGTACAAATCCTACCATAGACATTGGGTAGCTATGTGCTCCTGGGCAAGTCACTAAACATCTCAAAGCCTCCCACGTGTCGGATAGGAATTTCATAAGTAGATAGATAGAGAAATAGACAGACAGACAGACAGACAGACTAATAGATAGATAGATAGATAGATGGATAGATGGGTAGATGGATAGGTGGATAGGTGGATAGGTGGGTAGATGGGTGGATGGATGGATGGATGGATGGATGGATAGACAGACAGACAGACAGACAGACAGATAGATAGATAGATAGAGATAGATGGATACGTAGATATATAGATACATAGATGCATAGATACATAGATAGGCAGGATGGATGGATAGACAGACACAGATAGACAGACAGACAGATAGATAGATGGATAGGGAGTTGGAGATAGATATAGATAGATAGTATGATAGCATGATGACTAATACTACACATGAATAATTGTATATACAAATAATTGTATGTATTAATAATTATCATCATACTTCATTAGCTTGTAAGCTTCTTGATTCTGGGCAAAGTCATTTCGCCCTGTTTGCCTCAATTTCCTCATCTGTCAGATGAGCTGGAGAAGGAAATGGCAAACCCCTCCCAGTATCTCTGCCAAGAAAACCCCAGATGGGATCACGGAGAGCTGGACAAGATTGAAACAACTGAACAACAGTGTTCCTCGCGGGCAGGGACTGTCTTTGGCCTCTCTTTGTATCCCCAGGGCTTATCACAGTGTCTGGTACGTAGTAAGTGCTTAATAAATGTTTATCAGTTGATTAATGTTATTACATAATCTGCTCTATAGGGTTGTCACAAGGTCCAAAAAAGAAAGTGCTCATGATAACTCATGTCATTTATCTGACACTCTAAGTTTCGTAAAACATGTCACATGTTATCTCATTTAACCCTCACAACTCCCTGCAAGGCAGGTACTGTTATCATTACAGTTTTACAGTCAAGCAAACTGAGGCAAACAGAGATTGTTCATGATGGTTTCATGAATATTCATCAACAGATGATTATTTATGAAACTGAGAGTTTCCATTATGGCCATTTTTTTTTCTTCTGTTTTTTTCAAAGTTGTGTTTCCTTCTGGAATTGCCTCTGCTGTTTTCTGTGTATCTTCAGTGCATCCTTGATCTCCTTTCCTTCCCTGGTGGGTGAATGTCATCCCAGACCATTATTTCAAGAGGGGCCCCAGCATGTTTCTTGCCTCAGTTCTCGAGATTTCATCTCTTCTGTCTCCTGGTCAACTGCTCTGGCCTGAGGGCCATTCTATTCCATTTCTCTCTTAGTTTGGTCTTCCCTCATTGGAAGGCAAGCACCCAGAGGACAGGGGCTGCGTGTTTGCTTATGCTTAGCACACGTATCTCTGTCTGACTCACAGTAAGTGCTCAGTAAATGTTCTCCCATTTTTGCCTCATTATCCAGCCCACCAGCTCCTTCCATGGAAGCCCTCCGTCATAACAAGTAGTTAACCCTGACTCTACCTCAACACAGTGTCTCCTTCCCCACCTCAATAGATGCTCATCGATTGAGAGATTGATTGACTGACCTACATTCCAATCCCATCTCTGCCATCTACCTCTCATTGACCTCTTATCTGTCTTGGATAAGTAACTTAACCGGTCTGGGCCTCAGCATGCTCAGCAGTGAAATGAGGGGCTTGGGCTAGCTGGCCTCCGAGGTCATTCCAGACTAGTTCTATGATATGTGAAATGTTAAGTAAGCCAATTATCCTCTCTGCACCTTGGTTCATCTATAAAACAGGGAAGTTGGACTAGGTCCCATAGGTCGCCTTTCTGCTCTAAATGATATGGTCCCAGGTCCTTTGAAGTGAGCTAAGTGTGTATTCTGTGTATTTATGGTTCTCTGAGCACGCAATATGGGAGCAACACATGTGTGGTTGGTGTATATCTGATGTATGTGAGTCTGTGTTAGGGGAAGCAGGGAGACAGACCAAGAAAGACCTTAGGAGAATTTCCCAAAAGCCCTTGGGTGGGCAGATCCCCACCCCCACCCTCAGCCATGGTGGGAATAGACATGGTTTCCTTTGGGAACCAGGAGAACCTGAATATTAAATCATGCTTAGACTGCCTGCTCAAGGTCCTGGAATTCCCTTCCCTTCCCCCATTCCCATAACCCCAAGGGCCCCTGCATACATAACCACATCCTAAATAAAATGACGCCATGACCCTTGGGTCTCAGGCAGCCCAGCCACTCACCCTCCTGCTCTGCACCTCGGCAGCATCTTCCCAGATGAATAACATTCTTGGGATCTGGTCTAAGCCTGCTGAGAACATGGGGAGGAGCTGGGAGGAAACAGCAAAGCATGGGAACAGAGGTTCCCTAACTGAGCTTCCCACAGTCACATCCATGCCCACCTCCTTGGGTAGGGTTCGTTCACTTAGGGACAACTGTCATTCCTTTCTGGAAGATTCAACTCTGAGTAGGGGAAGGGCAGAGGCAGACACTGCGGACAGAGTGAGTCAGGAAGACCTTAGTTCAAATCTAGCATCAGACACTTACCGGCTGTGTGACCCCAGGGAAGTCACTTAACTCTCTTTGCCTCAATTTCTTCATTTATAAAATGAACTGGAGAAGGAAATGACCAAGAAAACGCTAAATGGGGTCATGGAGAGTCAGACAGGACTTTTTAAAATGTGTGTGTGTGCGTGTGTGTGCGTGTGTGTGCGTGTGTGTGAGTGTGTGTATGTGTGTGCCTGTATGTGTGTGTGCATGTATGTGTGTGCACGTGTGTGAGTGTGTGAGTGCGTGTGTGTGCACGCATGTGTACGTGTGTGCATGCATGTGTATGTGTGCCTGTATATGTGTGTGTATGTGCACGCATGTGTATGTATGTATGTGTGTGCATGTATATGTATATGTGTGTCCTGTCTGTCAAGACATGCAATGAGCATAGCTTGATATAGGCCCCAGCTTAGCACAGAGAACTTTGACCTGGTAGTAAACAGAACGGCACTCAGAGCTTGACTCTACCCCTGCCTTCTTGGGTAAATAATCTTCAGTTAGTTCAGCAAACATTTTACTCATTTAATTCAATGACCAACAATGTAGGCATCTACTGTGCATAAGGAAAGAGGCTGTGTGACAGTGCAGCAGCCTGGGAGTCAGAAGATCTTGGGATGCTACACCAGTGGCTAGAAGGGCCTCAGAGGCTTCTGGTCCAACTTGCGCCTTTCACAGCTGAAGACACTGAGGCCCAGAAGCCTTAGGGAAGCCAATTATTTACCCTCTGTGGGCCTCAGCTGACTCACCTGGCAGGTGAAGGGGCTGAACTCAGTGATTTCTCAGGTCCCTCCTGGCTCTAAATCTGATTCCCAGGATCCAAAGGCATTTAACACCTCAGGGCCCTCAGACACTAAAACCACAATGACCGAATCTGGATTACTAGAGAGGGTCTCTATGCCGGGTTTTCCCTATACAGGTTAAATTGAAGACCAAAACAACATTTTAGAAAAAATGCATAAGGCAGTATAATCAGTGCCGGGGTAAAAAGCCAGAAACAAATCTAACCATGCCGTCAGGGAGCATCCAACCTGCTGCGAAAGGCTTTAGGTACGTACAGCCTTCTCAGCCCGGCCCTTTCCTGCTCTAGCAGTCTACCCTCCCTCCATGATCTATCATCTGTCTATACTGCCTGCTTACAAGCCACATCTTGAACACAGGACTCCATTTCCAGCCTGCCTTTATCCTCATCTTCTCCCTGGTTTGGGGAGATGGTTTCACCTCCTCGTTTCCCACATTTACTTCAAGAACCAGCTCCAAACTTACTTTCCCGGAAGAGGAGAGGACTCAAGCTTGCCTTCTCACCTTCAAGATCAGCTCAAATCTCCCCACTCCCACCAATGGCACCCACTAACAGCATCTTCCCTCTGAGATTACTCTCGGTCGGTTCTTTACATAGTTTGTGCTTTAAACATGTGTATTTATATGTTGTTATGCATAGACACAGGAATATGAGTACCCTGAGTTCAAATGTGGCCTCAGACACTTATTAGCTGTGTGACTCTGGGTCAGTCACTTAACCTCTGTTTGCCTCAGTTTCCTCATCTGTAAAATGTGGGGTGATAACAATAGCAGTTATCTCTCAGAGCTGTCGTGAGGATCAAATAGCTTGAAAAGCATTTAACACAGTGCGTGGCAAATATTAGGAGTTTAACAAATGCTTGTTTCCTTCCATAAAATAAAATGAACATAAAGAATTCAGAGATGCTTGAGAAGACTTTTATGAGCTGATGAAGGGCAAAGGAAGTAGGACCCAGAGAACAGTTTACAGGGCAACCCAAGTAAGAAGGAAAGCTCAATGAAAAGACTTCGGAACTCTGATCAACAGCGACACCTGTGATGGTGTCAGAAGAAAGATGTCCTGCCAAAGCATGACTTGCACCTCTAGGGAAAAAAAAACCGTGCCTCCAGGTGCAGAATGGTCTACAAACTCTCATGTGTAACCAGGGCATCGACTTGCTTTTACGTAATTGTGTTCCTTGGCTGCATGGGAGGGTGCAGCTAGGGTGGGAAAAGGAAAGTCATTAAGAAGTGAAAGAAATTGTTTTAAGCATTTTTAAAATTAATCTTTGGAATCACTCATTCAAAGGATGTCAGAACAGGGCTTAGTGTAGAGAACAAGGAATATCAAGCAATCCACAAGCATTTATTAAGTGCCTGCTGCATACCAGGCACTGTGCTGGGTAATGGGGATAGAGGCAAAAATGAGAGTCCCTGGGCTCAAGTAGCTTTATGTTCTGGGAGGGCCCTTAGAACAGGAAATGTCAGAGCTGGGGGGGGCACCTTAGAACAGAGAATGTCAAGATTGAAAAGCCTTATTTATTTCAGGAGTTCTTAACCTTTTTTGGTCCCTGGACCCTCTGACTGTCCAGTAAATTCTCTGATCTCTTTCTCAGAATCACCTTTTTAAAGGTATAAAATAAAACACATAGGGTTACACAGGAAACAAATTCTACTGACATGTAGATATTAAAGAATTTCTGAAAATAAGTTCACTGGACCCTAAGTTACGATCTCCTGATCTAGTCTGAGCTCTCATTTTACATCTGTAGAAACAGGACCAGAAAGGGAAGTAATGAAGCAGAAGCCGGAGGACAGAGCCCAAGCCGAGGCCTGATTGGGCCCCAGGTTCCCTGAACCCTGTCTGTCCCCTAGTCATCCCTGAGCTCATCTGCTCTAGGTGCTCGCTCTGATACCTAAGAGTCTCTTTTACTGATACACAAGATACGGCACAAATGATGTCATAACCCATTCATTCACCAGGTCCTCCCACTGAGGCGCCTACAAGGACCATAGAGGCTTGGCCAATGCTGGAAGAGTAGAGATAATGCTTAGAGATAGTCAGACCCCACTCACTTTACAAAGTGGGGAAAGGGGGAAGGAGGGAGAGAGCAAGGGGGAGGCTGAGGCCCTAAGAGAGGAAGCTCCTCACCTGAGAGCTACTGAGCCAGGATCTTCCTCCTCCCAGTCCAGAGTTCCTTCCACCACCAAGACATTCCTCCAATGATAGTTCATCCATCACCAACCCTCCTCCTCACTGAGTCCCAAGCATGTGTGCATTACCAAGTTTGGTTGAAAGGATTTGTCAGTCGCTGGCCTGCTTGTCTAACTGAATTAATGTTTTCCGTTTCTCCTCCAGTTTGCAAACTTTTAAAAAATTAATCCCATCATTTCAACAAGTGTAACAACTAAATTATCATCTTTACATGATTAAAGTGTCTGCCTCCTCGTCTTTTCTTGGCAAACACTGCGCGCACATAATTTTACTAAATGTAATAAACCAACCATAGAACTATTAATTTCGCCATGGTATTCATAACGATTAGGAATGCATGAACCTGAAAATGATAAAAAACGAAAGAGAAGTCAAGAAATCGTATGAAATCTCCCTGGCCTCCCTCCACCGGCAACACACTCAATGGGGACCCAGCTACAACCCAAATTTCAGGGACAGGCTCAGCTCTCATTTCTAACGAAATCTGGAGCAGGACTTTGTGGTGAAACCAAGCAGAGCCACCTCAGGAGGGCCAGCCCAGCCCAATATGTTCATGCCAAATTCAATCAAATTCAGTAACCATTTATCCACTTTGATTTAAAAAAAACTTTTTAAAAGCCTACACCAAATAGCAACAATGTGAAGGGTTACAGAAACCAACCTCTGACTTCAAAGAACTTACAGTCTATTGGGAGAGCAAGCGTTGGGATAACAAACAAACAGAAAAGTAAATACAACATGTATTTTATTGACAGCATCTCACAAATATGCCCCCTTCTCCCATTCACGCTGGTGCAAACTTTTGTCGCTGTTGCAATGAGCCTGCTAATTGGTCCCCAATCCAACTACTTCTAGCGCAGTAAGATGGTGCCCTGGATAGAGCACTGGGCTCTGAGCCAGAAAGACCCATCTTCCTGAGTTTATCTCTCATCTGGAAACTTCTCTGCTCAAGAAGTCATCTGACTATGGTGACTTGGAGGGGCATCAGGTACCCAGCAAGTCTGAAAGGTTCAGACCATATTCTGGACCAGGAAGCTGCTCAGGGAAAGCGGGACCAATCAGGTTTCATGGAGCTCACGTGTCAGGAATCTGGGACTGAAGGAAGTTACAACTGGAAAATCCTGGTCCTTTCACAAATTTTGTGCTGGAATACTATTGCTCTGTATGAAATGATGAAGGGGGTGGTTTCAAAGAAACATAGGAAGACTTGTATAAACTGATCCGAAGTTAGCAGAATCAGGAGAACACTACTGGAAAGACAAATAACTTCTAAAAACTTATGATCAACAAAATGACCGCTCTCAATTGCACAGGACTCACAATGTGTACTGACAGAGAGATAATAGATTCAGAAGGCAGATTGAGATGTATTTTTTTGAAGATGGCTAATGAAGAAACTTACTTTTGCTTGACTAAAACATTTATAACAGTTTTTACTTTCTTGTTGTCTTAATAGGTGAGGGAGGGAAAGGGGAGAGGGAAAGACTGTGGAACTGAAAACAAAATACAATTGAATTTTTATAAAGAAATTATCATTAAACCCAATGGAAGCTGATGAGATCACCAAGTGTGATCTAAGTTGATAAACTGGACTCTTCTCAGCAACGCACAGTTACAAGACAACTCTACAAGTCTCAGGATGGAAGGGAAGATCTACATTCAGAGAAAGATCTAGAAAGACCAGAGTTTAAATGGAGACTGAAGCAATCTACAGGCTATCATTCTTTTCCATGTTTGGTTTTCTTTCTTTTGTCCCATTGTTCACTCCATTGGTTACAACCCTTCTATACAACCAGACTGATGTCCAATGTGGAAGTATTTGCAGATCTTATACCTGATTGCATGCTGTTATGGTGTGGGGGGAGAGAGAGGGATGGGAGAAAATTTGAAACTCAAGGGATTATGGAACTGAATCTTGTAAACTAAAAGTAAATTAACAAATCAATTTTTTAAAAAAGAGAATAAGGTCCAGGACAAAACTTTGGTGGATATCTATAGCAAGGGAATATAGATGAGTTGGGAAAGATGGCCAAGAAGGAACAGGAAGAAGAGAACTAGGAGAAAAGGGAATTATACAAAGGCAGTGCAGAATACCAGGAGGAAAGGGGAGTTGACAGTGTCAAAGGCTGCAGTGTTCTAGAAGGATGAGGACTGAGAAAAGGCCATTAGATTCAGCAATTAAGAGATCATCGCTAACTTTGGAGGAGCAATTCCTGTTGAGTGATGAGGTCAGAAGGCAGACTGCAGAAAGTTTGGAAAAGAGTGAAAAGAGAAGAATGGAACCACCAAATGTAATTCACTTTTTCAAGGAATTTGGCTGAGAATAGGAGACGTGGAGGACAGTGGCTAGCAGGGATGGGAGGACCCAGTGTGTTTTTCATTTGTTTATTTGGGGAGAGGAAAGAAAGTGTGTAGGAAACAAGGAAGCAGCCTAGGGCAGCCCTCAACTCTCTACTAGTGGTCCTCAATGAATTTTTGGTTGTTGTTTTTATTGATTTTATTCTGAGAGAGGTTCATGGATGGAATAATGGATCAAGAGCTGGTCTCAGAGCTCAAGTCCTGTCTCTAACAGCTACTATCTGTTATCACCCTGGGCAAGTCACTTAACCTCCAGGCATTTGGGGCAGATCTCCATGACTGTAAGTTGTAGAGAAGGTGGTGATCTACCCTAGTAGAGGGAATGTCCTTAGCTAGAAGACCTCTTCATGAATGAAATGACAGGTCTAGTCCCATATTCTTTTAATGAGGAATAAAACAGTCATGAAAAAAATCAACATACAATTTTAAAAAAGAAAGAAGCTTATAAAAAGAAAAAACTGTGAAAATTTAATGGGCAACTAGATGGTGCAGTGAATAAAGCACCAGCCCTGGAGTCAGGAGGACCTGAGTTCAAATCCGACCTCAGACACTTGACACACTTATTATTTGTATGACCTTGGGTAAGTCACTTCCACCTCAAAAAGAAAAAGCAAGTATGGTTTATGTAAGCTTATTTTTAAGAGATATATTTGCATACACAGACTGTTCTAATTTTACACAAGTGGACTTCTGCATAATCGAATTTTTACCTAATGCAAATTTGTCTGTGGACATGGGAAAGGGAGGGAGGAATGGAGGAAGGCAGAAAGGGGACTGCCCACCTGTGGAGGGAGAGGGCTGATGCATAGTTTAAGCACACTGAGGGCCGGGGACAGAAGGGAAAGCAGGAAGAGGAACACAGAGCAGCAGTCTCTTGAAGGGTGTCTTCTGCTTTCACTTGGAGAGTTTGGGGGATTTTTGGTGGGGGATGGGGTGGAGAAGATACCCAAGTCAAGGGGCAAGAGCAGAGAGTGAGGGCACAATACTATACAGTAAATTGGTACAGGTGATCTGGGGAATGCAGATTTCCTTCAGAATTCTTTATATAAAGTTGAATTTGTTTAATTAAGGCAAAACAAGAACTGTCTGTATATAAAGAGACAGACAGACAGAGAGAAACTTGAACAAGGTAGTACCAAAACATCTCCTTTGTACCATTTATTCTATGCATAATTAAAAGATACCCAAATTAATTTAAACATTTAGTGTTTCAGGGGCAGCTAAGCAGCATAGTGAAGAGATCCACCAGGCCTGGAGTCAGAAAGACTTGAGTTCAAATCTAGCCTCAGACACTAGCCGTGTGACCCTAGGCAGGTCACTTAACCCTGTTGACCTCAGTTTCCTCATCTGTAAAATGAGCTGGAGGAAAAAATGACAAACCACTCTAGTATCTTTGTCAAGGAAACCCCAAATGGGGCCACGAACAATTAGATGTGATTGAAATGACTGAGTTTGGGGTTTTCTTGGCAAAGATACTAGAGTGATTACATTTTGAGTCGATCAAATGATACCAAAGTTAATCTAGAAGAATAATGGGTCAGGAATCTCAAGAAAATATAATAGAAAAAAAGCTAAGAGTGAAGGTTTTCACAATTCCAGATCTCAAACTACACTGCAAAATCAGCTATCAGTACAACTCTTTGGTAATATGTATGTGCGGGTGGGAGGTGTATGCTGTGTGTGTATGTATGTATGTATGTATGTATGTATGTATGTATGTATGTATATGTAAATATATAGTATGCATATATTTCTATGTATGTATACATATATGTTGATTCATTGAAAAAATAGGCAATAACTAGAAAAAGAGAATTAGTAAACAAAATGCCTAAGAAATCAAACAAAGTAGAATCTTGTTTGATAGACCCAAGGATTTCAGCTACTGGGATAAGAATTCTGTGTTTGATCCAACCAGCTGAATAAACTGGAAAATAGTCTAGCAGAAATTAGATTGAGATCAAGATCTTATACCACATACTACAATAAAGTCCAAATGGATGCAGGATCTGAATATAAAATCTTGACTCACTTTTTTTTATTAAAGGATGAAGAAAAGATATATCTTTATAGCTATTGACAGAGGAGAATTCTTACCTAATAAAGGGATAGAGATGATCATAAAAGATGAGGCGAACCATAAAATTAAAAAGTATGCAGTTAGAATTAGAAGAGAAATCATCAATGGGAACATTATTTCATATCAAATATTTCTAATAAGTCTTTCATATCCAAGATGTACAAATAAATAAAAACAAGAGACATTCCCCCATAGAAAAAAAAGTCAAAGGATTTGAATAGACAGATCCGAAAAGAAGAAATGCAAACTATTAACTACCATGTGAAAAATGCTCCAAATCATTAATGATTAAAGAACTAAAAATTAAACCATACATGTTAACATCTAACTCCTGGTTCCTCTATCTACTTTTCTTCCATAACCTACTTTTCTACCACTTCAAATACACACAGATGAGGTCATACCTTTAATCTTGTCATCACCCACAAGTATTCTACTTCCATGATTAAGAACTATTAAATTCCATTACCTGATCATAATTTATCATTCCTTCTTTCCCTACAACTCCTAAACCTATTCCCTCTGCCCCTTGGCACTTTGCCAGGCTTTCCCCCCTGTTCTGACCACTCTTCCACTCCCAATCTCAATTGCTAGTGAGCCAGTTCAAAGCTACTCTCTCTACTCTTGAATCCAGTCAAACCTCAGATCTGACCAAACTCAAAGATGGGAGGATGCCTCCCACCATCTTCCTTTTGTGCCTTTACATGTTGATGAATGGAACTAGCACAAGTCACACAATGATTACTGCTGACATGATCCATTGCAGATTGATGTCATATGACCTCAGTTAGACCCTCCTACTTCTTTCTGATTGATTCTCTATCCCACTTATCACAGTGGCCATTGCAAACTTTCTCTTCTCTCTTCAAACTTCCCATAACATTCCTTGTCTTCATCCTCTCACCTGAGGACCTCTCCCCATACTGTAGTGAGAACACTGAGATTTGAGCCTCTCCCTTCTCCCTCCCACCATTTCACATCACTCTACTCAACAAACTCCAATGGATTCCCACTACTTCCAGTATCAGATATAAACTTCTCTGTTTAGCATTTAAAACCATTCCAATCTATTCCAGTCTTATTGACTCCCTTCCATGAACTCTACAGTCTCCATACACTGGTCCTTTGACTGTTCCTCATTCTCAACGCTCCACCTCCCAACTCCATGGCTTAGCACTGTCCATCCCTCATGCGTAGAATGCCCTTCCTCCTCCCTCCCTCTACCCCCCAGCTTCCCTAGTTTCCTTCAAGACTCAGCTCCAATCCCCCCATTTGGAGGAGGCCTTTCCTGGGCCCCTCACTCTCCACAACCACTGCTAATACCTTTTCTCTGAGAGGCTTTTCATCTATTACTTTGAATGTCTTATAAATACCTAATTATTCACAGGTTATTTCATCCAATAGACCACGAGTTTCTTGAGGTCAGGGACAATGTTTTGCCTTTCTCTATATCCCCAGCACTTAGCACAGTGTCTGGCACAAATTGAGCGCCTAATAAATGCTTGTTAACTGGCTGACTGACCATCGGACGTCATCCCCTCACACACACACACACACACACACACACACACACACACACAAACACACACACACACACACACTTCCTTTTAAACTACAGTTTCTGACTTAGAGGAGGTCTGGTATTCTGGAGCTTTACTCTCTTCAAGGGGTGGGGGGCATTCTATAAGGGCTAGCTCCAGATTCCGCTCTCTGTGTAAACCATGGCTGTGCTCCTCCTCCCCAAGGTCCAGGAAGGGTCAGGATGTGGGACCACATGAACCCTATGGTTCATCTCTCTCTCTCTCTTCTAGTAGCCTTTTTCCACCTGTTAGGTTCAAGATCTCAATGCATTTGGAATGAGGAAGCAGTGGCCCTTCTTCCTTGCCAAAGCCAACACTGATAAATGGACCTTTGATCCCATCCATTTCCACCTTCTTTGACAAACAGCTCCCACTATCATCTCATCATCCCTCGTCGTCCTCCTCCTCCTCCTTCTCCTTCTTTTTGCTGTTTGTCTCTATCTCTTTCTGTCTCTCTCCCTCTCTTTCTGTCTCTCTCTCCCCCCGTCTCCCTCTCTCTCCCTCTCCCACTCTGTCCCTCTGTCTCTGTCTCTCTTTCTCTGTGTCTCTGTCTCTCTCTCTGTCTCTCTGTCTCTCTCATTCTCTCTCTCTGTCTCTCTGTCTCTCTCCCTCTCTCCCTCTCCCCCTCTCTCCCTCTCCCCCCTCTGTCTCTCTGTGTTTCTCTGTCTCTGTCTCTCTCTCTATGTCTCTCTGTCTCTCTCTCTCTGTGTCCCTCTATCTCTCTGTGTCTCTCTGTCTGTCTCTGTCTCTGTCTCTGTCTCTGTCACTCTGTCTCTGTCTCTCTCTTTCTCTCTGTCTCTCTGTCTCTCTCTGTCTCTCTGTCTCTCTCTGTCTCTCTCTGTCTCTCTCTGTCTCTCTCTCTCTCTCTCTCTCTCTCTCTCTTCTCATCTTCAATCTCTTCATATCTCTTGGTTCCTCCTATTGGAGGCTAACTTAGGACACCATTACGTAACTGAGAAGCCCTGCCTTGGGTGTCTGGCAAAGATAGGTTGAAGGAGGAAGAGGAGAGTCAGGAGAAACATGATTGTTGCCTTCCAGTGTGTTCTGCTTGACCTGAGAAGACAGAACTTGGCACAACTTGGGTGAAGGGGAGGGGGAAGGAGGGATGCCCATGGTCACAAGTCAGTGACAGAGAGAGAGATTTTGGCTTGATTTCTAGAAAAACTTCCTCACAGCGAAAGCTGCCCCCTAATAGAATGGGCTTCATTGGAAGGTGGTGAGCTCCCCCTCCCTAGAGGTATTCTAGTGGAAGCTGGATAACCATTTGTGCAAATCGAAGAGGGAATTCTTGGTCAAGCCTGGGTTGGCCCACATGCCCCCTGAGATCCTTTCCAGCTCAGAGATTCTGTGATTCAAAATGACTCGAGTCCAAAATCAAACTCACTGAAAGGAGAAAAGGGGCTACCAGGAAGGGGAAGACAATGGGGTAAAATATTCTAGACCACAATGTGGTCCTGTGTCCTGACCTTCCCTATGTCTTGGGGGAGTACACAGTCATAGTTTATATGGGGTGGGAGATCTGAGGCTGGACCCTGTAGGCCAGGCCCTTGCAGAAGTGGGCATGTTAACCAGGCCGTTGGCCAGAATGACCAGGGGTCACCTGTCAGGCTGGCTCCTCTGTCTGCCTCCTAGCCTGCTTCCCTTTTCCTGTGTGTGCACTTCCTCCCCAGCCAGACTATTAGATCCTTGCTGAGCACACAGCAATATGCCAAAAAGTGCTAACAGGCTGAATGAACAGAAACCTAGTGTCCAGAACGAGGGCAGTTTTACACCCAGAAAGGGCCTTAGCCATCACGGGGTCCAAGTCCCACATCTGGCAGAGAAGGAAGCTGGAATCCCAGGGAAGTGAAGTGACAGGCTTCCAGGAGAAAGCACAGTGACATAATTTGAACCCACAACAATTGATTCCAGATTCCAGAAACTCAGACTTGGAAGAGGCTGCAAAGGCCATCTAGCCCAAGCCGTGTCCTCAAATAAACCTCAGAAATAACTCAAGAGTGTGCTCAAGGACAGCATGGCATTATGAGAGGGGTCCTTAGCCTGGGGTATGTCAATGTGCCGGGCTACTTTTAGTATTTTCATAACTATATTTCATTATGTTTTTCACTATATCTCAGTCCCCTTTATAATCCTTTGTTTCATGCATTTAGAAACATAATTCTGAGGAGGAGCCCATGGGTTTCTTCAGACTATCAAAGGGTCTCTGAAGGACCCCTGCCATGGAATCAGCAAGACCTGGGCTTAAAGTTTAAATTCCTCTGACACATAGGAATTATGAGACCATGAGTGAGTCACTTAGCCTCAGTGGGCCTCCATTTCCCTCTCTGTAAAATGGGTGGGTTGGACTATTTCCTCCCAATTCTAAATCTACAATCCTACAAACAGGACAAGGAATTGTGTATCCTTTGCTTAAAAATCTCCATTCAAGCTCCTTCCATTCTGCCTTTGGTCCTGCTGCCCTCTGCTCTGGCCAGACCATACACCCGGCAGATTGGGTTCAGATCTGGGTGCCATCTTGGAAAGAAGATTCTTCTGTAGATGGCTGACCAGCATGGAGAAATGGAATATGACATACCCAGATGGATTAAAGGCACTAGGGTTGTGTGACCTAGAGAAGGCTTCATGTGTCCTTCAACACATGAGCACTCTCCTAGAGTCATTCCAGATGGGAGAGAGATTAGATTTATTCCATGCTGGTCCAGTGAGGAGAATTAGGATCATAATGAGAAGTTACGTGAATGTTGGTTTCGTACAATGTGAGGAAGAGTTGTCTAATCATCCAAACTGTCTAATAATGGATCTTACAGTTGCATCCTTGTCTATCCCAGAGCCTGGAACACAGTGAGTGCCTAATAAATGCTTGTTAATTATTCAGTTGATTGGGTTGCCTAAGGAGGTAATGAGCCCCTCAATGATGGGGGCATCCAAGAAGAGGCTGGGAAGCCATCTGTCAAGGAGGGGTAGAGGGGAATCTGGCACTATGTGCAGAGGGATGGACTAGATATCTCCGGTGCCTTCCAGTTCTAAGATTCTACAATTCTAAGATTTCATTATTTGAGATAACATTGGCTGGATCCTCATTGGTTCCTTCACTGCTCTCTGTATTTTCCTGTCCAGATGCTCTCTTGGCCTTAAGAATAACGAGGCACATTCTAGGGAAGGGCCTTCTTCATGGTATGGATCCCCTAGCCAAGCACTGGCAGCAGGACCTGGCCCGCCCATACCTCCTGGAAGGGGACCGTCAAAGTCATTAAGGCCGACCATTTCCAATCTGGAAGCGTGGCCGGCCCTAGGGGCCAAAGCAGGCAGCTTGCTCCTGGCAAGAGAAATGACCTAAATATTTGCACAGGAGTCTCGGGCTGCTTCTCCTTTCCTTTCTTTGCCCAGTCTGGGTAAGGAAGGTCAGATGCATGGCTCTTTGCCTTCTCCACTGCCTGCAGAGTCTTCTGCTGGACAGACGTCTATGGAGACGACATGAGGAGACAACGAGCCCCAGGACCACTGGACAGTCATCATCCCAGAAATGGAAATGCACACAGCCTTCGTTGGCCCCACATCGTTTAGCATGATTCAAAAATAATCCCATTGAGATCACCACCACTACCCTCTAGTTACAAAGACTCACAACCCAAGTGTCATCCCCAGCTCTTCCCTCTGTCACACACACTCTCCCGCATCTAATCAGTGGCCCAAGTTCTGTCCTTTATCTCTTAGTGAAAAGGCCCTCTTTTCTTTCCTTTGACGTTGCTGCTACCCAGTGCAGATCCTCCTAGCCTCACCTGTGGTATATTTTAATAATCTGCTGGCTCGCCTCCCTCTACTCCAGCGGTTCTCAACCTGTGGGTCACGACCCCTTTGGGGGTCACCTAAGACCATTGGAAAACACATATTTTCGATGGTCTTAGGAACCAAGACACCGCTCCTCTATCCATCTCCAGGCAGGTCTGCCCACATGCAGGGATGCCCACATACAACTATTAAAGGGTCACAGCATTAGGAAGGTTGAGAACCACTGCCCTACCCCATCCTCCAATTAGCTGTGGTTTAGTCCTTCCAGCTGTGTCTGACTCCTCATGACCCCATTGGGGTTTTCTTGTAAAAGACACTGGAGTAGTTTGCCATTTCCTTTTCCAGATCATTCTACAGATGAGGAAATTTAGGCAGAGTCAAGAGACTTGCCCAAGGTCACACAGCTAAAAAAAAAAATCTGAGGCTGGATTTGAACTCAGGGAGAAGAACCTTCTTGACTCCAAGCCTGGCACGCTATCCCCCGGGTTGTATAGCAGCCCCTCGGCTCCCTTGTCTTCATAATCAAATACAAAAACCTTTATTTTGCCGTTTGTAACTGGGCACCTTTGTACCTTTCCATACTTACGCTTTACTGCCTTCTGCATACTCTAACATTCAGCAACACTGGCTTCCTGGTTGTTCCTCACACACAGTACTCCATCTCCCCACTCCGAGCATTTTCCCTGGCTGTACCTCCTGCCTAAAACACCATCTCCCCTCGTCTCTACCTCCTGACTTCCCAGGTTTTCTTCATGGCTCAGCTAAGGACCCACCCACTACAAGAATCCTTTCCCATTCCTCCTTAATCTTAGGGCCTTCCCAATTTATCCTGTCTATATGTCCATATAAAGTGGGTTGCATGTTGTCTCCCCAATTAGACTGAGGGCTCTTAGAGGACAGGAAGAGTTTTTCCCCTTTCCTTGTATCCCCAGTGCCTAGTATAGTGATTGGCACATGGTAGGTACTTAAAAATACTTATTAAGTGACTGCCTAAAGTCTGTTGTTTCTACATAACTTCCATTTCACACACACACATACACACACACACACACACACACACACACACACACACATGGAGAGCATCCTTTGTAACAAAAATAAATAATTTTTAAAAGTTCAAGCATGCCCCCCCCCAAGATATGGGAATGTAGTTTCACTTCTTTGAAGAGATGAGGGACTATTGGTGTCAAATATTGCATGTAATATAGCACTTTTCAATATGCAGGTTAATTTTGCTAAACTGGGTATCTTTGGAGGGGTCCCTTTTTTAATCTTTTTTTTTTACATAAGGAATGGCTCTCTGGGAAGGGAAGAGGAAAAGAAGACATTGAGAAATATAGATGCAAAAACAGTAGAATAAAGTTTACTGGAGGAAAACATAAAACAGAGAGAGGAAAGCATTTCAGCCCAACTGACCCATTACTTGACTCTGAAGGTTTATGTAGCATCCCACAGTTGTATTCTCCAACAAAGAAGGGAAGGGGGTTTGTTTTCTCATCTCTTCCCTGGCCAAAAGTTGGTCGTGTGCTTACACAGCATTCAGTTTCATTTTTATAGCTTGTTACATTTGCACTAAAGTAGTACTTGAGAATATTGTTTTTCTGGTTCTGCTTATTTCATTCTGCATCAGTTCATATATATCAATAAAACTTCCCTTGAATTCAGCATCATTACTGATGAGTCCTGCCAGACAATCAGGCTTGAAGGTCCCCCTGATGATCTCCTGAAATAGAACTGAGAGTGTAATGAGGATCATCACCTTCTTCTGCTCCACCTGAGGTAATTCCTTTGGAGCTGAGTCAGCCTCTTGGCTGCTTCTGGTGAGATGTGTGCTTAGGTCTCTGAGATTAAGGGCATGCGAGAATGAACATTTCCAGCTAGTCTTCATGTACTCTCCTGTGATGGAGGGAAGGTGTGCCATAGCGAAGGGAACATATCATTCAACAGGAAAAACTTCCCATTTAATGAACTTTAGGGAGACAGACTCCTTCTCCTTCTCTTCCTGTCTATCGCGTATGTGGGATGGTCCTGCAGACTCTTAGCCAGAGAACATTGCTGCTGGTACCTGAGTTCATGAGCTTGTGTGAGTAAGGTTAAGGCTAAATTTCAAGTCCCTTGAACTGTTGTTCTTTCCTTGAGCCTAGGTCAAGAGATTTTGAGTGGGGCAGCTTTTAGGCTGGGCAGGCAGCTTGTAAGTTTGAGAGGTTAAAAGCTCCTGGTTCTGGGTACCAGGTGTACATCAGGAAATGGCATCTGAAACAACTTCTCAGGGGAAGAGATGACCATGGCTAGGAGGTGTCCAGGCTACATTTCTGCTCTTTTTAGTTATAAGGGTGCTCCTGGTTGGTACACTTCCATTAAGCTGAT
The DNA here is from genome assembly GCA_028627135.1 of Pseudochirops cupreus. Lineage (NCBI taxonomy): Eukaryota > Metazoa > Chordata > Mammalia > Diprotodontia > Pseudocheiridae > Pseudochirops > Pseudochirops cupreus. Next base: position 579,525,049 of record CM053580.1, read on the forward strand.
CCTCTGCCCTAACCACTCCCAGTGATGCCAGCTAAGAAACCCAGCTGTAATGTGTTCCCCAGAAGGGGTGGCCACTGTTACACATGTAAACAGAACATTGAATATTAGAGGTGGGAGGGACCTTGGAATGGGGAATGTCAGAGCTGAGAGGGACATTGGAACAGAACTAGAAAATATTGCCAGTATTTATCGCAAATAAGTCAAATATTGCATTTCAAAGTAGACAGCAAGAAGAAAATGAACATTTATTACATGCCTAATATGATCCAGGCACTATGCTAAGCAATTTATAAACATAATCTCATGTGATCCTCACAACAACCCTGGGAGGTAAATGCTATTATGACCCCCTTTTTACATTTAAGGAAACTGAGGCAAATAAAGGTGAAGCGACTTGCCCAGAGGCACAGCTAGTAAGTATCTGAGGTAAGATCTGAACTCAGGTCTTCCTGACTCCAAGCCTAGCAATTTATCCACTGTACTATCCAACTGTCTTAAAGGTCGAAGGAGGGAAAAGGACCCACACATACAGAAATATTTATAGCAGCTCTTTTTGTGGTGGTCAAGAAATGGACATCGAGAGGATGTCCATCAGTTGGGGAGTAGCTGAATAAGACGTGGTATATGAATGTAATGTAATACTATCGTGCTATGAGAAATAATGAACAGGCCAACTTCAGAAAAAACCTGGAAAGACTTATATGAACTGATGCTAGGTGAAGTGAGCAGAACCAGAGGAACATTGTAACACAGTAACAGCCACATTGTGCAATGACCAGCTTTCATGGACTTGGCTCTACTCAGCAATGCAGGGATCTAAGACAACTCCAAAAGACTCATGAAGAAGAATGCCATCCATGTCCAGAGAAAGAACTATGGAGTCTGAATGCAGATAGAATCAGACTATTTGATCTTTTTTTTCTTTTGTTTTGTCTCTTCTTTCTCGTGGTTCCTCCCATTGGTTCTAATTCTTCTTTACATCATAACTAATGTGAAAATATGTTTAATGTGAATATATATTATGTAGAGTTTATATCAGATTGCATACTGTCTTGGGGAGGGGAGAAGAGAGGGAGGGGGAGAAAACTGAAAACTCAAAAGCTTATGGAAGTCAATGTTGAAAACTAAAAATAATTAATTAATTAATTGATGTCCTTTTCATACTCAAACTCCTTTTAAAAAAAAAGGAGCCTGGAGGACCTTTAAGATTCCTTGATGCAGCTCTCTGTTTAGAGATGGGGAAACTGAGGCCCAGAGAGAGGAAATGGCTATGGTCAGAGAGACAGTAAATGGGAAAGATGCCAACAAGCTCCTTGAGGGTGGGGACTGTCTTTTGCCTTTGTGCTTTGAGCACAGTACCTAGTCCATAGTAGGTGCTTTATGAGTATCACCTGATTGATTGCTTCTGATGCCAAGCCCAGAACTTATCCTTACTAGTATTCAGAAGGCCAGGTCCCCATCCAAGTCTGGTAACCTCTATCAGAGACATCAGAAGGGAAAAGGTCTCCTTGGATCCTGGACATTCCAAGCCTGGTTCGGGGTGAGCTCCAGCAGGTCCCATTGCTGGTTGTCTTCATGCTTCACGGCTGGCTTTGACACCACATCAGCTCAGAATGCTCTCTTGCCTTGAAATGTTGCTTCCTTGCCATTCTCAAAGAACCCCCTGTGGCATTGGAGTCTTTGCTCAGATGTTTTCAGGGCAGCCCTGGAATCCCACTTTATGTGGAAAAAAATAATTGCTCCACTGACAGAAAGACCATGGGAGGCAACACAAAATTAGTGGAGACAATACGGGACTGAGAGTTAGGAGACCTGGATTCTAGTCCTGACCTTGCCACCTGCCTAGCTGGGTGACCTTGGCTAAGTCATTTCTCCTTTATAGTTCACATTTTCTGATAACTGAAAGATCACTGACCTGAAATTCTGAAGACCCCAGTCTCAGGCTGTCAGTTTGTGACTTACTCCAATTAAAATTCCACCTTCTACAGGAAGCCTTCCCCAACCCCTCTTAATTCTAGGGCCTTCCCTCTCTTCACTATTTCCTATTTATCCTGTATATGACTTGTTTGTATATATTGCTTTGCATGCTTGTCTCCCCCTTTAGACTGTAAGCTCCATGAGGGCAGGACCATCTTGTATCCCCAGGGCTTTGCACAATGCCTGGCTGTCTGTAGACACTGCAACAGTTCTCTTTGTGGTGGCCAAGAACTAGAAATCAAGAGGATGCCCATCAATTGGGGAATGACTGAACAAGTCATGGTATATGAATGTAATGAAATGCTGTTGTGCTATAAGAAATAATGAGCATACGAACTTCAGAAAAACCTGAAAAGACTTATATGAACTGATGCTGAGTGAAGTGAACAGAACCAGGAGGATATATGACCTTGAGCAAGTCACTTCCTATGCCCTGGCCTCAATTTCCCCAACTATGAAATGGGGAGAAAACATTTGCCCTTTTGACCTCAGAGTTGTTGAGATCAAATGTAACAATGAATATGAAATGTCACAATGAATTGTAACCATAGAACATAATTAAAATAGCAACTCATTAGTTATTTTGCCCTGCGGGACAACAGTGATGGTCAGAGTAACAATGAAAGAGTTCCCTTTTCTTCAATCCCAAAGCCCTTTCCCCACAACAACGTTGTGGTAGGTTCATGAGGTCGTAGGATTCTAGATCTCAAGCTGAAAAGGACTTCAAAGGCCATCTAGTCCAATCCCCACACGTAAAAAAAAAGTGGGGGACACTGATGCCCAGAGATGGGAAGTGACTTATTCACTGTCGCTCAGCTTGTAAGCAGCAGAGCTAGTACTCAAACCCAGGTCCTGTTGCTCCAAATCTAAAATTCCAGCTTCAGACACTTTCTAGCTGTGTGACCCTAAGCAAGTCACATAACCTCTGTTTGTCTCAGTTTCCTCATCTGTGAAGTGGGGATAAGTACCTTCTGGGGTTGATGTATCAAATTACATATGTGTGTGTGTGTGTATACTCACACATATATATACATATATATGTGTGTGTATGTATATATGGGTGTATATATAGACACATGTACATATACATATATACATACATATATGTATATGCATGTGTATAAATACTGCCAACTTGAAAGCACTATATGTTATTATCATTATTTATCATTAACACTCATTTCCATTCTTCTCCCCATCTAGAATATCCTCTAGCCATTTCTGCAGCCATCTAATCATTCAAGAACTTACAATACACTGAGCACTGTGCTTGTTACTGGTGTAATATTATTACAGAACTGAAACAGATTCTGCCTTCAGAGGGCTTCCATTCTATTGCGTTATATTAAGGAAAACATAATGTATACAGCCATGTTCGATGGGAGTAAGAAGGGAGCCCTTCCTCAGCCCCATCTGCTGGACAGAGGCACCTCCCAGAGACCTGGGCAAGGACAGGGGCCCCTTTACAAGGGACATGTGCTCCGGCCCCTCGTTAAAAGACGTGAGATAGTAACTCCTGGCTGATGCCTTGATCCTGACGATTGAAATATCTTCAAAGATGATCAGCAACTGAACAGGGGAACCTCTCCCCTCGGTCATCTCTTAGTGTTGTAGAAAGATGCCACCTTTTCTATTTGAGGCTACTTTGGGAAGATCCCATCTCTCCCCTGGACTTTCATCAAGGTTGGGGAGGGGAGGGATGACTTTTATCTGCCACTCACCCCATCCCCAACAGTGACAATGGTACATTGGTACAACGGATAGAACACTAGACCTGGAGTCAGGAAGACTTGAGTTCAAATCCAGCCTTACATGCTCCCTAGCTGTGAGACCGTGCACAAGAACTTTAACCTCTCTATGCCTCAGTTTTCCCATGATAAAATGGGGATAACTATAGCACCCACACACACCCCAGTGTTGTTGTGAGGATGCAATTAGATAATATTTGTAAATTGTGTCACAAACCTTAATGAACTCAATAACTTCAATATGTGAGAAGTCCCTTGGCAGCAATGACTGATTCCAAGAGTCATCAGGGGCAGCTTATTTACTAACGTGGTGACTCTAGGTACGTCCCATTTACGCTTGCCAAGCCTCAGTTTCTTCGCCTGTAAGGTAAGGGAATTGAAACAGAGAGATAGCCTAGTCTAAGATCCCTTTTTTTTTTCTTTTTGTAGGGCAATTGGGGTTAAGTGACTTGCCCAAGGTCACACGGCTAGTAAGTGTTAAATGTCTGAGGTGGGATTTGAACTCAGGTCCTCCTGACTCCAAGGCCGGTGCTCTGTTCACCGCGCCACCTAGCGACCCCTCTAAGGTCTCTTTCAGCAGTACATGCACAATATTCTAGCAATCAGTCAAATGACTGGACCAGGAACTTCAATGAACTTGAATGCCTGGCTCTAAGGAGCCCCAGCCTGAGCATGGCCTTTTCGCATTCTCTCACGTTCTGATCCTTCCTGGTATGGGATTTGGGTCCTCCTTTCTCGGCATCACCTAGTCGGCTAAATGAACCAGTCAGCTACCTTTGCGCCCAAAGGACAGTGGCAGCTCCCCTGGGGTCCAGCAGGGTGGGAAACCTGTAATCTCGAAGCCACATGTGGCCCTCTAGGTCCTCAAGGGTGACACTTTGCAGCTTTAAGGTCACATGTGGGCCTGTAGATTAAGCCCTTTGACTGAATCCAAATTTCACAGAATAAATCTCCTTGGATTCAGTCAAAGTGCTGCACTTGAGGACCTATGGCCTCAAGGCCATAGGTTCCCCACCCCTGGTCCCGGCTGTGCCTGAAGCACCCTCATCCATCAAGGTCATCCGTGTTCTGTGACGATCTCAGTGTGGAGCGAGCCGCCCACATCTGTGGTGGCACATCCAGGAGATGTACAAGGCTCTATTTGCTGAAGAATTGGAAAGAAAATCAATGAGAACATTGTAGCCAAAGCAGTTTCGGAAGGAGCCCAGTCTGCCCAGAAGTGAATATTACTCGGGACTAAATTGTTTTTCTCATCGGGCAGTTTGTTCTAAAAAGTCAGGTCTAGCCTCCCTGCGAACCCCATAAGTCTTTCAGTTGGACTGGAAACTCCACATTTTTCCTTTTTAGAAAAATGTCAAAGACATTCCTCTGTTTCATTATTCTCTGTTGTTTCTACTTTTCCTGCTGGTAAATTGCTAGCAGAGGGAGGCCAGAGTCTGCTGCCTTCAGGGGCTCCTGCGCCAGGCCCAGGCTGGACGCCAGCCCAGACTGTCTGGACCGGGCTCAGCCCTGGACAGCACCGTTGTTTGACTTGGCCAGCAACGGGGATTCTTCTCTGCCGACCCCCCCTCCCCACCAAGCCCAGGAGGCCAGGCCGATTTACAGCACTGACCCCCGGAGAGGGAGGCTGGGCCAGATGGGCCCCCTCCCCCCAGTACCCTCACTTGTCTTAGCAGGCACGGGCTCCCTCTCCATCTGTCTCAATTGGCCCCTTCCTCACTTTCTATTTCTGACTAGATTTCTCTCTGTCCACCTCCATTGCTCTCTGAGGTTATCTCTTTCTCTGGGTCTCTGTCCCCGTTAGTCTATGTCTCTGTAGGAATTCTTCTCTGGCTCTCCATATCTCTGTTTCCACTTCCGTGTCTCCAAGCTTTTGTTCTCGGTCCTTCTAAAAGGTTTGGTTTTTTATGTATGCCTCTTGGTGTCTCCACGTCTAGATTGCTGTCTCTCTTGGTGTCTCTGGGCTTTCGCTTTGGTCTCTCCCTAGGTGTTTATCTCTGGCTCTTCATGTGGTTCTGCCTCTCTGTGTCTGATGTTTTTTGTCTCTGTCTGTTCTTTCCCCTTTCTAGATCTCTCTTCCCATTCCACATCTCTCTGCGTTCCTTCCTCCCCCCATCTCACTTTTCTTATTTTATCTTCTATATACTTCTTCATTCTCTCTTCAGTATCTCTCTCCTCTCTAGCCCTATCTCTCTTTCCTCCCTATCTCTGTTTCTGTATATGTCTGGGTCTCTTTCTCTCTGTGTCTCTCATCCTTTTGTCTTTATGTGTCTGTCTCTTTCTCCCTTGTGTGTCTGTCTCTGTCATTCTCTGCCTCTCTGTCTCTGTCTGTCTCTGTCTCTATCTGTCTCTGTCTCTGCTGTCTCTGTCGTCTCTGTCTCTGCTATCTCTCTCTGTCTCTGTCTCCATCTGTCTCTGTCTGTCTGTCTCTGCTGTCTCTGTCTCTGCTGTCTCTGTCTCTCCTTTCTTCTCTCTCTCTCTTTCTGTCTCTCTCTCTCTCTCTCTCCCTCTCTCTCTCTCTTTCTCTTCTTTCCAACTTCATCCCTATCCTTCCTCTCTTTTTTTGAGTCTTGGCATTATAAGTCTCTTAAATGCTGTGATTCTATGATCCCGTGATTTCAATATCTCACTGAGTTGAGGGCATAGATATTCCTGGAGATTTCTGAGAGCTGGGTCAGCAATGCCACAAAAACAGATGTTTTCCCCATCTCCACGCACTTTGAAGTAGCCTGAAAATATGACAAGAACCCTAAATTTGGAGTAAGGTGACCTAGTCTGACTGTACCATTGATCAGCTGGGATATATTCTCTGAGCCTCATTCTCCCCATCAATAAAATGGACATAATAACATTTGCACAATCTCTTCTATAATTTTAAATTCAACTTTAAAAAATACTTCTTTGTTGCAAAGTATTGTGCTAGCCCCTGAAAGTATAGAGATCAAAGTGGCACAGTCCCTGCTCTCAAGGAGCTTACATTCTCCAAGAGAAGGGGAGCAGCAGCAAGAAAAGCTGGTGGCAACAAAGCTAAGCTTTAAAGGAAAATGTGGATCGCGAAAGGCAGCGATGAGAAAGTACTGCACACCAGGCATGGAGACCGATGGAATGCACAAGTCTAGCCGGGCTGGAATGTAGTGTGAGCGATGGTTAATAACTGAAGATGGAACTGGAAAGTGAAGGGCATTCCGAGGTACAGAAATGTGCTCCGTGCCCAAGGACACACAGTGCAGAGCCGAGACACAGACGGCCCCCCACTCACCTGACTCCCAGGTCAATCGGCGCTCCCCATGCTTCACTGAGCCAAGAATCGATGGCCATTGTTAGTTGTGGAAATTAAAACCCCAGAAGATCTCAGGAACACAAGGATCTGGGAGAAGGACTCTCTATTTGACTGGGAAGACTGGAAAGCAGTTTGCCAAAAGAAAGAAAAATAGATTTCAATCTGTATTTTTATATCATATAATGAGGAAGGAAAGGAAAGAGGAAAAGGAATATGTGAGAAAAAAAAACCTTTTAAAAGAGAACAGAAGGAAATACCTTTCACAGCTATTACTAGTGGGAGACGTCCTTCCTAGAGAAGAACGAAGGAATATAAAAATAGATAGTTTTTGACTTTATAAAATGTAAAAATTTTTGGACAAACAAAATCAATGCAATTAGAATTTTAAAAAAAAGAAATTAACGATTGGTGAAAACTTTGTGAAAACACCGATAATGAGCCATGAATTCATCAGAACTTTCTAATTAACAATCTAGAATTATGAAAAAAGTCACTAAATTGTCCATTTGACATAGAAATGCCACTACTAGGTGAAAACTTGAAAAGCTTGCTGCCCAAAAATACATAGGAAATCGGCAAAATGATGCTGGACAATATATCGATATGTTGTCATTATTATATTTAACGAATATTAATAACATGCAATGATATAGTACTAGATTAAAATATCAATATATCAGCTTGTTATTAATATATTGATTTAATATATCAATATGTAACAATACATTTCTATATTGTTATATTACTATATAACCACATATTAACATTTTGTTATAGTTTTATATATCACGAAAAGATAAACATAAACAGTGTTCAAAAAACAAAATGCAATCAGCAACCATGTGAAAAATGTTCCAAGTCACTAAAAAGAAATGCAAAGTAAACCCCTTTCAGCTTTCTAAAATTTCAAGAATCCGCCCCAAATGTTCACATGGACTATCTGTACCCGACCTGTGGCAGAGCATTCCAAACTCATATTGGTCTGATCAGCCCTGGTTAGACTCATTGTAATTTGACTCTAACGTAGTTATGTCATTCTCACTCTCTTGGAGAACAGAGAGTAATAGCCAACCAACCAATCAAATTGCAAAGATGATACAATACAGCAGTCGATGTTGGAGGGGCTGTGGGAAGATAGGCACAATAATACACTGATAATGAGTCTTGAATTCATTGGAACTTTCATATTAACAATCTAGAATTATGCAAAAAAGTCACTAAACTGTCCACACCCTCTGACCTATAGATGCCACTACTACTAGGTACATATGCCAAAGAGGTCAATAACAGGAAGAAATGTTCCGCATATACCAGAATATTCATAGTAAGGATCTCAAAGTGCTTTATGTGTGAACCCACTTGATCCTCACAATTGCGATACTGCTATCATCAATCTCATTTTACAAATGAGTAAACTAGGCAAAAAGAGGGCAGGTGACTTGTTCATTGTCACATATTCAGCTAATAAATGTCAGAGGCAAGATTCAAATTCATGTTTTCCTGACTTCGAGTCCTGAGCCCTTTCCATTGCACCATCTGGCCACTCATTCATAGGGGAAAATCTTAACAAACTGTGGAATGTGGATGAAATGGAATATCACGGTACCCCAAGGAACAACAACTCTCAATCAGTCAGTTAACAAGCATTTGTTAAGTGTCTGCCATGTTCTGGGCGCTGTCTCTGGTGCTGGGAATTTAATAATGAGGAATGCAGAATGAGATGGAAAGAAGAGTGAAGAAGTAGAACCAGGAAAACCCTCTACTTAACAATGGTATAAAAGTAGGTGTTGTTCAATGAGAGCAGAGCTCTGATCCAATGCCATGATCGATATGGGTTCTAGACAACTGGTCCAGCTCTTACTGCCTAACACATAGTAGGTGAATAACAAGAAATGTTTCTTCATGGATTGATTGGTGTAGAAATATCAACACCAACCTCTAAGTAGGAAAGTGGGGCATCATGGGTACAAAATGTTCAATACTCTGTCCTTTCTGGCTACTCTATCAACTGGTTTTGCTTAATTATTTTTGGTTTTAGTATCCTTTTTTCTAGATGAAAGGGTTTTAGGTGGGAAATGATAGTAACAGAAGAAGCAAAATACATTAAGGAAACATTTTTAGACATTTTTTTAAAACCTCCGGATGAAGCTGACTGAGTAAATTGGGGGCCAGATCCAGGGAGGGAGTAGGCATTACAATGCCCACTATGTGCCAGGCACCATGCTGAGTATTCTACACATATTATCACCCAGAGTTCTGGGGTGGCCAATGCACCTTAGCTGATCAGAGCGGGCTTATGTTGAGTCAGTCTTTCCTTGACCATGCAGGACCCTGAGCTTTCATTTTCAGTGAAAATCTGTGCCTTGAGAGGGAACCATTAGGGGAAGGAGCCCTAGGCTAGGATTCGAGATATGTAAGGTGGACTTCCAGACAGTCTACCAATTTACTGGGTGACCTCAGGATAACTGCTGTGCCTCTCTGGGCCTCCAAAGCAGGTCAGTAGCTTTGTCCTGAGTGCCTGCCATGGGCAGGGTTGCCGAATGAGGGGATTGGACCTTACAATCCTGAAACGTCCTTTCCAGCCCAAATAGTCTATGACTTCAATTACTCCTTGAAGCCAGAATGGAGCCACGCTCAGCCGCTGATGGAAACTCGGAGAGCAAACGCAATCTACCAATGATGCCCCAGCAGCATTCAGTAACGTGGGAAATCACACACAAATGGTGAGAAATAAAAGGCTTTATTGAGTCCGAGGCAGCTTCCCACGGACAGTTTGATTTTTCCTCATCCCCTGCCGTCTGCATCAACTAGGAGGCTGCAGACTAGAGCCTAATAGGGGAACAGGGTAGGCCTGAGGCTTCTCTGGAAGAGAGAAAACGCCTGTGGAGAATCACGGAGTTATGGGATATTAAAGCTGGGAGGGGCCTTAGAACAGGGGGTGTCAGGGATGGCAGGGGCTTTAGAACAGGGGATGTCAGAGCTGGGAGGGGCCTCAGAACAGGGGATGTCAGAGCTCTTTGGTCAATTCCCATCTGGACTTGTGTTTAACTATGAACCTCAGAGTTCAAGAAGAATATTTGCTAAGCTTGAGAACGTCCAGAGGAGTCTTGAATCCAGGCCCATCAAGGTTGCCTCGCTGCTTGAATACCTCCTGTGGCTGGGCCAGGGTGCAGTACAGTGGAAAACTGAATCTCTACATGGCACAGTGAATAGAGCAGTAGGCTCAGAATCAAGAAGACTCATCTCCCTAATTTCAAATTCAGCTTCAGACACTAGCTGTGTGACCCTGGACAAGTCACTTCACCCTGTTTGCCTCAGTTTCCTCATCTGTAAAATGAGCTGGAGAAGGAAATGGCAAATCCCTCCAGTATCTTTGATAAGAAAACCCCAAATGGGGTCAACAGAGAGTCAGACATGACAATACCAACAAAACCAGTGGGAAATACCCTTGTTTTGGAGTGAGAAGACCCTAAGAAGCCATCTGATGGTGCTTGGATGTGGCCTTTTGACTGAATCCAAGTTTTATAGGACACATGCTTGTATTAAGGAGATTTGTTCTGTGACGTTTGGATTCCATCAAAGGGCCACACTTGAGGACCCACATGAGGCCTCAAGACCACAGGTGTCCCACCGCTGAGCCATGAAGTCTGACCCCTTCATTTTACAAGAAGAGACTGAGTCCCGGAGAGATTATGTGACTTGTTCAAGGCCACCCACACAGCTCATGTCAGAGGGGGGATGTGAGCCTCAGTCTTCCTGACTTTGTTCCCAAGTACTGAACACACAAGAGCGGGCTACTCCCTGTGACTCAGTTTCTTCATCTGAAAATGTGGAGGTTGGAGTATAGGGACCTAAGGTCTATTCTGGCTTTAAATCCTGCAATCCTGTGCTGACCACTTTTTTCCCCTATATATTAATGATGATAACTATAGGAAGCATTTATCTATCACTGTGAGGGCTGGATAACACTTTACAAACATTATCTCATTTGAAACTCACAGGTGCTATTATTATTTCCCTCATTTGACAGATAATGTAACTCGGGCAGGCAGGAAAATGACTTACCCATCGTCACCCAGCTAGTAAATATATGAGACTGGATTTGAATTCAGGTCTTTCTGACTCCCATTTCTGCCACCCAGATGCCCAATTTTATATATAATTTATATGAGTAAGAATACTTGGGGTCCGGAGAAAGGGGGTAACCCACCTCATGAATGGCAATTATGCTGTTGTTTCTGATTCTTCATGACCCCATTTGGAGTTTTCTTCGCAGAGATACTGGAGTGCTTTGCCATTTTCTTCCTGCCAACAGGGAGAAGTGACTTGCCCAGGGTCACACAGCTAGTAAGCATCTGAGGCTGGATTTAAATGAAGATCTTCCTGACTCCAGGCCCAGTGCTCTATCCACTGCACTGTCTAGCTATTCCACTCATGAACAGCAAATCCAGAACAAGGATCTAGAATTCTCACCTTCCAGTCTAAAAAAGCAAAGCTCCCCACAGGTCCTCTGACAGCAGTGGTCAAGTTTCCCGGGGTACAGAGGGGCACGGGGGGGGGGGTTCTGGGATCAGTGCCCCATGTAGCCACCTCTGTTTTCAGGAGGTGGGATGGCACCATGCTGTCCCCATAATGAACAGCCAGCAGAGAATGTAACCCACAAGCAGATGAAGCCATGTGTGAAATCCACACACAAGATGAACCACAGAGTTTCCCGGGCTGTGCTTTGGAGCTGTGTAATTAACTGTAACTGAAATATTATTTGATCTTTTAGGTGGAAAATCAAATTGTGTTGTGTCAGACATGAATAAATACACATCTGGAGCATTTCTGCGGCTGCCCCCACCTCCTTCCCCCCTACTCCGGCCCTCCCCCCCACCTTCCACAGCTAGAAATTCATTCTCCCCTTTTCAACCTTCCTTTGTGCCAGCCTGAAAGAGCCCCATTGTCCTGGGGGGGGGGGGGGAGGGCTGGGTTTGGTGTGTCTGTTTGACAGGGAATGTGATGAGGGGAAGGGAGGGGGAGGGGAAGGAAGGGGGAGGAGATGCAGGCAAGGGGGGGAGGGGAGAGAGAGGAGGGCTCTTGAGACTTTGGGAGGAAGAGCAGGTGCAGAGAGACCTCTGGCCAGCCCAGACTGGGGAATTGTCCTAAGAGATTAGCCCTGGGACCTTAGGGTCTAGCCCCTTGACCCTCAAGAGAGAAAAGCCCACAGAGTCCAAGAAGCATAAACTTATAAAATATCAGAGCTGAAAGGGTCCCTACAACATATCATACAGAATGGCAGAGGGTAGGTTAGAAAGGAGAATTCAGAGTCAGAAGGTCTTTGGAGCGCAGAATTTAAGAGCTAAACTGTCTTGTTGTTTGGGCTTAGTTCTCCAAGAAGACCAGTGACATCAGCAGTCTTGACTTGCAAGTGAATTGGATTTAAGTGAGGCAGGGCTGTGCAAAGTCATCAGCTTCACTCTAGCCTCCAGGGTCATGGGAGTCCAGTGGTGAGACAAAGATCAAGACAACTGGTGATGCCCCTGAGAACCAGAAGGGACCTCGGCGATTATCCTCATAGTGGCCAGTAGGGTCCAATCTTTCCATATTGCAAATGATGACAGTGAGGCTTAGAAAGAGCACAGAGATTTCCCAAAGACAATAAAATTTGGAAGGAGAATTCAGGGCTCCTGATTCCCTGTCCCATGATCATTCCAAATAGTCAGTCATCAAATGCAAACCTTGGCAGAATTAGGAGGTCAATGGAGTCAGAGTTCCACTTTAGCTGGTTTCCATTTTTAGCACTCATCTATTCTCTGCTCCCTTCAGGGTTCCTCCCTCACCAGACATTCTGTCATTGTTGGAAAGTGACAGAAAGATGTCACTATAAGAAAGGACTTTCAGAACCACCCAAGAATGGAATGAGAGGCTTTGTCAAGTTCCCCCATCAGCCAAGTGAGATCTTCAGTAGAGACCAGATAACCACTTAACTGGGTGGCTATGGTGGGGGGTGGGGGGGAGAGAGGGGGATTCCTGATTCATGAAAGGGCTTGCCTTGGTGACCTTTGAGGTTTCTCCCATCTCTGGGAATCTGCCACAAAAACAGCCATTTTTATAGCTCTCTAGAGTTTACAAAGCACTTTCCACATATCAGGGTGGAGCCAACTGAGTCAATCATTGGCCCCACCCTACTTAGTGCTGACACCTTTTATCCAGTGAGATCACATCTGGTTTGAATCACAGGTGTGAACTAGGTGTGAACAAGGCCTGAAGAACAACCCATCAATCCAACTAAGGCATTAGGTAGATGGGAGAAATCCTTGAAAGCCACTGGATGAATTGGAGTGTTGATATTAGCAAAAAATACTTGATCACACCCAGTGGGTCTTCTGTGAAATGGAAAAAGCAGTTCAGAACCCAGGGGATTGGAGCATCTAACCACATAATGGTAGGAGTCCTTCCAATCAAGCCATTGAGTAGGAATCATTAGGGGAAAAGTCTTAATCTCATCCTTCTGACCAGATGATTTGGGGTTTTCATGGCAGGTGAGGAGTGAGAGAAACACACTGGTGGGAAGTTATGTTCTAAAGTACTAGAAAAATTTACCCCTAAACCCTCACATCCATCCCTAGAACCCTGAGAGGAGATTTAGAATTGGAGACCCAACTGCTGCTATGGGTGGGGATTGGGAGAGTAAATACAAGACCTGTGTCACACTTATATTAATCCATTTAGAGATTACAGAGGGAGCAGAGAAATGTGCCAATGGGCCAAGGCTCTGGCCTTGGAGGGTGCCCACAACTGATGGACATAATATAGAGGTTGACCCTCTACAAGATGGTGGCTAAGAGCCATCCAGTCATGGCTTGAGGACTCCCAGGTAGGGGGAGCCCACCACTCCTGAGGCAGCCCATCCAACTTTGGAATAGTTCTCACGGTTTCAGGAAGTTTCTCCTAGCATGAGAGTTCTAGATTCAGTGACAACCCTGAAAGGTCCATCCAGTTCTAACTCCTATGACTTAAATATTTAGGTTCCAAAGTTAGATCTTACAGCATCTCCCATGCATTATCTTATAAGGAGAGAACACTAAAGGTTGAGGGAACATGAGAACGGGGTAAGTAGAGGTATGTGCTGGGAGACATAGGAAGAAAAAGGAAAAGAAAAACCTAGAACTGGGGCCATAATAAAATTCAGTGCCCTGAACCAATCACAGACATGTGTGCTGTAAGGATCCTGAACCTCATTTCTCCATACCTGGGAGACATAGGAAAAGCAACACTGGGTGAGAGACCCTGTGTTCAACAGGCTCAACTATTTATGACTTGTGTGACCATCAGCAGTTCTATTCCACTTTCTGGGTCTTGGTTTTCTCCTCTGAAATGAGGAAATTGAACTAGATGAGCTCAATGGTTGTAAACTTTAATGGTCTGTATTCCAAGGCCGCTCCCAGCCTCAACATCCCCTGTTCTAAGGCTCCTTCCAGCCCTGACATTCCCTGTTCTGAGGTCCCTCCCAGCTCTGACATTCTTTGTTCTAAGACCCCTTCCAGCTCTGACATCCCCTGTTCTAAGGCCCCTCCCAGCTCTGACATTCCCTGTTCTAAGGCCCCTCCCAGCCCTGACATTCCCTGTTCTAAGGCCCCTCCCAGCCCTAAAATTCCCTGTTCTAAGGCTCCTCCCAGCCTTGACATCCCCTGTTCTGAGGTCCCTCCCAGCTCTAACATTCCCTGTTCTAAGCCCCCTCCCAGCTCTGACATCCCCTGTTCTAAGACCCCTCCCAGCTCTGACATTCCCTGTTCTAAGACTCCTCCCAGCTCTGACATCCCCTGTTCTAAGACTCCTCCCAGCTCTGACATCCCCTGTTCTAAGACTCCTCCCAGCTCTGACATCCCCTGTTCTAAGGCCCCTCTCAGCCCTGACATTCCATGTACTAAGATCCTTCCCAGTTCTGACATCCTCTGTTCTAAACAATCTTGAATCTATAAATTCTTTTCCAGTTTCTTTCAGTTAGAAAAATCCTAGAAACCTGCACGTCTACTACACCAGCACCAGCAAATAATGAAGTATTCGGATGTATTGTCTTTGGTCCCTGGGCCAACAAGAAGACCCACTACCCAAACCCTAGGGTTCGGTCCTATTTCTGCCACTAACCTGCTGTGAGCCCTCAGGAAAGTCACTTTCCCTCTCTGGGCTTCAGAGTAAATCGAAGAGTCTTTTCTTTTGCTTTTCTTTGCTTCTTTCCTTTTTTGTTCCTGCTTTCTCTTTCTTTTCTTTGTTCTCCTTTCCTTCTTTTTTCTCTTTCTTCCCTTCCTCTTTCTTTCTCCATTTCTTCTTCTTCCTTCCTTTTCTCTTTCCCTCCTTTCTCCCTTCCTTCCTCTCTCTCTCTCTTTCTTTTTTCCTTCCTTCCTTTCTTCCTCTCTTTCTCTCAGAGAGGAAGAATTTACACCAGGGCATGAGCAGCAATCAGCCTTCAAGATGATGACAATGAGAGATGCCCTGCCCAGCTGCCAAGCTAAACATTTCAGAACTTTTGCGGGGGGGGGGGGGGGGGGGTGTCAATGTCAAAATTGTCCACACTTTGCATGTTTATTTAAGGCAGCAAACAAGATAGTTTGTGATTTATCCTCTGCCTAGGCTAGGTGGAGCTGGATCCAGAGGAGTCCAGTGACCACCTGCAGATTGGGAACCTTTGAATGGGGAGAATCATGGTGGGCACCATCTAAGGGAAGCCCCACAGCACCTGCGGGGACAGCCTGCCTTCCTGCAACCAATGGTTTAGGGCCCAGCAGCCTGGCCCCAGGGAGACAAGAGGCCAGGACATCAGCCCCAACCTGGGCTCCCCTGTTGTCCTCCTCCACACTCCACCCACTCATCAGATCCTAGATCTACCACTGGAAGACACCTCAGAGGCCAACTGGTCTAGCCCCCTCACTTCTTAACTAAGGCACAGGAAAGTTCAGTGACTTGCCCAAAATCACAGAGTAGCAAATATCATAGGTAAGATGTAAAGGCAAGGCTTGGCTCTGTAAGATCAGTGATCATGTCATTATACCTGCTGCCCTCTCCTTTCTCCAATGATCCATCTTATCCCAAAAGAAGAAAAGCTCGCAAACTGTTTTACCCTGAGGGGAGAGGAAGGAAGGAAGGAAAGAGGAAGAGAAGGAGGGAGGGAGGGAGGAAGGAAGGAAGGAAGGAAGGAAGGAAGGAAGGAAGGAAGGAAAGAGGGAGGGAAGGAAGGTGGGAGGAAGAAGGAAGGAAGAAAGAGAGAAAGAGAGAGAGAGAGAGAGAGAGAGGAAGGAAGGAATGAAGGAGGGTGGGAGGAATTGGAATGAAGGAAAGAGGGAGGGAA
>CM053580.1:579541884-579573159 GCA_028627135.1 Pseudochirops cupreus
AAGGAAGGAAGGAAGGAAGGAAGGAAGGAAGGAAGGAAGAAAAGTCATATCTAGTGACTTTACATTGGGATCTAGCAGCATGCCCAGGACAAGCCATGAGAGTTTTCAGTTTTTTAAAGATTGTTTGGGTGGGGAGGAGAACTGGCACACTTCCTTGGCAGAGATCTGGTAGTGCCCTGGGGTATCAGTCCCTGTAGACAAAGTCTCTGGGGCACAATGAGTTTCCTGCTAAAGAGTCCATCACAGAAGGAAGGTGAGAGAATGGGTCAGGCCCAGTCTGGTCAAGAGCTCACCTGTAGTCCATTAAGTCAGAGATAGCTCCCTTCTTTCTATGCTGCCAAAGGACTATAAGTGTAATTAGCACCCATTAAATTCAGGGAGCCTGGGATAAAGCCCTGGTGACCCTACCCTAGTTGTGGTTCTGGGTATTAATTTAAGAGTCTGTGTCACCCTTCCAGGGAATGGGTATTTCATAAGACAACCCACAGAAAGCAATGTTCAGACCAGACATGGTGTCACACGTGTCAATCATGTCAATAGAATATAATGGACAGAACACAGGACTGCAAGCCAAGAGAACTGGTTTCTTGCTTTGTCATTTCCATTTGGATGTTGTTCCCTCTTTCCTGGGTCTCATTTTTCTCCACCATGAAGTAGGGAATTAGACTGAAACTTCAGGGGAGGTGTGGTCCCCTAAAGCAGCTTTCAGTATGAATCAAGAGTGTGATGTGTTCATCAAAGAAGACAATGCATGGGCTGTTGAGAAGCCAAGGAGAGCCCCATAGTCTGGAACGTGGTACCTCCCTCAGTCCCAGGTGTCACAGGTTAGAAAGGACATTGACTATCCAGAGGAGAGAAACCAGGAAGGTAGAGGTTTCAAGGTCATAAGGTCATGGGTTCAGAGCTAGGAGAGACCTTCAAGACCACCAAGGCCAACTCTCTCTTCTTACAGATGGGGAAATTGAGGCCCAGAGAAGTGATGAGGATTGCTCAGCTCACAAAAACCTGGGACAGGATTTCAACCCATGTTCTTAACTCCAGGCCTGACATTCCACTCTGCCTCATTGGTTTATATCAAGTAATGTTTAGCCTGGTAGAAAGAAGACAAAGCTCATGGTCATCATTCCATCTGAGATTAGCTCCAGTCTATGCTGTCTGTATCTTGTTTGGACATAGTTGTTGGTGTATTATCTCCCCTCATTAGACTGTGAGATCCATCATCTTTTGCCTTTCTTTGTGTCCTGGCACACAGTAGGTGTTTAACGAATGTTGAGTTGAAGAGCTGTCACCTGGAAGAGCCATTGGCATGGCCCATATGTCGCTCACTAAACCAGACCTAGGAGCATCTCAGGAGGAAAGGGAGGAGAGGGGAGTTTCAAATGGGTCCATTTAATATAAATAGTAGGGAAAGCTCTGTGACAATTAGAACTATCCCAAATTGGACCGGACCACCCAGCTTCTTTAAGCAAAGGGAAATAGTTCTGGTTCAAGGGGTGTGTTGTTCAAATACAAGTTGGCCCAAACAGCCTGGGGGTCTTTTCTAGCTCAGAGATACCAATAATCCTGAGGTAAGAATGAGCTGTCTTCTGAGGACCCACCCAAGTCCAACTCTCTATGTCTCATGTCCCAACAGCCCTTCCAATTCTAATGTTCCTAAAGGTACTTTCGACAACCATCATCACCACAACAAAGAAAGAAGGAAAGAAGCCATTATTATGCACCTACTACATACCAGGCATGGTGGAGTGTGCACCAGTGGTAAGCACTGGAGATTCAAAGGCAGGCAAAAATAATCCCTGCTCTCAAAAGGTTTACAGTCTAAAGGAGGAGACAAGATGCAAAAAACTGTGTTAAAACAAGTTATATACAGAGTGGATGGAAAGTAACCACAAAGGGAAGGCTCTAGCATTACTGGAGATCAGTGGAGGCTTCCTGCAGGAGATGGAATTTGAGTTTAGACCTGAAGGAAACCAGGAATGCCCAAGGGGGAAGATGAGAAGGGAGAACATTCCAAGGATGGGAGCCAGCCAGAGTGGAGAGAACAAGGAAGCCAGGGCAATTGGATCTCTGTTTCATGTTTGAAAGCCCCTCCTAGTACTGATATTCCATGATTCTGAAGACTAAAGAGTCAGACAACTGGGGGTTAACAAGCACACACACACACACACACACACACACACACACACACACACACACACATATCGCCTGTTCACTCACTCTTCTGTAGGATTTGGTCCTTTTGCATGAGAAACTTACCCAACTGAAGCAAACAAAGAGAAGGCACCCATTGGTCCCTGTTCTCCTTGGTGAGAGAAAAGGCGAGCTGACCTGAATAATGAGAATGCATGATCACTGCTCTCCAGACTTTCTTTAGGAGGGCACATTAGTCCCCATTAAAGACCAATCTGCCCTTTATTAACATTTTCATAAGGTTATATAATATTATATTTTAGTCCTGATGGGAACTCCAGTACCCTTCCCCTCCTTTGCCTTATGTAAAGGTTAGAGATCACTCCCTGCCTAGCCAAGAAGCCACTTGTGAACAAGCCAGAACAGGCACTTGAAGGAGGTTCTTTGCCTCTCTGATAAGAAAAATAACACTTTAGGTATTTTGCCCTCAAGCACCTTGTTTTCTCCTTGCCAGGAAGTAAGGGGAAATGACCCAGCTTCCTGCTAGCTCAGACTAGCATGGTAGATTGAGCACAAGACTGGAAATCTGGACCCCAGCATTCTAATTCCATCTCTGTCACTAAGTCCCTGTGGGAGTGTGGGCCACTCACATCACCTTTCCAGAATGCTTTATCTTCCTCTACAAAAAAGCAATGGTTCAGCCATTTCAAACTCTTATGTTCTCTATTCTTAGGCTCTTTCTAGCTCTGTCATTCTATGTTCTAAGTTTTGCCCCAGCTCTAAAGTTTATGTTTTGAGGTTCCTCCCAGTACCAACATTCTGTGGTCTAAGGTCTGTCCCAGCTTTGAAATCTATACTATGAGGCACCTTCCAGCTCTGGTATTCTATGGCGCTAAGAGTCTCTCCCAGCTGTAACATTTTCTCCCCAAAGGTCCTTCTCAGCTCTGACATTGTATAATTGGACAACCACAATTTTTTCTAGCTCCTTTGCTATCATATCCAAGATCAGATTCCCTCATAGACAACACTGCCAAATGGTTCTAGTCAAATTCCATGTTCCATCCTGGGGTTACTTGTTTTGATTTCTCTTCATTGGTAGTGGAGAGAGCACTAGTCTTAGAATCATGACAGACCTCATAAACTTCTAAGATTGGCTTGCTGGGTGGTTCCAACACACTTCCCTGAAAAATCCTTGGTGCAGATTTCTAGGGGCAGAGCCAAGATGGCAGAGTAGAGAAGTACTCATTCCCCTCCAAACAACTTTAAAATAACACCTCAAATTGAATTCTGGAGGGGCAGAGCCAATAAAAGGTCAGAGTGAGACATTCTTCTGGTCCAAGACAACATAGGAGGTTGAAAGAGAGATCTGTGACCTAGGAGAAGGATGCTGGCCCAGAGACCACATAGATGGAACTCCCCGTGGTGGGACTAGGTGGTGGTGACAGAAGTAGCAGCAGCTTTGAAAGTTCTCAAGGTAGAAGTGGTTAGGGGACCTGGAAACTGGTCAGAAAGAGATTACAAGGTAACCCTGTGCTAGTATTGGATGAAATACCAGGAAATATTTGGCAACTCCATTGTTATCTCTACCCACTTCTGGGTCATAGTTCAAGGGAACAGAAGAGCAGTTACAGACAAAAAGGAATGGAAGTCCTGAGAGACAATATGAATTCTGGCCCCAAGGGATCAGGGACCCTGAGGAACCATATGGTTTCTGGTCCCAAAAGAAGAGGGACACTGAAGGAAAGTATGGGTTGCAGTCCAAGGTGATCAGAGGCCCTCCCTAGTAAGGACCAGTGAACAGAACAAGAGAGCAGTGACCACACATTTCCTCAGCTCAAACCACCTTGAAAGCACTAAAAATTTCCAAAACTCCAGAAGAGCCTTTGAAAACAGTATTGCAAAAAACACCTGAAGCTTGAGACAGAGTCCCTTCTCCACATATTCACTAGGAACAGAGCCCAGCATGAATATAAAGTTCCAAATCATGATAAAAAAAAAATGATCAAGCAACAAAAAAGGAAACTTCCCATAAAAAACTACTATGGTGACAGGGAAAATCAAGGTACAAACTCAGAAGACAATCAAGTCAAAATCATCGCAAGCAAAACCTCAAAGAAAAATATGAACTGGACACAAACCCAACAAGAACTCCTGGAAAAAAAAAGCCAAAAAATTATTTTCAAAATTCAAGAAGAGAAGGGGCGGCTAGGTGGCACAGAACACTGACCCTGGAGTCAGGAGGACCTGAGTTCAAATGCAGCCTCAGACACTTAACACAAAAAACTAGCCAGTGACCTTGGGCAAGTCACTTAACCCCAATTGTCCTACCCTCCCCCTCCAAAAAAAAAGCAAAAAAAAAAAATTCAGTAACAGTGGTAGAGAAAAATTAGGTAAAGAAATGAAAACAAAGTAAGAAAAGTATGAAAAGACTATTAACAGCTTGGTAAAAGAGGCATAAAAATTTAATGAAGAAAAGAATTCCTTAAAAAGAAGAACTGGTCAAATGGAAAAGGAGGTATCAAAACTCACTGAAGGAAATAATTCCTTAAAAATTAGAATAAATCAAGTGAAAGCTAATGACTCTAAGAGACATAAAGAAACAATAAACAAAGTCAGGAATTTTTTTTTAAATAGAAGAAAATGTGAAATATCTCAATGGAAAAGTGACTGACCTGGAAAATAGATTGAGGAGTGATAATTTTAGAATTATTGAATTACCTAAAAACCATGATTAAAGGAAGAGTCTAGATCATATTTCAAGAAGTTATCAATGAAAACTGCTCCAATATCCTTGAATCAGAAGGTAAAATAGAAACTGAAAGAACCCACCATCACCATCTGAAGGAGATCCCAAAATGAAAACTCCCAGGAATATCTTAGCCAAATTCCCAAGATCCCAGCATCAAACAGAAAATCCTTCAAGCAACCAGAAAGAAACCATTCAAACACTACTGAGCTACAGTCAGGCTCACATAAGACTTAGCAGATACCATGTTAAAGGAGTTGAAACCTTGGAATAGGAAGAGCTGGGATTACAACCAAGAGTAGTCCACCTAGAAAAACTGAATATAATCTTTCAGGGGGAAAAGTGGATATTTGATGAAATAGAGGACTTTCAAGCAATCCTGATGAAAAGACCAAGGCTGAACAGAAAATGTGACTTTCAAATAAATGGTAAACATGAAAGAAAAATCATAAGAGACTCAATAAGGTTAGACTGCACACATTTCTATATGGGCAGATGATGCTTGTATCTCTAAGAATTTTATCACTATTAGAATATTTAAAAGTATTTTATATAGAAAGAGGATGTAGGAGTGAATTGATTATGTTAAAATAAATGAATAGCTGAGAAGGTGGGGTGAACTGGGAGAAGGGAGAAGGCATATAAAGAACGGGGGAAATTATCTCACATAAAAAAAAGGCTTTCAAGGAAGAAATTTTGCAGTAGAGGAGGAGTGGCAAGCAATGATTGAATCTCTTTTACATTTAAATTGGTTCAAAAAGGGGAACTATACACACACATATACACAATAGGTAATATAAATCCAGGTTACCCAACAGAGAAAGAGGAGATAAAGGGAATAAGAGAAAGAGGGAGTGATAAAAGGGAGGGCAGACAAAAGAAGAAAGTGGCTGGAAGTGAAATAGACTTTAGAAGAGAAATAGGATAAAGAGAGAGACAGAAGAAGAAGCAGAAGAAAATAGGATGGAGGAAAACGCACAGTTGGCAATCAAAACTGTGAGCATAAATGGGATGAACTCACCCATAAAATGGAAGTGAACAGCAGAATGGATTAGAAGCCAGAACACAATAATATGTTGTTTATAAGAAACACCCTTGAAACAGAGAGGCACAGAGAGTTAAAATAAGGGACTGGAGCAGAATCTATTATGATTCAGCTGAAATTTTAAAAAGGCAGAGGTAGCAATCATGATCTCAGACAAAGCAAAAGTAAAAATAGACCTAATAAAAAAGGATAAACAGGGAAGCTACATCTTGCTAAAAGGAATCATAGACAATGAAGTAATAACAATCTAAGCATGTGCTCACCAAATGTCATTGCATCCAAATTCTTAGAGGAAAAGTCAAATTAATTACAGGAGGAAATAGAAAAGTTATATTAGTGGGGGACCTCAACATTCCCCTCTCGGAGCTAGATAAATCTAACCATAAAACAAATAAGAAAAAAGGCAAGGAGAGGAATATAATCTTAGAAAAATTAGATATGATAGACTTCTGGAGAAAAAAATGAATGGGAATAAAAAGGAGTCTACCTTTTCTCAGGTGTTCCTGGCACCTTCACAAAAACTGATCATATCTTAGAGTATAAAAACATAATCAAATGCAAAAAGAAAAAAAAAGCAGAAATATTAAATGCACCCTTTTAAGACCACAAAGCAATAAAAATTACATTAAATGAAGGACTGTGGAAGCATAGACTAAAAGCTAATTGGAAACTAAATAATTGAATACTAAAAAATGAGTGGACCAAAGAACAAATCATAGAAACAATCAATAATTTCATTAAAGAGAATAGCAACAATAAGACAACACTCCAAAATTTGTTGGATAAAGCCAAAGCGTTATTTATATCTCTAATTGCATACATCAATAAAAGAAAAAAAAGTAGATTAACAAATTGGGCATGCATGCAATGAAAAAAAATTTTTTTAAATAAAAAATCTTCAATCAAAAAAACAAAATTGAAATCCAGAAAATCAAAGGAGAGATTAATAAAATTAAAAGTAAAAATACTATTCAACTAGCAAATAATATTAGGAGCTGGTTTTATTGGGGTAGATAAAGGACTGGTTAATTTTATTTTTTAAAAAGGAGAAAACCAAATAGCTAACATCAAAAATGAAAAGGGTGAATGCACCACCAACGAAGATGACATTAAAACAATCGTTAGGAGTTATTTTGTCAAACTATATGCCAGTAAAACTGACAATCTAAGAAAGGGATGAATTTTTACAAACAGATTAACAGAAGAGAAAATAGAATAATTAAATAACTCTGTCTTAGAAAAAGAAATTAAACAAGCCATCAATGAGTTTCCTAAGAAAAAATCCCCAGAACCAGCTAAATTCACAAGTGAATTAAATCAAACATTTAGGGCATAATTAATTCCAATACTACATAAACTATGTGAAAAAAATAGGTAAAGGAGTCCTACCTAATACCTTATATGACACAAATATGGTTTTGATGTGCAAACCAAGGGAACCAAAAACAGAGGGAAAAAAGCTATAGATCAGTTTCCTTAATGAATATCAATGTGAAATTTGAAAATAAAATATTAAGAAGCAGATGACAGCAATACATCACAAAGATCATATACCAGGTGGGATTCATACCAAGAATGCAGGGTTGATTCAATATTAAGAAAGCTATCAGCATAAATAACCACATGTCAACAACAGTAACAACAAAAATCACATGATTATATCAATAGATGCAAAAAAAAAGCATTTGACAAAATACAACACCTAATCCTATTTAAAACACCAGAAAGCTTAGAAATTAATGGAACCTTTCTTAAAACGGCAAGCAGTGTTGTTATTGTTCAGTTGTCCATCATGTCTGATTCTTCATGACCCCACAGACTATGGCAGGAAGGCTCCTCTAATCCTCCACTCTCTCTCAAAGTCTGCCCAAGTCCATGCTCATTCTTTCCATGGCACTATCCTTCCATGTTATCCTCTGCCATCCTTTTCCTTTTTATATTCAATCTTGCCCAATATCAGGGTCTTTTCCAATGAGGTCTTTTCATTATGTGGCCAAAGCAAATACTTTTTTAAAGAGCTTTAGCTCCAGTATTTGACCTTCCAGTGAATAGCCTGAAATAATTTGAGTATTGACTGATTTGATCTCCTTGCTGTACAAGGGACTCTCATAAGTCTTCTCTAGCACCACAATTTGAAGGTGTTGACTCTGTGGCACTTCCTTATAGTCCAACTCTCACAGTCACACATTGCTCCTAGAAAAGCCATAGCTTTGACTACACAGACCTTTGTTAGCAAGGTGATGTCTCTGCTTTTTAGCATGCTGCTCAGATTTTCCATAGTTTGCCTTCCAAGGAATATCTTTTAATTTTATGGCTGCAGTCACCATCTGCAGTGATCCTTGAGCCCAAGAACATGAAATGTGACACTGCTTCCATTCCTTCTCCCTCTATTTTTCAGGAAGTGATGGGACCAGTTGCCAAGATCTTAGTGGGTTTTTTTTATGTTAACCTTCCAGCCAGCTTTTATACTTTCCTCTTTCACTCTCACCAAGAGGCTCCTTAATTCCTCCACTTTTGGTTATCAGAGTGGTATTATCTGTATATCTGCGACCATTGATATTTCTCTCAGCAACCTTAATTTTGGCATTCCAGCCTGGCATTTCACATTATGCATTCTGCACATAAGTTAAATAAATAAGGTGACAATATACAGCCTTATCATTCTCTTTTTCCAACATTAAACTAATCAATTGTTCCATGTTCAGTTGTAATTGTTGCTTCTTGACCCACTTACAGGTTCCTTAATAGACAAGCAAGATGATCTGGTCCTCCCATCTTTTTGAGGACTTGCCACATTTTATTATGATGTACAGAGTCAAAGGCTTAATGTAGTCAAAGAAGCAGAAGTAGATGTTTTCCTGAAATTCCACTGCTTTCCCAGTAAGCGTTGGCAATTTGGCCCCAAGTTCCTCTGCCTCTTCAAAAACTAGCCTGCTCTTCTGGTAATTCTTAGGTTCACACGTCGCTGAAGTCAAGTTTGCAGAATTTTAAGCGTAACCTTGAGGGTCTGTGTAATGTGCTCAGTTGTTTGGTAATCTGAACACTATTTGGCACTGCTCTTTTTAGGATTGGAATGTAAACTGATAAAGACAATCTATCCAAGACAATTCCAAAGGACCCATGTTTGGAAAATGCTATTCATCTCCAGAGAGAGAACTAATGAACTCTGAGGTAAGCTGAAGTATATTCTTTTTTTATTGTTTTATTTTGTTTGAGTTTTCTTTTGCAACATGGCTACTATGGAAATATATCTGGCATGTATCATGCATAATCAAAATCAAAGGGCTTGCCTTCTCAAGGAGGACGAAGAGTTGGGAGGGAGAGAGAATTTGGAGTTCAATTTTTGCAATGATTATATTAAAAAGTATACATGTAATTGGAAAATATTTAATAAAATAAATATAAATAATTCTTTAAAACACACTTTCCTCTCTGAGTCTCAGTTTTTATATCTCTAAAATGAGCATAAATACAACTCTGGTACCTATCAATTGCAAAGAATTGAAAATGAGGATTGTCCAAAGGGCAACGGTGAGGTAGGTAATGGGTAAAGTGGACAGAGTACTGAGTCTGGAGTTGAGAAAATCTGAAGTCAAATCTGGTCTCAGATTCTTACTAGCTGTGTGACCTTGGACAAGTCACTTAATCTCTGCCTCAGTTTCTTCAGCTATAAAATGGAGATAATAATAGCATATGCCTTCTAGATTTGTAAAAATGAAATGGCACACAATGACTAAATAATTTCATGTTCCCTTCCCTTACCACCCAACCCTTCTCTCAACCCTAATCAAGTTGCCACAGATGGCAAAGAAAGATATGCTCAAGAGAAACAATGTCAAGGCTCTATGTCCAAAATAGAAAATATTGAGACCACATAGCAAGAGTCAGAGCTAAATAATAATATCCATGGATTCCACCAGTGTATTCATGATGTCAGAACAAAAGAATGGCCTCTTGTGTAAGGATGAAGTCACAGGGTGGCCAAGAAGAGACAGGTTGCAATCTGCATCATTGAGGCAAGATCCTCAGGAATGAGATCACAGATCCATAGGAATATTGAAGATTCCTAACTCACAGAGTTGATGTAAAGAGTTCATGAGATCATGTCAAAATGGTGCCTGTCAAAATGGACTTGAAGTCAGCAAGACCCAAGTTTAAATCCCACTTCTGACAGCTGTTAGTCATATGACCTCGGGTAAGTTGCTTGACTTTTCTGTGCCTCAGTTTCCAAATCTGTAAAATAAGAAAGTGGGTACTTGATGGTCTCCAAGGTCCCTTTCAGCCTAAATCTTGTATTCTGGGTATGTAAAACACTTCCCTAAAAGTAATGCAAAGAAAATCAGTTATTATTATTCCCAGAAGACAGTAGATAAAGAGAATTTTAAAATTAGGAGAAGAGAGGTTGATTAAAGGAGTAGCAAAGGAGAGAGAAAAGGGTTGGGATAAGAATTGCCACTTCATTCTCCAAGCCTGTAACAAAGGAAGATAAGGTCTGAGATAATGCTACAATATAGAGAGTACGCAATTGTGGAAGAGAGAGAGAGCCCACAATGCAAGGGCTCATTTTTTTTGTTCAGGAAAAGTAGGAGGCCAAGATCTGAGCTGAGGTGGGGCCGGGGTGGGGTGGGGGGAACTTGGGGGGTTGGCTATAGGTGATTTGAGGAGAGAATAGAAGGTTTGGAAGAGGCCCCATGGCAGGATTCCTGTGTTGGTGACTCATGGCTCAGATGGAACCACCGCACCCTCAGGATTCTGGTGTTATGAAAATCCAACTGCTTTCCAGCCATATTAGTGTCAAAAGCAATTAGTATCCCCATGACTCAGGGTCCTGTTTACACTTGTACACAATCATCAGAGGACACAGTTAACACATCCAATGACAGAATCAGTGTCTAAACAGATAAAAAGCAGAATTAGGTGAGTTCAGAACTAGTCAAATGACCAGACGCAAACAAGAATTTTTAATCACTTAATGTCATCTGGGAACGAAGGAGGAGTCCAGGAGTTACTCCAGGAGTGACTGAGGGGTGTCCATTTTGCCCTGGGCCATTTAACATTTATATCAATGCTATAAAGCATAGAGGGTACCCTCTCAAGAGTGCACATAACAACAAGGTAGGAGGGATGGCTGGCACAAGGGAAGAGAAAGTCAAGGGTTCAAGATCTCAAAAGGCTGGAACATTGGATCAAACCCAGTAAAATGCAATCTAGTAGAGTTGAATGTAAAGTCCTACACTTGGGTTCAGAAAGTCAACAAAGCAACTAAAAGATAAGGGAGATATAGCTAGATAATCCGTGGTCTAAGGAAGAGAGGAAAAGGAGGAGGGGTTAGTACAGGGAAAACTCCAAGGGAATCTCTCCATCTACACTGCACTGGCTACTTTTGGTGTAAATTATAGCATCCAGGAAGTGTGAGATTGGCTAGCTAAGTAGATCCAGGAAAAAAGAGCAAAGAGTGGTTTACAGAAAGCATCCAGTAGCCTAGAGGAAAATTGATGGGAGATGATGTGAAGATCTAATGAAATAATGTCAAAATGGAACCCATAGGCACTGGAAGACCTGAGTTAGACCCACTTCTGACACCTATTAGTCATGTGGCCCTGGGTAAATTGCTTGACTTTTCTATGCCTCAGTTTCTTCATCTGAAAAATAAGAAAGTTGAGATAGGCTGTGCTGGAAAATGTCATAGTATGGACCCTCGAGGAATTTACAATTCTTAACAACAATAGAATAAACAAAACCTTAATCTATGGATTTGCTCATTGTCCTTCCCTATATCTAGTATGAATCTCCACCCTAACTGTGCTGATAGAGGTCATATAATACGCTGGATTTGGATTCAAAACACCCAAATTTGAAGCCTGGCTCTGCTCCTCATTCTCTCTGTGTCCTTGGACAAGTCACTTTGATCCCCTTTCTGGTAGTCAGTTTTCTCATATGTAAAAGAGAAACTAAATAGCTTCCGAGGTGCCTATGACTTAATGGCCCAGGATATGTGTGAACAGGATACAGTTATATATCTCACAGCTGAATTTCATGCACATTCCCTAGGCATTCTTCAAATGCCTTTGCACCCCATTCCACAGCAGCCTTGGCCATGCCCCTGAGAGCCCTCTGGAAGAATCTTAGAATCTCAGAATGGGGAGAGAACCGAGAGGCTAATTTTCCCAACCCTGACCATGATGAGAATTCCCTCTTCCGCACCTCCTCTGAGAGGGCGCCCAGTCTTACCTCCAGTGACAGGGAGCCACTGGCCCCCAAGGCTGCCATTGCACCTTAGGATAGCTCCGTAAGAAGTTTTTGTTGACATTAAGCCTAAATTGGATTCTTTGAAATATCTACCAATTACTCCTAATTCTCCCTCTGAGAGCTGGCAAGAAAGTCGAGCCCTCTTCCAGGTGACTACCCGTCATCACCCATCTCTCAAAAGTCCTAGTTCCTTCCAAATCTCAGATCGAGAACTGCCTTCGATACCAAGCTTTTCACGATCCTTCTAGCCGCTACCCCTTCCTCCAAAATCACCTTGTATCTATTACATATGTATAAAATATATGTGCATAACATATTTATTATATATAACGTGTATATGTATGTGTGTATGTTTGTGGGTTGGTACAGAGAGAGAGAAATATATGGATATTGATACTGACTATGTGTGTATGTACATATATATGTACTGGTTGGTGGATATGTGTGTATATGTATACATATATGTAGGTGTGTATGTATATGCATGTGTTTATACATACACATACATGTATGGGGGATCTGGCTTCTCTGTTCTAGAAAGCCCCCCCATATTCCCAAGCCCCACACCCCGTCAGAACAGACATCCTATGGAACCCCATGCTTTTCTTCCAACAGCTTTCTCATGGATTTTTTGTGCTCAGTCTGAAATCTTTGGTTGGTTTATGAGATGTGTCCCACATGATAAATGTACCAGGACTAAATGGTTTCGTGTGATTTCAACCCCAGCTCTACGTGTATATACTCATATATGTAGACATCTCTATGTGTACACATACATGCCTCCTCTGCCTAGACTGTAAGCTTTTTGAAGGGAAGAACTATTCTTTCTCCTCTCATACTGCCTGGCACAGTTTTTAAATTGTTGGTTGATTAATTGACCGATTGAGAGGGGCTGAACAAAATGATCCTTGAGGTTCCTTCAAGATTTCCTCCTCATGATCCCATGAATGGAACAGACGCTGATCGAGTATGTGTAGAAGATGAGACCGTATGGAAGGTGAGGGGCTGAGACAGGAAGAAGGAAGGGGGACAGGGGGAAAGCCACAGTTTGGCAGAGCCTGAGCTCTCTGCCTTCTGGGAGAAGTGCAGACCATCTGAGCTCTGGTGGTTCTCTCCCCCATTCCACTGTCAGACCCACACCGCAGTCCCCGCACAGCCTCTCCTCCACGCTCCTCTTCCCCTTCCTTTCACTCCATGACACAGCCAAAGACAGAGCAACCGTCAAAGGGTGGGATGGTGGGAGAGAAGTGGGGCTCAAGGCTGTTGGAGGAGGAGCTATTTCAAACATCCATCCTGTTCATTCCACAGCAGTGTTTCCTGTGATATCAACCAGTCAGCAGCTTAAACTCCACCCCCCCCCCCAAAAAAATACCACCTGGTTCCCACTACAAGGCAGAGACACATTTCTTTTCTTCTCCTCCTCCTCTCTCCCTCCCAGGTGCACCAAGTTGAAAAGCAGGAAGGGAACCAGCAGGTCATTATGTCCAGGACCCCTTAGAGTCAGACATAGGATATTAGAGTAGGAAGACCACCTAATCCAAAATGCCATTGTACAAAGGAAGAAACTGAGTCCCAGATAGAGGTAGTGACTTGCACAAAGTGCTATAGTAAATCAGTGGCACCCTTCAGTAACATAGTCCTCTGCTCTGTGTTCTTGACTCCCCAAAAGCACCAAGTCTGGCCGCCTGCAGTACCACTTCACAATCTCTTGGGATACTGACCTGGAAGGGAACATAGACATCTTTTAGTCTAACCCTGTTGTTTCACAAAAGAGAAAGTGAGGCCCCAATGGGCCAAGAGATGGGTGATCATCATGGTGAGGGAGAAGGGCCTGGAGGCTGCTCCATGGGAGACAGGGAAGGCATGAAAGTGGTCTTCAAGTGGCTGCCATGAGCAAGAGGAAGAATTTGGTTCTTCTCAGCCCCTGAGGTCAGAATTGTCTCTGGTGGATGTCACAAAGAAATAGATTTTAAAGCAATGCAAGGAAAATTTCCCTAACAAGTAGCACTATCCATGGTAGGAAGGGCAGATAGGGGGTGCTGCAGTGGATGGAGACTGGGCCTGGAGTCAGGAAGACTCATCTTCCTGAGTTCAAATCCAGCCTCCAACATTTACTAGCTGTGTGACTCTGGGCAAGTCACTTAACTCTGCTTGCCTCGGTTTCCTCATCTGTAAAATGAGCAGGAGAAAGAAATGATAAACCCCTCCAGGGTCTCTGTCAAGAAAACCTCAAATGGGGTCATGGAGAGTCAGACGTGACTGAAACCACTGAACAACAAACAGTGGAACAGGTGTCCTTGTGAGGTGGTGAGTTTCCTGTCACTAGAGTTCCACAAGCAAAGGCTGGATTAGCATTTGTTTAGTATTTTGTAGAGAGGGGTTGCTGTTTAGGTACTAGTTGGCCTAAATGACCCCTGAGGTCCCTCCCAAGTCTATGATTCTATGAGGGAACAAACTATTCTCCTGGGCTTTACAAAAATCCCAGGGGAGGAAGAGACCAATCCGTAAACAGGATTAGAAGACAATTCTCCCTATGACTGCATCCATGGTTCTAGCTATCTCTGCCAAGTCTCCTAGACACATGTCCTCAAGAGGGCACCAAATCTGACCAACCAGAACGATTCTAGCTACACTCCAAGAGCATCCTGTCTAGGGCACCAAGGGTAGAGAGAGGATGGAGCCTTGGAGCTAAAAATATGGACCATCTAGGTGAGTGTGAGAGCCTTCCCTCCTGGATGACCACAACCAACTCTGCATTTATGCACATAGCTATTTCCACGTTGTCTCTACCCATTAGAATGTAAGCTCTTTGAAAGCAAACATTTTTGCCTTTGTTGATATCCCAAGGACTTAACATGGTTCCTGGCACTTAGCAGGTGCTTACTAGTTTAACTGACTGCTAATTTAACTACTAGTGTGACCTCAGGAGAGAACCTTAACCACTTGGGACCTCAGTCTCTTTACTTCTTACAGTGATGGGGTTGGATGAGATGTTCTCTGAGGTCCTTTCCAGTTCAGAGTAGCTGTGACCCACCCAGTCTAGTTATAGCTACATGTAGGAATGACCACAGTTGTCACTAGGGGTGAAGTTTACAAAGCAAGGTTTCTGGATTGGGTGATATTACTAACTCTAAGCGGGGGAAAGGGTCAGTAGTGGGGCAGGATTTAGCACTTCCCACAGAGCTGAGCCAGAACATACATCCCCACAGAAAGGAGCCAAAGTGCATGCCCAGCTCAGGAGAAAGTGATCGAATGTCTACCAGTCCAATATCTACTCCCCAGTCAAATGTCTACTCCCATCTTCATCCCCATTTTACAGAGAGGAAAATCAAGTCTCAGAGAGACTAAGGGTGTTCCCTGAAGGGTAAACAGATCTAGGAAACATCAGAGAATGGACTGGAAATTCAGGTCTTTCCAACTCCAAATCCAGCCTTCTTTCTGTTCCTCCATCATGGAGTCAGAGGGTGGGTGTGGGGGTAGGGGTTCTGGTCAATCTCCAGTCATCCTGACCTATGTCTTGCCACTGGACTCCAATGACCCTGGAGGAGAGAGTGAGACTGATGACTTTGCACAGCCCTGACTCACTTAAATCCAATTCACTTGGATCAAGACATCACCCACCCGATGTCATTAGTCCTCTTCAAGAACAAAAGATGAACAACAACAAGCAATGAAGTCAGGACTTGAACCCGGGTCCCCAGGGTCCAGAACCAGCACTCTTTTCTCTGTATATTGCTGACTCTACTTTTCCCAGGAGGCTGGAGGGCACAAGCTTGGGCAGGCCAGATCAGGGACTCGTAAATCCTGAGCCAGGAGGCCCAGACAGCTGTCTGCTGGACTCTCAGAAGCTGTAAAATTTTACTGCATTAAAAGCCCTGCCCATTAGCAGTTTCTCTGGATTAGGGCTTTGGAGCTCACAGCTGGACATTGAAGGCTGTTTATCTATTTCGATGAGAAATCACAGCAGGACAGCCAGACCTCTCCTTCGCCAGCCTGCTTCTCTGCCCTTCCACATCCCCTATCGCCACCCCGCTACACTCTTCTCTCCTGGCAGTAGTCTGCCCTCAGGAAGCTGCCACTCCCAGGCATTCACCAGTAAACCACAGCCCAGCTACCAGGAGAAGATGCCTGATACGACGTATTCCCAGCTGCGTGGCTTTGGACCAACCACGGTATTCTCTGAGCCTTGATTTATGGGAATAATAATGCTTCCAAGATCAACCTCTGCATGTCATAGCCATCTGTGGAGGGAGGCCTGGGGTGAAGTGAACAGACTATATTTGGAGGTTTGGGGTTCTAAGCTCTGCTGCATATGACTGCGTGAGCCTGGACAGGGACAGGAAGCATGGTTCACAAGAAAGGGAACCAGATGCTGTTTGAGTCCTGGCTCAGTACAGGCTTTATGACCTGTGTAACCTGGGCTAGTCACTTAGTTTCAGTTTTTCTTATCTGCAAAATGGAGGTAAATTTTTTCAAGACCTAATTCTGCTGAGGAAGCAGATTGTGAAGGAAAGAAAAGTAGAGTCAGAGACTTCAGGCTTGAATCTTGATTGAACTACTGATAACTATGAGACCTAGGAGAAGTTATATCCCCAAGGGGAAGCGATGAAAACAGTCCAAATCAGGATAGAGGTTCTGGGTTCAAATGACAAAATGGCCTACATTCACTTCCAGCTCAAAATCGACCAGCCTATGATACCTCTCTGGGACTCAGTTTCCTCATCTGTAAAAAGGGAAGGATTGATCGAGATGGTCTCCTCTGTTGTTTTCAACCCTGACACCTGTGAGCCTGAGCTCTGGCCAGCAACAAGGGTGTTAGCCGGAGGCGCTGATGCAGGAGAAGCTATAAAGTTCTAGGCCAGCCCAGCTCCTGGCCACCTGACTTGGCTGAAACTGGCTTCTGGCTCCTCTAGGCTGCCCATTGGCAAGCAGGGCCTGACTGAGGACAGAAATGAGGGAAGCTCAGAGAAATGGGTATCACAGAGGAACTTGGCAACGCTTGTTGACAACATGGCATGGGAGAAAGGGCCCTGGATGGGAGCCCAAGAGGCTGCTCTGCTGATAATGTGCTGTGTGGCCTTGGCCAAGCTGCTCACCTTCTCTGGGCATCAATCTCGTTACTTGTTAAAGGGTGGGGGTGAGGCTAGGTAATCTCTGAGGCCCCTTCTGCCTCTAATTCCCTCAGAGAACAACTCTCTGATCAGATTACTTCATGCTATGAGAAACATATCTTTGAGCACAGACAACGAAGGGATTTTCTTTGTGTGACTAAGTCTCTTAATTATGAGTATCTTCTTTTTCATGGCTTATTTTTAACATTCAATGGGGAAGGAGAAAAGTGGGAGGGAGGGAAAGAAAATAAATGCCTATTAATATTTTTAAATTTAAAAGAAATTTTAAAAGAAAGATGAGTTTAAATTAATTCATGCTAAAGTGTGAATGGTTGAAAAATGTTTAGTCCATTACATATTCCTGAGGTAATTGACTGCATCAGTCCCTAATCTTTGAAAGCCAGACTTTTCAGGGACCAGGAAGTTGCTGCACAGGATCCACCTTTCCACATTCTGGCTACACACTCTAGTTTGGCCCTCGTGAGTTTTCACAACTGATGTATACAACCATTGCGTGGAAGACTGAGAAATTCTTTACCATTGAAAAGCTGTCTTCATACTCAAAAACTTTGGGAAGTACAAAACTGATGCATGAAGAGATTCTCAGGCCTTTACTGAAGTGGAAGAAGAAAGCACTAACTCTTCCTCTCTTCCCACAGGGGCCAACAAATTCTTATCTGACAGCCCCTCTTCTAAGGCCCCTCTAAGGCCCCTCCCAGCCCTGACATCCCCTGTTCTAAGGCCCTTCCCAGCTCTGACATCCCCTGTTCTAAGGCCCCTCCCAACCCTGACATCCCCTTTTCTAAGGCTTTTCCTAGTCCTGACATCCCCTGTGCTCAGGTCCCATCTAGCTTTAATAATTGGTGACTTTGCATGTAGAATAATACCAAAGATTGAAGCAGCCTCAGAACATGTCAGAATGGGCAGAGACCTTAAGATCATATAATTTAACCCCTTCATTTCACAAGTGGGGAAACTAAAGCCCAGAGAAGCAATCGATTCACTCAACCAGAATCATGTAGTTAGTGAGAGGTGAAAATGGGTAGTGATGCTTAGAGCTCTAACTGCCCACCCAGTGCTGGGCCTTCTCAACCTTTGTGCCTTAACACACACAGGCTGCGTTTGGAGCTCTTAGGCCAGAATGTCCCTTAGGCTCTAATATGCCAGGCCACAGCTCTTGGTCTTTTAACATGGTGGAGAAAGAGAGAGACAGAGAGAGACAGAGAAACAGAGAGACAGGGAGACAGACAGAGACAGAGACAGACAGAGAAGGAGAGAGAGAGAAACAGAGAGACAGAGACAGAGAGAGACAGAGAGACAGAGACAGAGACAGCAAGAAGGAGAAAGAGACGGAGACAGAGACAGAGAGAAGGAGAAAGAGACAGAGAGAGAAGAAAGGAAGGATAAAGAAAGAGAAAAATGAGAGAGAGGGAAGAAAAGAAAAAGATGGAAAAATAAAGAGAAAAAGAAAGAAGAAAAGAAGGAGAGAAAGAAGGAAGAAAGAAAAAAGGAAGGAAAGACAAAGAAGGAAAGAAAAAGAAAAGAGGAAGGAAGGAGAAGAAAAACAGGGAAGGGAAGGGAAGGGACACTTTTTCTGGAATAAAAAAATGATGCCTTGGAAGAACTGTGCCCATCTTTAGGTTACAGATCCCGGGATCTCAGCATCAGGAGGGCCCTCACAAGTTCTCCAGTCTGTCCTGTACCTTCTTCAATATCCATGTCGATAGCCGTCATGGAGACCAAAGCCTCCCCTGGCTGACCTGCAGGGCCCAGAACTTCACCCCCTTCCATGGTGGCTCATTCACCTTTTGGAGTGCTCCCATTCCCCTGACATTAAACGGAAATCGATCCCGTGGCCACAGCATCCTTTCTCCCTCGTCCATCCAGTGAGGTCCCTTGGCTGACTTTCTCACCTCCACCTCTCAGCATCCCCGGCTCCTTCAAAGCTGGCTCCAAAGGAGGCCTTTCCAGAACCCACCAGCAGCTAATGCCAACTCCTTCTCCTTCCCTCATATAATCTGTTTTCCTTTAGATCCAGTTTGAATTTCCATAAATATGTACATATGGCGTTTTCCCCAAATTAAGTGTAAGCATCTTGAGAGCAGAGACTGCTCCATTGGTTTGTTTGCTTTTGTCTCTGTGGCCACATTGTCCAGTCCAGTTGGAATATATTAAAATTAATAGTAACAATAATAATTAGACAACATTTATACACCCTCCAACATGCTAGGCTCTGTGCTGAGCAATTTCACAATTATTACCTCCTTTGACCCTCTCAACAAGCCTGGGAGGTAAATACTGATATTATCCCCATTTTATAGCTGAGAAAACTAAGGCAGACAGAGGTAAAATGACTGGTCCAGGGCCACACAGCTAGGGAGTTATCTGAATTCAGATTTGAACTCCGGTCTTCTTGACTCCAAGCTAGCTGATCTCTACTATTCATATGACAAATGCTTGTTTGTTAGCTGGTGGATTAACCTATCTAGACATCTGGAGGGAGCTACCAATCCTCCCTGATCTCCACTAGGGCTGTCTGAGGATCTGTCAGCCCACAGCCAACCAAACTCAGCCCTCTGCCAATGGATAACAGAGTTCTCCTGGGATATTCTGAGAAATTAGAGTCCTTTCTGGTACTGGGCTCTTCCTCCACAGAAATAAATATTTAACAACCGGTCTGGAGGTGGGGGGATGTACCTATAACACAATTTTAAATTTAATTTGCATAACTAATGGTTTTTTCCAACATTTTCTCAAGTCTAGATAATCAACAAAGTAAATCGAGCCCTGGTGTGCAGTATTTACTGATTTCTGAGGTGAAATGCTCATGCTGAAAATTCAACGATCAGCTCTGTCAGCCAGGGGTAATATGGAAGCCACCAAGAAAGGGAGGGAATCCTGACTCCCATCTGGCAGATTAGACTTGACAAGAGTTTTGGCAGCAGTCTCCGGAATGTTGTTAGAGAAGCCCTGGGGCATGTCCTTGTGCAGGTGGACAGCTCCCGTGTACCTTTTCTCACCTGGAGGTGTACTTCCTGTGACTCTTGGCTGGGCTCCCTCACCCAAGGAGAGGAAGCACCACTCCTCCCAG
Source organism: Pseudochirops cupreus (assembly GCA_028627135.1). Lineage (NCBI taxonomy): Eukaryota > Metazoa > Chordata > Mammalia > Diprotodontia > Pseudocheiridae > Pseudochirops > Pseudochirops cupreus. The sequence continues at coordinate 579,562,257 of CM053580.1, forward strand.
AAGGACCATGATTTCTGGCAGGAATTGAGTACAATTGGGTCTAATTCTGAATCTTCCTCCAGGGTGAGAGACTCTCACACACAGGGAAACAAAGGTAGTATCTATCACAAGAGCAATTGATTCCACAGGTGTGGGTTTATCCTTTCTGGAAGAGGACCATGACACCAGGGAGATGGTGACATGACTTGCAATTGACTGATTTGAGTGAGGGAGAGCTGTGCAAAGGAACAAGCCTCACTTTCTCCCCTCAATTTCTCCTCCAGAGCCATCTGGCTTCAGTGACCAGATATTGATCAGGACACCTGGAGACAGCTTGGGATGCAGACCGATTCCATAGGGGATAGATCACATGCTGGATTTGGAATCAGGGAAACCTGGGTTTGAATCCTGTTTCAGACACTATTTATGTGATCCTGGTCAAATAATTTCACCTCTCTCAACCTCAGTTTCCCCATCTGTAATATGGTGCTATATACACTGCCACCACCTACCTGCCCTCATTCTAAAGTGGTCCCAGCTCTGACATCCCCTGTTCTAAGGCCCCTCCCAGCCCTGATATCCCCTGTTCTAAGGCCCCTCCCAGCCCTGACATTCCCTGTTCTCAGACCCCTCTCAGCCCTGACATCCCCTGTTCTAAGAGCCCTCCCATCTTTGACTTTCTCTACAATCTAAGTTCTCACATTAGGATCCACCTTGGACATCCCATTCACAGTTATATGACCTGCCCCTGGCTCTTCCCTCTAATTCGCTCTGGGTGGGACCAGATACCTTTAGTCTGCAAAACTCTTTGCTCTGAGCTTAATACCTCAGGCTATTTGTCACTCCCCGGAGAAGGAAGGAGAAAACATGTCCAGGGCTGCCAGAAACCAGCCAAGGAGACTCGCAGGCAGCCGATAACTTTTTCTTTGGAAATTGCTTTCGATCTGCCCTCTCAAGACTTTTTTTTTCCTTTCCAGTAAATATCCCCGAGAGATGTTTAAGGGCCCAGCTCAGCTTTAAATAAAGGAGTGGGCTGTGTGTGCAGCATGTACTCACATTACTTTTGTGTGTGGGAACTCATGGACAAATGTCTGGTTTCAGTATGTTAAACTTGCATTGTACACCTAGATACACGTCCTATACATATGGGAGTATATGTATGCATGAAGACTGTGCTATACAATCATACATGTGTGAATAATGCCCTGCTTTCTTTATTGCTCTAAGAATTACAAGCACTGCCTTCAGGATGCCCTTTGGGGCAGCTATTAACCAGAAATATTGTCCCCATTTTACAGAGGAATAAAGCAAGGTCTAGAGCTCTTCTCTTTTCGTATTTGCCCAAGGTCACACAGCTTCTGTGCCAGTACTGGAGTCTGGATTGGAACACAGGTCTACATTTCCCAGAACCTGGCACTCTTTCCTTGACAACACATTGTTTCTCTATGAGACATGTTCAGGCCAGCTGCACATGGTGAGTACACATGCAGAAAAGGGCACATTCAGGCACAAACATGCACATTTTTTTTTCTCTGCCCTTTCCTACTTTGCAACAACCTTCTGAAGCATCATCTCACAAAGTCCCATTTTCCAGATGAGGAAAATGAGCCTCAGAAGAGTGACTTACCCAGGGATTTGAACTAGGGTCTTCCCTCTGTGCAGCTAAGCAGTACTGTGAGTAGAGCGTGAGGAATGGAGTCAGGAAGACCCATCTTTGTGGATTCAAATATGGCCTCAGACATTTACTAGCAAGTCTGGTTGCCTCAGTTTCCTCACCTGTAAGCTGGGCTGGAGAAGGAAATGGCATGTCATTCCAGTATCGTTGCCATATGGGGTCACGGAGATTCGGACCTCCAGGACAACACGGACAAACCAAGCTTCTGGCCACCATTGGGAGGTTCTTCCCACCACAGCCAAGCTGCCGCCCATTTCTCCTTCACAGGCATCTCTGCAAGGATGCGTGTGTGACTGTGGTTAGCCGTGAGCTGGCCCTCCTGCAGAGCGCGTGTTTGGCGTGCTTGCCCGCGTGCATGCCTGTGTTTTTATGGCTCCGTGGGCCACTACCCATGGGTAGTTGGCGTGTTTGTATACATGTGCCTGTAGATTTGCTCATGTCTCGATGTGGGCACCCACGTATTGTACTAAAAGCATCCACAGAGAGCCTCCCCTCCCCCACACACACATGTATAATCGGGGTGGGGGGAATGGGTGCTTTGGCCAACACGGGGCAGCCTTGGGGGTCTGCTCTGCCGCTCGGCCCCGAAGGGCTCCCTCCGGGCCCCGGACTGCTGTCCAGCACCTCTGCCCGCAGCCCCGACGCCCGCCAGCCAGCGCATTATTTACCTTGTTAATTTCGGAGGGAGGCGTTTTAATTGCTTTAAATTACTGCTGGAAAAACTGGAGTGGTCAACAATCAATCAGGCTGATTTACAAGCCCGCGCCCACCCGCGGGGAGCCAGCCATCAGCCGCCACCGCCAGATCGGTTATTGATGAACTTTGCGGGACCCACTAATTAACTCGGAGCACACACATGGCCGGGCAGGGCCACTGCTGGGGAGAGATCGTAATGGGAGCAGTAGGGGGCAAAATATCACCGCCCCCCTTGCATTTCCACCGCCCACAACCGGCTGGCTGCCTCTGCAATTCCGAGCTGAGAATCATGGCAGCCTCAGAGGCTCTGGGATCGCGTAACATCTGAGCCTCAGTTTCCCACTTTGGAAAAACAAATAAAACCAGTAGCTTTCTCGGGGTCGTTGCAATCTCAAAGGAAGTAAGGTAGGAGGAAAAAGTACTCCTCAGAGACGTTTCAGTTAATAATAATTAGGGCTTAGAGACCGTCTAAGCAAAACCTCTCAGATGTAGAAACAGGCAGGGAAATTCCCAGGATTTGCCACCTTCTCCTTAGCGTACTTGGCAGGCTGGTGAAAATCTGTTTCCGTTTTTTTTTTCTGGACTTCTCTCTGTCCCCCAGATTTCTCGCTGTTCTCCCATCTCCATGCCTATGGACTGGGGGCTCCCTATGCCTGGAATGCACTTGCATATCAGAATTCCTCATCTCTTTCCAGGATCCACCCCACCTTCTCCTTAAAGCCTACTACCCACCCTTACCTAAGCACTCTCTAATCCCTTACCTTTATTGTATCCCCATCCCCTAACACATAGTAGGTAATTAATAAATGCATTTCTTTCCTCCCTCTCTAGGAAGCACCTACTATGTGCTAGGGAGGCAAAGAAAAGTAACAGATACTCCCTATTCTCAAGAAGCTCACAATCTAATACAGCCTCTAACTGCTGTGGATTCCACGGGAATAGGAGCTGGACCTGTGATTTGAAAGGCATAGGGAATGCCTGGATGAGGCAAATCTATGAGCGTTCCACAATTTAGAGAGTTGCCTGGCACAGCCAGTGTGTGCCATAAGGAGGATTTGATCCCAGGGTGTCAGTGCCTGGCACATGGAAGGTGTTTAATAGATGCTGACTGATTGATTCACTCAGAGGTTGGCTAGCAATCAACTACCCACCCCAGTATTTTCTCTGTTTTCTATTTCTTCTGATTCATCCATTGGTTCTCTGAAAATGAAGGACAGACAACAACAACAATTCAGTATGTGTTCATTCAGAATAAGCTCATGCATAGACGTGATCTCTCCTAGTGGATAGAATGTAACACTTTGCAGGGATTGTTACATTTTGTTGTATGCATAGTCACAGAATCTAGCAGAGGGCCTGACACTAGGTAGGAGCTCAGTAAGTGTCTACTGACTCATCTTGTCCTTGTCTAAAGAATAAGTACTTTGAGGACAAGAGTTATAGGATGATAGGATTGTTGATTTGGAGATGCCAAGAACCTCAGAGCCTCGGAGGGCCTCATTTCTCCCCGGTTTACTTATAGGAAAACTGAAACTCTTAATTGACTTGTCCACGGACACTCAGAGAGAAGGAAGGGCAGTAAGGCCATGGTCGGGGCATGAACCAATGGCACAAAGAATTAAGACATCTGATGGTCTTTCTGCCCCAGGTGTCTCCTCACATCAGTCCATCCTCCCCACTCAGCTGCCAAAGTGAGCTGTTCTAAAGTACAGGTATGATCACGTCAGTCCCATGCCTCATCCAATAAACTCCCAATTACCAGCAGAATGAAATATTTTATATGTGTGTGTGTGTGTATGTATGTGTGTATATGTATATATGTGTGTGTATATATGTATATGTGTGTATGTGTATATATGTGTGTGTATGTATATATGTGTGTATATATGTATGTATATGTATATGTGTATGTGTATATGTGTGTATATATGTATGTGTGTATGTATATATGTGTGTGTATATGTATGTGTGTATATGTATATGTGTGTATATGTATATGTGTGTATATGTATATGTGTGTATATATGTATATGTATATGTGTATATGTATATGTGTGTATATATGTATATATGTGTGTGTATATATGTATATGTGTGTATATATGCATATGTGTGTATATGTATATGTGTGTATATGTATATGTGTGTATATATGTATATATGTGTGTATATATGTATATGTGTGTATATGTATATATGTGTATATATGCATATGTGTGTATATGTATATGTGTGTATATATGTATATATGTGTATATGTGTGTATATGTATATGTGTATATATACATGTATATGTGTATATATACATGTATATACACATATATACATATATATAGAAAATATAAAAGCATTTGACTTTCAAAGCCCTCCGTAATTTTGCCCCCTCCTCTTTCCATCTTCTTACTCCACTTCATACACTTTGCCATCCAGCAAAACTGGCCTTCTTTGCAGTTCCTCACACACAACACTCCCTCTCCAGACTCCATGCTTTTGCACTGGCAGTATCCCATGCCTGAAACTCTCTCCTTCTTCATCTCCTCCTGACTTCCCCCAGATTCCTTCAGGACTCAATTAAAAGCCACCCTCCCCAGGAAGCCTTTCCTGACCCCCTTGGTCTCAGTGCTTCCCCCCAGTTTACCCCATATAAACACAGCACATACATAGGTGTTTGCCTGTTGCTTTCCCCTTTAGAATGTGAGACCCTGGAGAGCAGGCACTGCCTTCTGCCTTCCTTTGTACCTCCAGAATTGAACAGAGGGCCTGGCACATAGGAAGCCTTTAATGAATGTTTGTTAACCGACAGACTGACTGTCCTGAGCATTCTCAGCACTTAGCACAGAGCCTGGAACGTAGCAGGTACTGGATGAATATTTACTGAATGAATGAATGAGGGATAACAAACCATACCATGGGGCTTCAGAGGAGGGTGATCCCTTGCAACAAGGGAAAAGAGAATGTGGGGAAACCAAGGAACGCTTCACGGAGGATGTGGCGTTTGAGTTGGGCTTGGGAGACTGGGCAGAATTCCCAGCTGTGAAATCCTATGATTCGATCAGTCTCCCACCCCTCCCTCTGTGCCATCTTGATCAAGGAGCCACAGGCGCTGGTTTAATCCGGATGCAGACCAAGCCCTCGGAGTTGGAGCCAATTCAATTAACTTGCCAATGGATTGGCTGCATCTCCAGCTGGGTCCGTTGCCAGGGGCCCCGGTGGATTTGTGACTGCAGGTAGGAAGCTGGAAACAGCCCAAGCCAATATCAGGGTGAGGTTGACTGAGCTTGGAGGGCCCTTCTATCACAACATTAGGGTTAGATGGGCACCCAGGCATTTCTATCCTGAGTCCCTGGAATCCTCAGAAGCAGTAACATGGAGCATATACAGGGCATCATGGTGTAGTAACAAATATTAGACTCTTTGGGGAAGATGCTTACAAGGAGTTCTGATCTTAGCCCTTTTGTGCCTCAGTTTCCTTATCTGTAAAATAAGAGGGATGGCCTAGGTGATGTCTAAGGTGTATTCTAGCTCTAAGGTATTGAACTACAGGCTTCTGAGGTCCCTGATTGCACTCTAGATCAACAATCTATGAAGGGGATGAAATCTGCACACCCCTCATAGAACCATCCACACCAATAAAATCTGACATCTTGAATATCCAAAGTTAAATTCCTCTGGAAAGCTCCTCTTAGTCCCAAGGCAGGCTTGGAGTCCTTGCCACCCCCCTCCCACTCTCCCCTCTGCCTCCTAGAATTACCAGGTGCCTTCAAGGTTCAGTCATGTGTCCCTCCACCTACCCCTTCCATGGGGAAGACTTCCCTGATTCCCCCAAGTTGTTAAGACTTTTCGAGGAGAGGGACACAGAGAGTCATGGACATACTTATATGTGTTCCACTGTATTCCTCCAGCAGAATGTAAGCTCCTGGAGGACAGGAATTCAGTTTTGGCTTTGTCTTTATATAGCCAGGACTAACAGTGCCTGGCATATAGAGGGCCCTTCATTATTACGGTGCTTCTCCCTCCTGCTGGAGGCTGCTGGGTGGTACAGTGGTTAGACTGTGGATAGAGATAGGGTCTAGAGACATAAGTTCAAATTCAACCTCAGACCCTTCTAACTGAGTGATCCCAGCTGGGCAAATCACTTCAGCCTCTGTTTGCTTTATTTTCCTCATCTGTAAAATGAGGATAACAGAGAATCACTGAAACAATATTTGTAAAGGGCTTAGCCTAGTGTCTCCCACACAGTAGGTGGTGCAGTGGATAGAGTTAGGAAGTCCAGAAGACTCATCTTCCTGAGTTCAAATCCAGCCTCAGACACACACAAGCTGTGTGACCCTGGGCACGTCACTTCACTCTGCCTCAGTTTCCTCATCTGTCAAATGCGCTGGAGAAGGAAATGGCAAACCACTGCAGTACCACTGCTGAGAAAACCCCAGATGGGGTCACAAAGAGTCAGACACAACCGAGATGACTGAATAACACCATATTTCCTTTCTCTCCTTGCAGTAAAATGCAAACTCCCGAAGGGCAGGCGTTACTTCATTTTTGTGTTTGTAGCTCATTCAGAGAGCATCTATTAAGTACCTGCTCTGTGCCAAGCCTGTGCTAAGCTCTAGAATTTAGGATTAGGGTTAGGGTTAAGTGCTGGCCATCCCCAGCTCCCAGTGCAGTGTCTGACGGTTCCTTTTGATATCACCTTCCAGGTGATTTCATTGTAACTCCTAATATAAAAACATAGAGCAACACAGAGATGCTCTCCTATCTTAGAGGGCCACTGAGAAGTTAAGTGACTTGTCCAGGGTCACCTATCAGAGGCAGAGCTTCCATCAGGGTGATCTTCCTCACTCTGGGGAAGGGAAGCTGTCTGTCCATATTGTCTTTGGCCACATACGTAGCAGACCTGTCATAAAGACTTTATCCAGCCAAATTCATCCCTCTACAGATTAGAAAGCTTAGTCTTTTTGGCCTCCTCAGGGTTGCCAGAAGTTTCAGAGCCCAGTAGAAAGCATCCCAGCCTCCCTGTGGAGGCAGGTTGCCCTGGGGGTCTCAGTGGCAGCCCAACTCAAGTCAGGCCACAGCTCTCAGAAGCTCTCAGCTGGCGCCTTCACAGCCCCCTGCCCATGTCTGGCTGCCCAGGGGACTCTGACAGGGGAGGGGCTTCTGTCGGAGCCTTCTTGGGGGGTTGCATAACGTGGGCAGGTAATACGCCGTCTCTGCTGTAACAGGAACATAATAGGAAGGAAAATGAATTCAAATGTCATTCCTCACAATAAGAAAAAAAATTATTCTTAGCACATGAAGAATATGGTGGGGAAGAAAGGATTGAGTTCTCAATGAATCACCAGCCCCCCACCCCACCCTCCATCACTGAGGAGATGTCGGAATCACAGTCACTCCTTGGGACCATCAGCCTCAGAAAAGAAGCCATAATCAGGAGAGCTATTTTTACATTTGAGTGTGTGTGTGTGTGTGTGTGTGTGTGTGTGTGTGTGTGTGTGTGTGTGTGTGTGTAAACCTGGTCGATTACCACACCTGAAAGTTCTACAGGAAACACAGTTGGCTAAAAATACAAGCAGATGTAAAATGTTATTCAATAAACTAATTCATTCTGAGACCTTGGGGAGTCACTTCTGTAAAGCAGATAGACCTTGGTCTCCTCATCTCTGAAGGGGAGGGGTCAGTCTAGATCAGGGACTCCTCTCTTTGGACCCTGCTGGCAGTCCTGGGAAATCTATGGACTCCTTTTCAGAATTATATTTTTGAATGCATACCATTACAATAGAACAGATAACAAAGAAAACCAATTATGTTGAAATGCACGTTTCAATATATTGAAATTATTCCCTCCCAAAATTTTTAACCCAATGACTTTTGAACTTTGTGTTTAATATCTCTTTGTCTGGATCAGTGGTTCTAAACATATGGGTTATATGTTCAATGTGTAACAATGAAAATACATCCTGCATATCAGATAGATTCATAACAGTAGCAAAATTACAATTATGAAGTAGCAACAAAAATAATTTTATGGCTGGGGGTCACTGGTCTAGACGGTCCCCAAAATTCCTTCCAGCATTAACATTGTATGTTCTAATGTTCCTCTCAGTTCTGGTATGTTCTCTTTTCTAAGGACCTCTTAGCATCAACGTTTCGTGTTCAATGCACTAAGAACCCTCCCAGCAATGACAATATTCTATGCACTAAGAACCCTCCCAGCAATGAAGAATCCTTCCAATTTTGACATTCCACGTTCAGCGTCCCTCTGAGGCTGCTCCCGGTTTTGGCCTGGATGATACGTATTGTCTTTTGTCTGGTTTTGTATCTCCAGTGCTTAGCACACCCAGTGTCAGTCGCATAGTAGGCGCTTAACACTTAGGACTGACTGACTGACCCGGAAATTCTCTTGTCCCAAGGCCTCTCCCAGTTCTGCCATTCTAAATTCTAAGGTTCCCCTCAACATTGACATTCTAAGCTCTAAACTCCCTCCAAATGCTGACATTCTGACCTCTGTTTCTTAATTTGGGACAGCTCAAAATTCAGCTTCTGAAGAAAGTCATTCATGGTCCCCTCCAGCTTCAAAGGCCTTCCCATTTCAGATTACCTTGATCTAACTCATTTTATATGTTGTATTTGTTGTACTCGAGTCATTTCAGTCATGTCCAACTCTCTATGACCCTATTCTTGGCAAAGATACTGGAGCGGTTTGCCATTTCCATCTGTAGCTCATTTTATAGATAAGGAAACTAAGGCAAACAGAGTTAAGTGACTTAAGTCACACAGCTAGGAAATGTCTGAGCCCAGACTTGAACTCAGGCCCTCTCTGACTCCAGGGCCATTGTTCCATCCACTGTACCACCTAACTGCTAGCTACTCAAGTTTGGTTTCCTTATTAGAATGTAAGCTTCTTGAGGGTAGGGCCTGGGTTTTTTGTTTGGATTTGTTTATTTTGGGTTTTTTGCCTTTCCTTGATAAATCCCCAGGATTTATCATAGTGTCTAATACAGAGTAAACAATAAATGCCGGTTGACTGACTGACTGATTGATATTCCATCTTCTAAGACCCCTCTCAGTTCTGACTTTCTATGATTCTATGTCACTGATGGTTCAGGCGAGAGGGTCCCAGTCACTGCCTCGAGAATGAAAGCCCTTGTAATAATACTGACACACCAAGAGTTATCCTCCCAACCGTCGGGTTCACCTCTCCCATGAGCACATCAGCACCGAATAGCGTCTCAGATGCCCATTCTCTGGAATGATAAGGAAGTGAGATATCGGGTAAGAAAGCTGTCATGCTAACAATTCAATCCTAATCAATTTTCTTGGTGAGGTGGAGAGAGAATTTTACACAACACTGGTCTAGGCTATGAAAATAATCCAAGGAGAGACTTAATATGGTCCCTGACTCAAGAGGGTCTCACGGGAGGCATAGGACACATATGGAAGCAACGATAATTTAAATGCAATGGATGTGTTCGAAAGATAGGCATCACGGGCCAGCTAAATGGAGCATTATTCAAATGTTAAGACTTAGAGTCCCGAAGACCTGAGTTCAAATCCCACCTCAGACATTTACATAGTTGTATGGTCCTGGGAAAGTCCCTTAACTTCTAGTAGTCTTAGCTTCTTGGTGACCTCAAGGGGTTGTTATAAGGATTAAAGTGTTCTATAAAGTACTTCACAAATCCTCAAGTTATACATAGAAATACATATATATGAATATGTTTATATTATGTATTATGCTTTCGATATAATTAAATATATCATATTTTATAGCATCTATATGCTAATGATGATGATGTTAGTACCAAGAAGGGAGAAACTGCTTATGACTATCCTAAATGCAAAGAAGATGTAAATGACTGATAATCTTCTTTTAAAAAATTATCGAGGGGCGGAGCCAAGATGGCAGCGTAGCAGCAGCAACATATCGCAGCTCTCACATAGCCACCCCAAAATACCCATAAAATAGGACTCTAAATCAATCCTAGAACTCCAAAACACACACAAAGATACTTCCCACTAAAGTCAGCTCGGCTACGAGGAACCATATCAGCACTGCGAACTGAAACCAGCCTGGCCTGAAGCCACAGCTGTGCCCTGGGGGCGGCTGGACGAGAGGAGCCGAGGAGCTTCAGGTTAGTGGATTAGCGGCAGCTGTGAATGGGAATTGTGAAAGGGGGAGATAAGCAGTCCAGCCAGAAGGCCTCCAGAGCAGAAAAGCCAAAGGCAGAGGTTTTGCACCCGCCTCAGCATTGCAGCTTCCCACCCTGGCCTGCAGGCAGCAGGGGGACTGAGTGATTGTTGTCAGGCCAGGGCTCTCGCATTGAGCGGGCCTGGACGGATCGCCGTCTTGGGCCTCGGTCTTGGAGTCCTCGCTATCCAGTCAGCCGGAAGTATATAGGAAGAGTTCCCAGCCTCTCCCTAAGAGCTACGGCAGCCGGGAGGACCCCAGCGATTTGGGACAGAGCTTTCCCTTCTGGAAGCAGAGCCCCACAGAGATTTAAAAAAAAAATCACGGTCTGAAGAACCATGAGTAAGAATAAGCATAAGAAGCAAAGT
>CM053580.1:579573659-579595203 GCA_028627135.1 Pseudochirops cupreus
AAGGAAGGGAGGAAGGGGGGAGGGAGGGGGGAGGAAGGAAGGAAGGAAGGACAAAAGGAAGGGAGGGAGGGAAAGAAAGAGGTAATGAAAGAGGAAAGAAAGGAGGAAAGGGAGAGAGGGGGGAAGGAGAAAAAAGAAGGAAAGGAAAGAGGAAAGGAAGGAAAAAGGAAAGGAAGGAAACAAAGAAAGAAGAAAGAAAGAAAGGAAGAAGGGAAGGAAGGAAGGGAGAGAGGGAAGAAGAAAGGAATGAAAGATGGAGGGAGGAAAGAAACAAGGGAAGGAAGGGAAAAAAGTCAAGAGAGAGACGTGTGTTCCCAGGCCTCAAACCCCACATACACATAACAGGCCTGAGGCACTGAGTCCACCACAGACATGGACATTCCCACCCCCACTCAAAGCATCCCCTGAGAGCTAGGCTGCCTCTCTCTCCCTGTGGCCAAAGGAAAAGAGTCAGCCAGCTCCCCTCCCACTCCCCTTTTCAGAGATGGGCAAAAGGAGGAGGAAACAAAAAAACGTAAGGAATTTGAATGCTGAGAAAGCCTCCAATCCCTGAGACGGGGAGCCACATTCCAGATGTGTATGACCTTCAAGCTGCCAGAAACCTGAGGCCCCAGCCATCAGAACAGATGGAGACGGAGAGGATTTGAGCCTGAAGCTGGCATCCCTCTTCCATTGCTGGGGACGCCAAAGGAAAGGACCATTGCAAAAATCCCAATTTTAGAGTAGAAAGAGATCTTGAGGGGCGGTGAGATGGCATAGTGAGTAGAGCAGCGGCCCTGGAGTCAAGAGGACCTAAGTTCCAATCTGGCCTCAGACACTGGACACTTACTAGCCGTGTGACCTTGGGCAAGTCACTGAACCCCAATTGCCCCACATTCCCACCTGCAAGACAGAGAGAGAGAGAGAGAGAGAGAGAGAGAGAGAGAGAGAAAGACAGAGACAGAGAGACAGAGACAGAGAGACAGAGAGAGAGGGAGAGAGAGATCTTGGCTGCTGGTGGAACAGTGAAGAGAGCTCTGGATTCTGGCCACAGTGTCCAGAATTTAATTCATGCTTCAGACACTTATTATGTGACCCTGGGTATGTCATTTAACCTCTCTTTGCCTCAGTTTCCTAATCTGCAAAATGGGGATGATAACAGCTCCTACTTTGCAGGATTGTTGTGAAGATCAAAGGAGACAAAATGTACAACTTGACAGATCTTAATTTGCTATATAAATTGCTGTTTGTCCCCAACTCCCTCATTTTACAGCTGGGGAAACTGAGGTATAGGGAAACAAAGAGGTTTGCATGAGGTCCCACAGCTGGGGAGTACAAGAACAGGCTCTGACTCCACTATTCAAATACTGCCACTGTTTTGTGTTTTAAGAACCCATCCCCTTGAGTAAAACTGAGGGCTGACACACAGGAGGTACCCTGAGGGAGTAGGAAGACATTCCCTGGACTCCAGACTTGTTAAGTTGACTCTCACATTTCCATGAGCTGAACGCTGGAGGATCCTCCTGTAGGAAGCAGCATCGAGTCAAGTGAAGTCCACAAACATTTAGTAAGCACTTGCTGTATACTGCACACTATATCAAAAGTTGGGGGAACAAAAAAGAAAGACAATCCCTGCCTTCAAGGAGCTTATTTTCTAACGGGGGAGAGAACACACTAAAAGAAGCTGAGAGGTGTTGGGGGTAGTATCCACAAAGAGGGTGTGGTGGCTAAGTTTGGAGAATGAATGATTATCTGTCTGAGCCTTTCCTCCAAATGGAGATTTCAAGAGGAACCTACCACGGGAGAGAGGGGACCACAGAGTGGAGGGAGAAGGCAGTGAAAGCAGGGTGGCAAAATCCAAGGAGTGAAGCCTGACTGATCTGGGCCTTTCCTCAAAACAGAGTTTATGGGAAGAGAGTGAGTGCTGAGACACAATCAAGGGGGAGAACTTTGAAACACGAAGGGAAGCCAGCCTTCACTGGAAATCCCAATGCTCACTTCCAGGAGGCAGGATGGATGGATAGATGGAGAGCTGGACCTGGAGTGAAGGCATCCAAGACTCCCACATTTCTTAGTTACACAACCAAGGGCAAGTCACTGAAGAGCTCAGTGACTCAGTTTCCCCTTCTTTATGATGGAGATAACAATCCCCATGGTATCCATTACAGAGGATCAGATGAGGGCTTTCCACTCCTGAAAACCTCTATAGATGCGAACTCATATTACACATAATGAAAAATGGAGCCAGCAAGGGGAAAAATGAATAAAACATTTGTATTAGAATGCAAAGATATGTTTTCTTCGAAATTTGTTTAGCAAACGTGTTTTAATGGGGACAATTTCGCATCATTATTTTTGCATATCCATACATGCATAAACACAGAGACACATGTAAATATGTGTGTATGTGTATATATGTATATATACATGCACATATATATGCATACATACATATGCGAGCATACACAGATGGACAGAAGACCTCAGTTCAGATCCTTTCTCTAACACTTACTAGCAATAGGACTGTGAACAAAGTCCTATCTCTGGCGCGTGTCAGCTGTGGGACACTGGGCAACTCCCCACCTGGGCCCTGGGCAACTCTCTAAGACTATATTTGCAGAATGGAAGCAAACCTACATTGGCTTAGGGAGTCTGTTCCACCAGCAAAATCAGAGGCTCGAGCCAAATACACAAACCAGAACACATACATGGGACCACGTGTGCATATACACACACAGTTTCCTCAGTCTCTGCTGTCTTTTGGCCCAATCTGTAAACAGACTCGTTCACTTTTTTTTCTTTTGCCGAAACAGGTTCAAGGAGTCGCTGGGGTTTATTGAGTAGTGGCATGACATGAGATCTGTTATGTGCCACAGGCTCCGGGCTAAGCACTGGGTGTATGAAGACAGAAACCAGAAATAGTCCCTGCCCTCAGGAAGCTTATGCCTTATCTGGTCAGGACTGCACAGGCCATAGATCACAGATGTTGTGTAGAAATGATTTGTTCAATCATTTGTAAAACTTTATTGATGCCTCTTTGTCTTTTTCTCAAAATAAGTCATTTTCCTATATGACCCACCCAAAACATACAACAGAAGACACACAGACCATTCCTCCGTCAACCAACGAGCATTTATTAAGTGCCTACTATGTTCCAGACATTATGCTAAGGACTGAGGATACAAAGGAAGGCAAAACAGACTCCCTCCCCCCTTCTCTCTCTCTGTCTCTGTCTCTCTGTCTGTCTCTCTCTGTCTCCCTGTCTCTCTGTCTCTCTCTGTCTCCCTGTCTCTCTGTCTCTCTCTCCTCTCTCCTCTCTCTCTCTTCTCCCTCTCTCTCCTCTCTCTCTTTCTCTCTCTCCCCTCTCTCTCTCTTCTCCCTCTCTCCTCTCTCTCTCTCTCTCTCTGTCTCTCTCTTTCTCTGTCTCTCTCTCTCTCACTCCCTCTCTCTCTCTCTCTATCTCTCTCTCACTCTTCTCTCTCTCTCTGTCTCTCTCTCTCTGTCTCTCTCTGTCTCTCTCTCTCTCACTCTCTCTCTCTCCTCTCTCTCTCTCTTAAATTGGGTTTTCATGAACTTACTTTTTTTAAATAAATTATTTATTTATTTTTCGTTTTCAACATTCACTTCCATAAGTTTTAAATTTTTCCCCCTCCCCAAGACAGCATGCAATCTGATATAGGCTCTACTTATACATTCATATTAAACATATTTTCACATTAGTCATGATGTAAAGAAGAAATAGACCCAATGGGAGGAACCATGAGAAAGAAGAAACAAAAAAATGTTTTTAAAAGAAAAGGAGAGCAAATGCTCTGCTTCCATCTGCACATGAACTTAGTTTTTAAAAATAATTTTGATTCCTCTATTTCACTATAATTGGTTTGCTTAGTAATCACATGTGTTTTATTTTGTACCTTTAAAAACATTCTGAGAAGGGGTCCTGTAGGCTTCACCAGACTGCCCAAGGAGGCCATGACACCCAAAAGATTAAAAAAATCTCTGCTTTGGAGGATCCCAGTCCAGCTTGCAGCTAAGGAGCAGAAGAAGATAAGGGATCCCTTTATACAGTATGGGCCCAGCCAAGCAGAGCTGAGCCTGGACCAAAAGGGGGCAGGATTCCAGTAACCTTTCTTCTGGATTTTCATTTTGTTTTGTTTGACTTTTCCCTTGATTTTGAAGGAGAGAAGTCTTTTTTAGGAGAACCAAAAACAAACCAAAAAACACATCTTTTCTCAGCAGACTTAAGGGAAGGAAAGGAGGAAAGGTTTGTCCACACCCAACCACAAAGGTCTGGGACAGAGCCCACTATGGTTGTTTGGGAAATCAGAGGCAAATCTCCAAGCTGTATACCTCCCCCTTGGCACTGGACCCAAGCTCACATGAGGACTCTCAGCAGGCGCCATCAATGTGGCTAGAGAAAGCCTCAGACAGTGTCCTTGAGGGGCTCCATCAATGAGGAAACTGATGGATCATTTCCATGGTAAGCTTTGGAGATGCATTCATAGATCAAATAGGTCTTGTCTCACTCATAAATATATGAACATATATAATGCATGCATATATAATGTATATTGTTGTTGTTCAGTCATTTCCAACTCTCTGTGACCTCATTTGGAGTTTCCCTGGCAAAGACAATGGAGAATTTTGCCATTTCCTTCTCTAGCCCATTTTATAGATGAGGAAACTGAGACAAACAGAGTGAAGTGACTTGCCCAGGGTCACACAGCTACTAAGTGTCTGAGGCTGGATTCGAACTCATGAAAGATGAGTTTTCCTGATTCTGGTCCCAGCACTCCATCCACTACGTCACTTTCATGAATAGGGATGCACTGTATTTTGGACAGGGGTGAGGGCTACAATTAGGAACTGTCATTTCATTGATTTAGGGACCTCCTAGCATAGGAATTCCCTTCACTGATGCAGCTCACAACTCATTTAGAGTGAGTTATAGTTTCTAAAAGGTTACTTGGCCGAGGTTACACAGCCAGAAAAAGAATGGCGATTCTCTGATGCCAAAGAAGCACTCTTTCCGCCTACTACGTGAATGTATTCTATGTCTGTAATCTTTGTCCTGAAGGGAGTAAGAATGATAAAAATGAATACAACCTGGAATGAACTTCTATGTCTTCTATGATAGAAATCAGATCAGGGGCAGGGGAGGGTGAGGCAGACATTGGAGTCAATAAGGTAGCTGATGGAAAAATTGATTCCATGGCTATTATCTGAAAGCAGGTCTCCAGTGCCATGCCCCAGGGATCTGTACTTGTTCCATGGGCTGTTAAACGTTTTTTACCCATGATTTGGGAAGAGGAATAAATAGCATGCTCATCAATTGGCTGATAGGGTCTCAATTCAAAATGATCTGGATGGATGAGACCACTGGATCAAACTAAATACGCTGAATCTTACCAGAGAAAATGTAAATTTGCACTTGGACTCAAAAAATCAATTTAACACCTTCAACCAGTACAACATGAAGGAGCTGTCCAGCAATTCATACAAAAAATGATCTTGCGGGTTTGGTGGACTCTAATCTTAATAACGTATCAATCATGTGATAACAGCAGCTAGAAAAATTAGAGCTGTCATGGGCTATATTTAGAGAAGCTCTTATGTCCACAACTGAGAAGGCAATCTGTACACCTACTGCCCTTTGCCTTGGTCAGACAATAAGGAGGAGGACATGTTCAGTCCTGGATATGATATCTAGCAAGAGCTTAAATTAGTTCAGCAGCATCCAGTGGAGAGTCACCAGAATGGTGATGAAGGGGCTTGAGTCCATGATGTAGGAGGTTTGGGTGAAGGAATGAAGAGTGTTTAGTTTGGGAAAAAGACCACTTGGGGAGATAAGGCTGGTCTAGAAGTACTTGAAGATCTTTCTTGTGGAGAGGTTGAGTTTGTCCAGCTCAGTCAACCTTCATTGGAGGTTGGATGTCCACTTGGTAAGGATGCTGTGGAGAGACATTAGTTCAGGTACAGGTTGAACTAGATGTCTCCAGAGGCCCCTCCTAACTCTGATTTTGTGGGATTCTCACGATAAATTTAATTAGATACACATGAAAGGGAAGATATGGAACTAGGGATCAATTGAGAAGTCAAGCCTCAAGGTACAGATCTAGGAGCCATTACATGGGTGTGGTCATTGAAGTCTAATCGAGGAAGGTGACCTTGGCCGCTAACATGAGGACTGGGCATCTATGCATGGGTCAGGGCCTGAATTAGCATATTCTGAGCCCCACCTTGGCTAGATGGGTTAAAAAAGAGATAAGGAGAGACAAGAAAACTCATGTTAGAAAGAACTGACATTCCCTCTTCTAAGGCCCCTCCCAGCTCTGACCTCCCCTGTTCTAAAGCCCCTCCCAGTTCTGACATCCCCTGTTCTAAGGCCCCTCCCAGTTCTGACATCCCCTGTTTTAAAGCTCTCCCACATCTGACATAAAAAGCACTATACTATACTATCACAATGAGAATACAGGTTCTGCTATGACAGAATGAATCCCAACTTTGACTTGTGTGACCTCGGACAAGTCATTCCTCCTCTCTAGGCCCCACTCTCCTCCTCCGTCAGTTGGCCCAACTGACCTCCATGACCTCTTCCAAAGCTGGGTTGCTCCATCTGGCCAGTCCCATAGACCTGGGCTCAAAGTCCATGTCTGGCATTTACCAGCTATGTGAACCTCGGCCTTCTCGTCTGTGAAATAGGTATAATCATGCTGATCATATTTCCCTCACCACACTGTTGTGAGGCACAAATGAGAATTACATATGTGTGTGTGTATGTATGTATATGCCTACACACACTGTGTGTATACACACGTATGCTCATATGTACATATATACACCCATATACAGAACTTTCACAGATGGCAAACAGCTTATTTCTGGGTCCAGACATGTGAATCCTTCAGTGCGACATGGGAGCGCTGCCCCCAGACACAGGTCAGTGGGATGCAGCTTGCAGCCTTAGCCTTCAGCCTCACTCTTCCTAGCTCTGTGGCTGACTTTCTAACCACTGAGGCGCACTGCCTTCTCCTCGGCATCGGGGTGCTCCTCGTTCCTACTGCCCACTAGGCCTCCGTCCCCCTCCCCCTCTGGAGCCGGCAGGACCGTCACCTCTTCTTCCTTCACCAAACACTATAGGTATTTAACAGTTCGGAATATTTATTTTTCCACATCACTCCCCGCCTGCCAAAGGGGAAGCCAAGCCGCCTTCATGCACTTTTAATCACCTGTTAGTTGAGGAGCCACAGGGGCAGCTGGGAAGACTTCAAGAGCAAGAATGTTTTTTAAAAAAGCCCAAACCTCTGACAAACACATGAGGCTTGTGGGCAGAGGCTGGGGTGGGGGGAGGCCCTCCTGGGGGTAGGCAGCTCGGCTCCGGGGAGGGCTCCCATAGGTGGCTGGTCTTGGAGAGCCTGAGGGTGGGAAGGGCAGAGAAAGCTCCTTCCAGGTGCCTCAAGAAGAGTCTGATACTCCTGAATCTTCCTTCCCTACCCCAGCCCAGCAGCCCCTCCCTCCTGCCTGTGGCTGCTGCTGTTTCCTTTGTTCAGACACTGGCCCCCATCCTCCTGAAGGGGCCTTGGCTCCCCACATCCTTCCTTCTCCATCTGTTGAGGCAGAGGAAGTACCCTGGACCTAGGCCTAGACGGCTGGAGTCTAGTCCCTGTTGGGCCTTAGAGGAATCTTAGGAAATGGAGGAGGTGGACAAGCTAATCTCTAAGGTCCTCATTAATTCTGGCAAATATTCTGTATTCTGAGGTCCCTCCCAGCTCTGACATCCCCTGTTCTAAGGCCCCTCCCAGCCCTGACATCCCCTGTTTTAAGGCCCCTCCCAGCTTTGCCATCCCCTGTTCTAAGGTCCCTCCCAGCTCTGCCATCCCCTGTTCTAAGGTCCCTCCCAGCTCTGCCATCCCCTGTTCTAAGGCCCTCCCACCTCTGATTTGCTAACAGCTTTGCTCTGAGCTCCCTCTCTGCTTCAGTATTCCAGGAGGTCTCAGGGACCTTCTAGTTATATTCTTAAAGTGGAGAAATACCCACACTCTTCTCACCACCCAGACCCAGGGCTCCAATCCCCTGCCCAAAGCCACAAGTTTATTGGCAGGACAGATGCCCCTGCCCTGGGGGACCCTGAGCATAGAAGCAGGTAGGAGGGTGACGGTGACGGGGACAGAAAGTCACCGCAAATAGAGTCTTAAATTCATTGATTCAGAAGGGGAAGAGAGCTGGCATTTATTAAGCACCTACTGTGTGTTCAGTGCTTTACAAATACCTCGTTTCCTCTTCACAGCCCCTTGGAAGGCAGGTGCTATTATTATTATCCCTATTATACAGAACGAAAACTGAGGCAAACTGAAAGTAAGTGACTTGCCCAGGGTCACACAGCTAGTTAATATCTGAAGCTAGATTTGAATCCAGGTCTCCATGACTCCAAGCTCAGCATTTAATCCACTACATTGGACCCAGACAGAATTCCAGTCCTAGAATCCTGGAATCTTCAAATCATGGACGCTGGAGTTCAATGGCTAAGGCTCTCCTGAACCGGCTGTGCAACCTGAGCGTCTCTGCCTTCCCCCTCTCCTCTCTTCTCCTTTCTCTTGCTCTCTCCTCTCT
Organism: Pseudochirops cupreus; assembly: GCA_028627135.1. Classification (NCBI taxonomy): domain Eukaryota; kingdom Metazoa; phylum Chordata; class Mammalia; order Diprotodontia; family Pseudocheiridae; genus Pseudochirops; species Pseudochirops cupreus. The sequence goes on from CM053580.1 coordinate 579,582,249, forward strand.
CTCTCTCTCTCTTTCTCTCTCTCTCTCTCTCTCTCTCTCTCTCTCTCTCTCTCTCTCTCTCTCTCTCTCTCTTTCTCTCTCTCTCTCCCCCCTCTCCTCTCCTCCCTTCTTTCTCCCTCTCCTTGTCTCTCTTCTCTCCTCCCTTCTTTCTCCCTCTCTCTCTTCTCTCCTGTCCCCCCTCTCTCTTCATCGCATTCTTAATCTTCCCTCCTCTGTTTCTGCCTCTGTTTCTTTCTCCATATTTCTACTTCTCCCCATTTCTTTCACTCTCATTTTCTCCCCACATATATGTATATTTATGCATATATACATATAATACATGTACAATATTTACACATCTGTATTCCATTTCCCCCTTCCCTTTTGCTAGTCACAAAATGTGTGATCTGTAAAGAAAGAAGGTTTTATAAAGACAAGAGATTTACCCAAATAAACCACTTGGAGAGCATGAGAGTAAATAGCAGGATAAAGAGACAAGCAGTGGAAAAAATCTGCTAAAGAGGATGTGCTGTTGTGAGATGAGGTTGAGCAGGCGGGAAGGAGGGCCAACAGTACTCTCTGCATTGAGCCGTCTTTTTCTGCCAGGACGGTGCTCAGGTGCTTACACAGCCTCTGCTGACAAGTATCTCCCTGTGGCCTCAGAGTGGCTGCAATTTGATGACAATTGGCGGGAAGAGAAAGCATCCCGAGCACCCATAGGTACTCTCGCTCCCTACCCCAGCTCACTCCATCATCTACCTTCTTCTCTCCCACCCCTTTCAGGAGTAGGAGACCTTTCAAGGATGCAAGAGGCAGCCCCAGACATTCCCACTGTAGTGGGCTAGCAATACACAATCGTACATTAAGAAATACGCAATAACTGACCGCCAGACAACCCTCCCCCAAACATGGCTTTGTATGGGTCACTTATTGCCTGTCACTCCCTCAAGAAGCATTTATTAAGCACTTGCTGTATACTGGGCACTATTCTAATACTCAATGGGGATACAGATGCAATGAATGAAGTAATCCCTGCCCTCTTGGTACTGATAACCTGGCATGCAAAGCAAGAATACGCATTACACGTGCAAAAGCAATATGAAGAAAACAAACACCATTCCCCTCAAGAGAACCAAAGTCACTTGAGAAGGAGGGCACAGGCGGATGTGAAAATCAACAGTGGCTTACTTAAGATGTTGGTATTTGAGCCTTAAAACACACACACACTCACACATGTACACACACATGCACACACATTCACACACGCTTGCACACATGTACTTGCATGCACACACACATGTACACACATTCACACACGCTTGCACACATATACTTGCATGCACACACACATGCACACACATTCACACACAATTGAACACACATACTCATGCACACATGTGCATATGTGCATGCACGCTAACACACATGCACACTCACATGCATGTACACACATGCACACACTCACACACCCATTCACACACAAGTACACAGAGACACACATGCATGCACATACACACTCAAAAACATGCACACACATACACATACATGTGTACACATGCACACACATTCACACATGCTTGCACACATGTACTTGCATGCACACACATGTATACACAATTGAACACACATACTCATGCACACATGTGCATATGTGCATGCACGCTCACACACAGGCACACTCACATGCATGCACACACATGCACACACTCACACACACATTCACACACAAGTACACAGAGACACACATGCATGCACACACACATGCATGCATTCACACACACACACTCAACAACATGCACACGCATACACATACATGTGTACACACACACATTCATACACATTCACACACACACTCACATGCACACATGTGCATTGCATGCACACATTCACACATATACACACATTCACACACATATACACATACTCGCATGCACATGTGTGCACACACATGCATCCACACATGCACGCATGCACACATATGTGCACGCACATGCACACACTTTCCCATGCACACAAACACACATGCCCTAGTGAAACCACTCCTGCCTCATTTAGCCCCTTCGATTCTATTAGACGAGGCTTTTTAACTTTCCACGCAGAAGTCATCGGTGCTGAGACACAGCTGCTCCCAATTAACCACTACTTAGCTCGCACATTAAACACATAGTAAGAAATTAGGACTTTCACTCTTCTCTCTACTTAACCATAACAGACTCACTTGACCTTTTTTCTCCCTCTCTCTATCAACCTCCTGCCTGCCCCCTCCCCCATCCTTCTCCTCAGCCACCAATGGCCTGGGGAAGTGACTGGTTGACAAATGCACTTTGTAATGGTCTGGTCTTTCTCAGGCGCTGGTGGGGTGGTTAATATCTCCCGCCCAGACACGCATGCGCAGCCAAGGCCGAGTCTCTTATCCATCACTCCCAAGGGCCAGATGGGCCTGTCATAGCTTCTGGGATATAGTGAGGTGACTCTCGCGTGAGTTCTGAGCAAGAGCAGTGACCTTAGGGAAAGGGGGGGCCCAGAGTGAGTGGACACCTTCTGGGTTCCAGGAAGTGGAGGGAAGAGTGAAAGGGGCATTACTTTGGAGTCCCAGGACTCGAGTTCAAATCTTGCCTCTTCTACTTAATAATTGTGTGACCTTGGGTGAATCACTTAGCCTCTGTCAGTATCAATTCTTCAAATACATGTAGCCCTTGCTCTGGACTAGCCGTCCAACCCTCATTCAAGCTGTTAGGCTGGGTCTTTAGCTGTTAGATGGTTGCTACATATTCCTTCAGGATCTGGAGGGAGGGGTCCTGAGAAGCTGGGAGTGATGATGAGGGAATTTCTTATACTTCATGGGGCCCCACCAGTATGTTTCCCCCATGATTATTGGTTGAAATTAAGTCAGCCATACAAATAGCTTTTAGAAAGGGATATTTTAGGAAGGTGGGATAACCAAAACAGCCCCCTAAAATATCCATGACACTTTTTCATCAGGGTATATAGAGTCCAGGGGAAAATGGGCCAATATCTAAAGAAAACATGCGGCAAACAGGTAGCTCACAGCCCTTGGTTGCTGGCAGTCTTTCTCACGTTCATGGGGTATTCATAAAGATCCCCTTAGTCACAATGAGCTTTTCTGCTGGGATCCTCAGAAAGTCTTGAAGCTGTTTGTGTTAAGTTTGTTCTTAGTTCCTGATACAGGCACTGAAGCCAGCCCCTTCAGTCCCAGAGATACTGCTAAGAAGCCAATAGATGGTTCAAGTTCACTAAATCCTCCCTGAGTCAAGGGGTGGGAGGAGGAGACAGAGGAATTCTTTTGTGCCCCTCCCCCAAGAGATTCCTTCCTAGAGGCCCATCTTTCTCTTCTCTAACACCAGATGTTCTGTTTCAAACTGATCTGCTTTTTTGTAGAAGACCCATAGGTGCCAAATTTCTCTCTCAACTAATCTGGACAGACTTCTTATCACACCTACTAGAAATGCCTTTTTATTAATTAACCATTGTTTCTATGCTTTGTCCACACCTAAATTTATTTCAGATAGATAGATGGATTCCATGATGTGTGTTTTCACCTGATAAAAATATCAGGATAGATTGGGTGGAAAGTGGGTGATTTGGGTATTTACCTTCACCTAGAAAGTGAAGGAGCTGATGTAGATGGTCCCTCTTCCCCTAAATGTACAGTTCTATGATTTGATGGTATATGACCATCTGAATCTTTCTACACCTAAGTTTCCTAATCTATAAGTGAAAAGATTATACCTGATTATCCCCTTCAGTGATTCTTTGATGATGCTAGGATTGTGCTCAAAATTAGGAAGACCTGGGTTCTCTTTCAGACTCTGGCTCTTAATCAGAACCACCTTTTGTGGAAGGAACATCTAAAGTCCCTCCTAGCCCTAAATCTATGAGCCTATGATTTGTCTAGGTCAGAGCATTGAGGTGAATCAAAGTTTAATATAGACAAATGGAAAGATTTACAGTTGGGTTTAAAAAAATCAATATTTACAGTACAGGATGGGGGAAGAGTGGCTAGAAAAAAAATTGAAAATGATCTGGAGGTCTTAGCTGTACAACAAGAAAGTCATTCTCATCTTAGGTTGCATTAGTGTCCAAAACAGGGATAGCATTAGTCCTGCTGTACTCTGCCCCAGACAGGTGAAATGTGGAATATTGTCTGCAGTATTTGAACCATATTTTAGGAATGGTATTGATAAGTTGGAAAACATCCAAAGGAGGGTGACCATCATCAGGATAGTCAAGATCATGTTCTGTGTGGGGTGGCTAGGTGGCGCAGTGAATAGAGCACCGGCCCACCGAAGTCAGCAGGACCTGAGTTCAAATCCAGTCTCAGACACTTAACACTTACTAGCCATGTGACCTTGAGCAAGTCACTTAACCCCAATTGCCCTGCCCTGCCCCCTCTAAAAAAAAAAGGTCATGTTATGTGAGCAGCCTTCAAACGTATTGGGGGTGTTTATCCTGGAAAAGAAAAAACTTAGGTGCTGGTACCAAGTAGTTCCCATCTCAAGGGGAAAGGATTAGCTTTATTCTATTTGGACCCAAAGGGTACAACAAGAAGCAGTGGAAATTGAAAAATCAGTTCTAGCTTCAATGTAAGAGAAAACTTCCTAACAATGAAGGCTATACATAATAAACTGCCTTGGGAGGGATTAGGTAGCCCTGAATTTGGGAGCTGTTCAACCAGAGGCAGAGTAAACACTTGAATGATGTTGCAGGGAGCTTGCTAGATCAGATGTATTTGGAGCATGGTGGGAGCAAGGAATTGAATAAGATGCAATTCAACATAATCCTCTCCCATCATCCCCAGAACCTTGGACAGTTCAATCCTTTCTTTCCCTTCCACTACACTCCTGTCCACAAGATTATTCCAGTCAAAGCATAGAGTGGAAAGACCTTTGCATTAGGAGTCAGGAAGGACCCCTGAGTGGACTCTCTCTTCTCCTCCTAAGTTACTATTCATATAAGGTAAGTCAGTTTCCCTCTCTGATCCAGTTTCCGCATTAGCAAAAGAAAAGGTTGATCTAAATGATCTCTAAGGGCCCTCATAGCTCCAGGATTTGGCTTCAATACCTCTGACTGGCAGGTAGAGTTGATGGCAATGATTTGCGGTGGTAGAGAGGCCCTTTGTCCACCTCTGGAAAAAATGTCCTCCATTGTAGTCACCATGATCACTCTCCCTTAAAATTCCACCAATAGAAACTCATTCTTTCAGGTTAAGATACTGCCTCATTAAAATATAAATATCCCTGGAGTGGGTAGCCCATTAATTGTTCTCAGTTGTTCAGTCCTTAATGTGACTGATTCCATTAGATGTTTCCCAAGAGTAATTTTCGATAGTATGATACTGGAGATCGATAAGAGGCAGGGGAGGAGAAAGCTTTCAACATGGCAGTATTTTATTACTTCAAAAACCACTAGCATCTACAACTACAGGATCTCAAAAGGTACAAAACATTAAGAAACTCAAAGGTAATATCACAAACTGTATTACAATACATACGCACAGATCAGATGGGGGAATAGAGAAGAGAATATCTGAGGACATGGGAAGGAGAACCATGAGACTGGGAGTATATGGATGCCAACTTCAGGACTGGTTCTGGAGCCCTTTCAGATTCAGACTGATCTCATCCCTAGATCAGACAGGGTAGCATACTGGAAACTCAACAGATAAATTAGATTTTATCCAATGAACATGTATTAAGCACCTACTGTATACACAGCATTGTAGGCACTGGAGATACACAGACAAAACTGAAATAGTTTTTTGTCATCATTCTTGGAAACTGATACAACCTCAATCCATCAATCAACAAGCATTTATTAAGTGCCCACTCCCCAATTTGGCTGGAAAGAACTCTAGTCTTGGAGTCAGAACATTTAAGTTTGAGTCTTGGCTTAAGTGTTTATTATGTGTGACTTTGGCCAAATCATTTTACCTCCTGATGCCTCAGTTTCTTCAATTGTAAGATGAGATAACTGGACTAGATGACCTTTCCAGGTCTAGATCTTAAGTCACTTAACCTGTCTGGGCCTCAGTTTCCCCATCCATCAATTGAAGGTGTTAGCCGAGACTCTGTGTGTGATGGACCCCTTTGCTGAAGCTTATGAAATCCTCAGAATAAATTATAATTGAAGAAAATACTGTCTCTCAGAGGTTAGTGAAAATGAAGACACAATTTATTTTCCCTGTCTAAGATCATGGATCCCCCTGAAGCCTGGAAGATCTGTAATGACCCTAATAGCTCTGACATTCCATGTTGCAAGATCACCTGGAGTCAGGGTTCTAGTGCCAAATTTGCAACACTGGGTAAGTCATATCTAGCTCTCATATTCTATAACCCACGTTCCAAGGGGGTGCTGTCCAAAGTAGGAACATTCACAACCTGTTCCAAGGCATTCTGGTGCCTGAACTCAAGGGCTTGGTAATCAACCAGTCTAAGAGTAGGAAGATGGGTAATTTCCCGCCCTCCTGATCTGTGAGCTCCTGGAGACCAGAGATTCTTTTGCCTTCTTCTTCATCCCTAGCACTCAACAAAGGGCCTGACACTAGTAGGTGCTTAATAAATGTTTATTGGCCCATTCCCAGGTAATCATGGGGCTTGTCTCCAATATAACCATGCCTGATCTTATCCCTCAACACTCCTTCCCTTCTCTTTTCTCTGCTATGCATGCTTCCAATCTCGCCCTTTCTGTTCATACATAGTGTTTTGCATAGTCTTCCCCCTTTAGACTTGAAATGCCTTGAGAACAGGAACTGTCATTTGCCTTTCCTTGTATCTCCAACACTTAGCACAGTGCCTCACACAGCAAATATGCCTTGACTTGGCCTTACTTATGACCAGAAAATCGGATAATGTATGGAGTACCCATAGCCCCTCACCCCTCGAAGCAGCCTGCTAAGCCCCTCTTCATATCTCTGCTTTAAACCCAAGTTGATCATTATAATTTCCCAGAATTCAGTTCCAACAGATCTGTTCCACTTTCATCACTGTGGCTGTTGTGGGCACCTTTTGAGTTTCCTTTATGAATCAATGTAATACCTGGACAGCGGTGGTCAACAAACATTTCAGGTGGTGACAATGCTCTGGGGCTTGTCCAGTTGATGGGCTGAGCTCTCCAGGACATCTGGAGGTCTATGTTTGCACTATGGGGACTTGTCGCCTGTCAGTCCTTGAAGCAGAAAGGGCTTCTAATATAGAATCTGGGGCAGCAAGTCATGTCTTACTAAGTATTATTGTGGTTACTGTGGTTACTGTTCTTAATAGTTATCATTTGGTGGTGTTAAATAGAATGTGAGGCTTGGAAAGAAGATTTAAATTCTGCTTCATATCTTGACTCATCTGTGTGACCCTGGGTGAATCACTGAGCCTCTTTCTGCCTCAGTTTCTCCATCTGTAAATAAGAACACTCACCTCCCAGGGTGACTGTGAGGATCGAATGAAGTTATATATATACACATACATACAGACAGACATATATACATACATACATATATACATATACATGCATATATACATATACATATTTACATATATAAAACATGGGAAGATAACAGAGGTAGCATAGAAATCACTTTATAAATCTTAAAGTCATTATTATTATTTTCATTACTACTGGCACTGCTCCCATTATCAGCACTGTAACGTTCCAGCTCTTCCTATCAGATCCGAATACATACACGCCCTCATCTTGCCATCACTGGAGGCCCCTCCCACATCTAGCCCTCACCATCCATCCTACCCCAGTCCCTTACATAATCTCCCCGCCCAAACATCAGCTCAGACATTGTCAGCTCCTATGATAAATGTGATGGAGAGTCGGGGTTGGAGTCAGTGGACAGTCTTTTGGCAGCTCTCCTCATCTCTGGGGAGCCTGCTGTTTACACCATTACACTCTGAAGAAGGAATTTATTGTCTTAATCCTTAAATAGAGGGAAAGGAATTCCTGTTGGAGGGGTAATCAGAGCCCAGTGGCACCTGGGCTGCTTCCCAGCCTTCCTGGAGATGGACCATACCTGAGAAGAACCTTCAGAGAGACATGTGAGCAGACCCCAGCTTATTCCAGACTTGGCCATGGGTATAGTCAGTCAACACACATTTATTACAGGCTTTCAATGTGCCAAACACTGTGCTACTAAGCCCTGAGAAACACACACACACACACACACACACACACACACACACACACACACACACATACACGCAAGCTGAAAGCAGTCCTGGGGAGCCTTGGCAAAGAGTTTTGAGGTAAGGACGCCCCACCCACCCACCATGGAAAGGCACCTGAACATTCCTAGCTACATCCCAAGGGAAGTCAGTTTCTCCCCTCAGAATTCATGGTTCACAGGATTTTGAGCTGAGAGGGGACCTTTGAGATCACGTAGCCTAATTCCCAATATGATGCCATGGAAAGAATGAAAGACTTGGAGATGGGGGTCTTGGATTCAGATCCTGACTCTCTGCTGCTTGCCACCTTTGTGATCTTGGGCAACTAGGTGGCTCAATGGATCTGAGCTAGAATCCAGCCTTAGACACTTGCCAGCTGTGAGACCCTGGACAAGTCTCTCAACTTGCTTGCCTCAGTTTCCTCATCTGTAAAATGGAAATAACAATAGAACCTACCTCCCAAGCTTGTTATAAGGATCAAATGAGATAATCAATCAATCAATCAATACTTGTTAAGGGCCTACTATGTGCCAGGAAGGGTACAAGGCACTAGAGACGCAAAAGACAGTTTCTGCCCTGAGGTTTCCTCCTGGAACCCATATAAGGGCTTCTTTCCTTCTTTCTTATGGAAGACCCTTTTGTCTCTCTGAGTCTCAGTTTCCCTCTATGAAAGGAGGTGTTTGGACTTCTATGATCCTTTATTTCTGCATTTTATGGAAGAGAAACCAGACTCTGAAAGATGAAGGACTCTGTCCAGCTAGTGAATGGCAGAGCCAGTATTTGAACTTGTCACATATCTGGCCCTGGACCAGCCTCAGCTTCCTGATCTAGAAAATGGGGGTCAGCCTAGAGGGCCTCTGAGGGCCCTTCTGGCTCTAGATCTGAGATCTTATGGAGTATGAAGCCAAAGCCCCTTCATTCCAAGTACGCCTCTCCTTCTGAACTGCATGAGCTTGGTCAAGTCACTCTCAGGGCCTCTTCTGTGCTCATCTGTGAAATGAGAACATCGGGTTAAGTAGCTCCTAATATTCTGTGATTCTGTGCATTCCATCAGGCAGCCTGAACTGAGGACACTGGTGACTTGGAAAGTATTTTTATAGCATTCTGGGTGGAAGCAAAATCATCAGTCAACACTCTCCCTGGAGTGGAGGAAAGCCATTAGGGAAAACGGAAGGAGACTCAGCCATCTTCTGGGAGATCCATGTCCTAGCACTGTCATGGGGTCAGACCTGGGGCTTCTCTGGAGGCAGGGAGAGCAGCCAGCCACAGATAAGTACTCTAGGGCTAGGGAAGACATACAACAATATCGGGTCTAATCTGTCCATTTTACAGAGGGAAAAACAGACCTAGAAAGTCGAAATGATGTTTCCCAGATTAGCATAAGTGGGATGTGAACTCAGGTTCTCTGATGCCAAATTCACTGTGCCATAGCCACATGCCTCCTCTTCTACTTTCCTCCAGTATTTCTTTCAAATGGACCTGGGATTTCATTGGTATAGAGAACTCCCAGTAAGGAAACTCCCTCCACCAATGCAAGTCAACAACACCTTCTCTGCACCAGACTTAGAGAGTTAGTCTGAGGTGGAAGTGACTTGCCCAGGGTCATACCCAGTGTGTTTCACTAACAGGATCTTGGTGACATCCTTGCAACCACCCCTCATAGCCAATTTGATGCTAAATATGTTCTTTCCTGCCTTCACATTTCCTGTAGACTTCCCCTTCTGCCAACTCACTGCTCCAGTCCCTCATCTCCTTTCTCCCTGCTCCAGTTCAGCCTCCACTCAGCCGCTAGCATAATTCTCCTAAAGCCTGTATCCAACCATGTCACCTCTCTCCTCAATAAATTCTGGTGACTCCCTGTCACCTCCATGATCAAATATAAAATCTTCTGTTTCCCATTCAAAACCTTTTATCACCTGGCCCCTTCCAGTTCTCCACCCATTTACATCAACCTACCTATTTCCCCAACTCCCATTCCTTTAAAGGTCTGGAAAATGCTTTCTTCCCAATCATTCTGTGAAGTGAGCAGAGCAAGGATCACCACCTCCGTTTTATGTACACAAAGGAGAATCAAGTCCAGAGGAGAATGATTTGCTCATGCCCACTGGGCTCCCCTGTCCACCTGCCCTGGCTGGGAACTCCTCAGACAGGGGCGAGGCCCTTCTGTCCACAAGAGTACCCAGTGGGCAGAGGGGGCTGGCTGTCCATCAGGGTCACTGGCCCACCTTCCGCCACAGAGACCCCTCCTCTGTCCCCTTGCCCTTATCTCTCCAGCTAGAGCCCGGCTCTAACTAGAATCCGAATTTCAGTTGTCTATCAAGAAAGACCCAGCGGGACCCCCTCTGTGCTCCATGGATCCCCACTGTTTACTCCATGGGAACCACAAAGTGTTTGCGAGATGTCAATGCTCGTGATATTTTCCCCCTCAAAGATAGTAAAATGAAAAGCAAATAGACCTCAAAAACACGTATTACCCAGGAAAACAGTTCCACATGAAAAAGGCTCCATTTTTACTCCACTATTTCCTCAGCATTTAAGGGGTCAGATTCCCCCAGATTCCCTTGAGCCAGGAGGTAGAGAAAGCATCATGGGATCATCAGATCAGAACCTTCGAGGCCATCTGGTCCAGCTCTCCCAGATGGCAGTGCCCAGCCTCTGGAGGGCAGCCGACATCATGGCAGGGAAGACGGTGAGTCTCAAAAGACCCTAGGATGCAGCAGGGGGTCAGACAGAAAGGCTGGAGAGCCTGTATTTGACTGGAGGATGAATAGGGAATACTCATTTATGGCTCACTCTCTATGTGCTGGGCACTGAACTTTATAATTATTGTCTCATCTGATCCTCATGACAACCCTGGGAACAAATTATTCCCGTTTTAGGCAGAGGCAGAAAGTCTCTAAAGGATTTGCCCAGGGCAAGTGTCTGAAGTGGGATTTGAACTCAGGTCTTCCTGATTCCAGGCACAGTCCTCTATCCACTGTGCTAGGAGGAGTTGTAGTTGGTGACTTTCTACTCAGGAACACAGTCTCCTTTAGGGCAGGGATTGAGTTTCCCTATTGACCTGCATATAGCTTGCCTTGTATATATTTGTTTTCATGTTTCTCTCCTCCATTAGATTGTAAGTTCCTTGAGGGCAAGACTGTCTTTTGCCTCTTTTTGTATCCCCAGTACTTAGCACAATGCCTGGCATGTTTTGTGGTGGTGGTGGTTGTTGTTGTTCAAGGCTCAAGCAGTCATGTCCATTCCAGGGGGCAGGGAGCCTGGGGGCACCTATCACACCATGGCTGGAAGAGGAGAGTAGGCTGGAGGGTCAGCATAGAGTGGAGATTCTGGATTCCCTCCCCTCCAGTGGGGAAGGGGAGATTCAGTGTCCAGCCAGAAATGGGGAGAAGGTTGGGAGAGAATCATAGAATGGGGCCACGGCTTTCCGTGGTCCTTCTGCCCTCCAGTGGTTTGGGGGCAGCAGCCCGGAGTCAGGTGTGAAGAGGAACCCTCCCTCCCATCCCCTGCATTATAAGATTCCTGTGACGCCACCGCCCCAAAGGATTGGAAGGGACCTGAGAGACCACTGAGTCACAGGACTGTAGGCTGAGGGCTAAAACAGACGAGAAAGACTGAGAGATAACCCACCCATTTTACAGAGGAAACTGAGGCCCACAGAGGGGATGTGTCTCCTTCACATTCTTGCTGTCTGATCCAGCTGAGACAATATACCTATTTAAAGTGTTTGCAAGCCTCAAGAGATGACAGAAATGCAAGCTAGCAACAGCACAATATGGTGGAAAGAGAACTTGGCTCAGTCAGGACCCCTGGGTTCTAGGTCTACCCCCTAATTACTGGATAACTCTGGAAAAACTCACTTCACAGGGTGGTTGTGGGGATCAAATGACATTATGTTTGTAAAGCGCTTAGCCTGGTACCTGGCACACAGTAGGCGTTTATTAAATGTTTATTGTATGGTCTGGTATGTAGTAGGCACTTCATAAATGCTCATTGTATTATTGTCTGGCATATAGGAGGTGCTACATAAATGCTTATTCCCTTCCCTTTACCCCTCCCCCTCCTGATGTCTAAGTTCCAGTATCCCATAGATTCATGTATTTAGAACAAAAAGGGTCCTCAGAGGTCATCCAGCCCAAACCCCCCATTTTACAAATGCAGAAACTGAGGCCTAGGAAAGTGAATGACTTACACAAGGTCACTCAGCAGTAAATGACAGAGCCAGGATTCAAACCCAGGATTTCTGCCCATAACAAATTCAGTGCTTTCCATGGCCTTATACACCTTTGTTTTCTGGCTATTGTCCATTCCCAGCACTGGTCCACAGTTCCCTCTTCTATAAGCCAGAGATGATAGCCCCTTCTCTGTCCTCCTCCTGGGATTAGCCTGAGGGTCTCTGAGATGATGGCTGTAGCAGAACTTGGAGACCAAGAAGTACTCAGCAGCCAAGTCCTGTTCATTTCTCCCTCCTTACTTCTGGTGCCCCCATCTCTGATGCTCCCATCTCTAATCCTTCCACTGCCCAGCTACCAATTAACAATCCTAAACCACACATCAGACCACCCTAAACTCCAGCCAAACTCAACTCTTTGACATTTTCATTTCTTGCCTCCATACCATTCCATAGGCTGTGCCCCCTCCATGCATGGAATGCGTTCCCCATTCATTCTGTTTATCAGAATCCAAATCTTTCAAAGCTCATCTCAAATACCCCTTCCTATAGGAAGCCTACCCTAATCCCAAAAGATGTTGGTTCCTTCTACAATCTAGAAATCAGTATATATATATATATATAT